>NW_010587568.1:56923-73199 GCF_000705375.1 Tinamus guttatus | reverse complement strand
GGGGGCGCCCGCGTCCCGCTGCGGCCCCGGGTCCGCCGGTTCCGTCAGTCGGTCCCGCCGCGTGCCCGTGCGTCCCTCCGTGCCCCGCTCCGGCTGCCTGTCAGGCTCCCACCGTCACGCAGGCCTCGCGCCTGGCCGTGTGTCAGTCAGTCAGTCTGTCCATGAGCCCGAAAGGGGCATCTGTCCGTCCGTCCAACCCCCTCTGTGCCAGTCAATCCGTCTGCCTGCCAGTCCGTGCGTCGGTCAGTGTGTCCTGTCAGCCCGACCCTCAGTCAGCCAGTTTGTCTATCACTCACTCCATCCATCAGTTTCTGCGTCCATCCATCAGCCCGTCCATCTATCAGTTCCTCTGTCCCTCAGGCCGTCTGTCCCCACCTCGGTCCCTGTGCAGTAAATCTTCCAGTTAATTTGCACAGTGCCCACAGAGGAGGTTGGTCTGTGAGGAAGAGGAGGAGGAGGAAGAGCAGTGCCACCATCACAGCCCCGCTGTGCCAGGCTGGGTGCAGCAGTTACGGCTGAAAGGGGCAGTTTTTCAGTGCTCCCACAGAGTGAATCCATTAAAATGCTCCCCAAAGCTGCTGAGCTTCGCTCCAAGAGTGCGATTGAGGGTTCAGCCCCTGGCACCTTCCAGTGACTCCTGCCTTCCCCCAGGACCTCTTGACAGGTCCCTTTGCCTTTCTAGGCCTCAGCTACCTCAATGATAAAATGAATAATTGGACTCTGGAGAGCTTTAGTAGAAATGTCAGTGTCAGATTTTGCTGATTTAGCTGTAATTATATTATTTCTCATGCTTTCAGTGACTCCCTAAAAGGACTATTTGCATTTTGATGGTGTTCAGAAAGGAGGGTGGGAAAGGATATTGCAACAAAAATCCAAAAGAAAAGACGCTGCAACAAAAATGTAGCAAAACTGGGAGTAAGGACCAGGGCTGGAGTGGCTGAGCAAACACTCTGAAGTGGTGCTCAGAACAGACACAGGTAAAAACAATAATGATAAGTTGAGCAATGCTGCGAATAGTGCCCTTACCTACAAAAAGTAAAACAAAAGCAAATATATGCAATGCGTATAAAATTCTTACATTATCTTTTATCCACATATGTAATTCTGAGCTCTGATCCTATGAGTGCATATGTGCATTACTGTGCATGTGAAGTGCAGGAAAAATGAGGCACATGCTCTTTGAGCCAAGTTGGGGCTTGCTATATGTTTATGTAATGTCTGGTAAGAAAAGATTTCTCATTGTTTTCTATCTATCTGTATATATAACCAAATGACTAAGCATTTATTGAAATCTTGATTTATTAGCAGATAATAAGACAAGATTAAGAGCACTATTTAAAAGGAGTAACATTTTGTAAACTACATACTATAAAAGACAAGAATATTGTTTTGTTATCTTTCTGTAGTGTTATCCACTAGAGAAAGAAATATTTGAGAGTATTTAACTCAATGTGCT
The DNA here is from genome assembly GCF_000705375.1 of Tinamus guttatus. Next base: position 71,743 of record NW_010587568.1, on the reverse strand, counting down.
ATATTCTCTTTTAGCAGGAAGTGATCATAGAATCATAGAATCTTTAAGGTTGGAAGGGACCTCTAGAGATCATCTAGTCCAACCCCCCTGCATACGCAGGGTCACTTAGAGCACGTGGCACAGGACTGCATCCAAGTGGGTTTTGAAGATCTCCAGAGAAGGAGACTCCACAACCTCTCTGGGCAGCCTGTTCCAGGGCTCTGTCACCCTCACTGTTAAAAATTTTTCCTTAAGTTCATGTGGAACTTTTGGTGCTTCAGTTTGTGGCCATTACCTCTAGTTCTGTCGGTGGCCACCACTGAAAAGAGGCCAGCACCATCCTCCTCACTGCCTCCCTTGAGGTACTTATATACACTGATTAGATCCCCTCTCAGCTTCTCTTCTCCAGGCTGAACAGGCCCAGCTCCCTCAGCCTCTCCTCATAGGGCAGATGTTCCAGGCCCCTGATCATCCTTGTGGCCCTGCGCTGGACTCTCTCCAGAAGCTCCACATCCCTCTTGTACTGTGGAGCCAGAACTGGACACAATAGTCCAGATGTGGCCTCACCAGGGCTGAGTAGAGGGGCAGGATCACCTCCCTCAACCTGCTGGAGACGCTCTTAGATTTTGGAAGAACTGATTCAGCTGGAGTGCCTGAAAAATTTGTATGCATTGGTCCTAGTTGATTCACTTTCCATGTATGATGCTTTTTGTTTATCTTTTTTTTTCTGCTTTGTGTTCTGTACCTTCCCAATCATTTACTGCAAATTTATAAGAAAAGAGTGGCTTAAATGGACAATATTCTGGTGAATTCTTGGCAAATAATGACATATCTGTAGAACTTTTTCTTTTAGCTTGAATACAGTTCCTAATAAAGTGAAGGAACTGGAGGATATATCAGGTCTCCAGTTGCATATGTGCATAGAAGGATCAGCTTCAGAGACCCTCCAGTCCTCTGAAAAGATACTTGCCTTGAATTTTCCAGTCTATAGATTACTCATATCTTGCTGAAATACAGGATTATATCTCCTTTTTCCTTTTCTTGTAAGGCCTAGAGTCCACTGAAGAGACTCTATCATAAGCTATTACAAGGTCAGTGTAGCTTGGCGTATCGTTTTATTACTATGTGTATGAGAAGATTGTCTTCTGTTTCAGAGTCTCCTTTGGCACTTGGATGTGAGTGATCCAGCACATGAGAAACTCCTATGCAGCAACATTGCTTCAGTGTAAATTAAACTCCAGTATTTCCAGAAGCTTTGCACTTCTAATTCTTTTTCAGCACATAACTGTTTTTTTTTTGCTTTTATTTTGAGATACATTAAGCAATCTGAGCTAGATTCTGTACATTTTAAATGTTTGGAGGATCAAACAAATGTTTAAAAGGACAAGAAGACATTTTAATTAGGTGTGTTAGTTCTAAATTCTTTGTTTTTATTTCTCTAGTTGCCTTCTTAATAATACGTTAAGTCTTAATAACACCTTAAGGTCATTAGCTGGGGTATATTGGGATATACGGGAGATGTACTATGGAAGATATAAGTTCTTGCCGTTGTTGTGGTTATTGTAGGCATTATAGTTTCAGCTTGGCATTTGCAATTACAATGAGGCAATAACTGTTAAACAGTGATTGCTTAACTTGCACAACACAAAGCAAAACTGTTTAGGAGTAAGCCTACTGAAAAGGAAAAGATAGCTTAATAAGTGCCTAGGTCACAGCTCAATGTCCTTTAATGCCAGGACAATGTATGAACTGCAATTGCTCTTATTTTTATACAGATTCTTTTTCTGTTAAAGCCTTTAAACCAGCTAAATAAGCTCACGTAACATTTCATCAGAGTGGAGAAATGCCCAGAAAATAGTTAACTGGTTTGTTGCATCACTGGGGAGTTGTATCAGTTACTGCTATGTCTTTAATTCCTACATAAAGAATCTGTTAGCTTGCCCTTTGAGATAAAATACAGAAAGCCCAGAAAGATAACTCATAACATTTATAATGCTTGTGCTATGGTTTTGACTGTGTCTCCATATCTTAACAGGGCCAACATGAATAGCAGCTGTCAGGGCCTGCTCCTTCAAAGCAGCTCTGAATCCTGCCTGAACAATATTTAATTGGGACAGCACCTGCTTGGTCTTGCCCATTATCCAACACTGTTCATCTAATACCTCTGTTTCTTCCAGTCGTCATCTCTGGTTTAACTTTTTGCATTTCTTTTGCTGTACAGCAGTACATGCAGTCACATTCTATGAAGTTACATAGTCATAGATAATAGACTAGACCATTTATTTTACAAGTGACCACTGTTTGTGTGAACTGATGTGTTTTGAAACAAATGAGATTGCATCCTGAGACCAAGAACACACTGGGGACATCTTAAAACAATAACTTCAAAGATGTGTAGCTTTATTTTTATTTTTTGTTTAACTCTCTGGGTTATTTTTTATAGGTACAGCCTTATACGACTACGCCTGTAAGGAGGTTTTGTAGTGCCTTATTACTGTAATAAATGTAGTTCTGATAGCTTTGCAGCTTTCTGTCTGTAGCTTTGCATGTCTCTGTCCCTTATTTAATTACTAAGCCTCTTGCGTGTAACGTTTAACAAGTTTGTAGACGTTTTGGTGTTGTGCAAGAGCCCTGCTCACGGCCCGGGATGCCCTGCACTGACACGGAGTCGCGGCGCTGCGGGATAGCTGGGATTGGCGGGGACCGCTGGACATGATGTGGCCACCCCGCAGCTCACCCAGGGGCAGCTAGAGGCTGCTCCGGGCTGTGTCCCGTTGGGTTGTCCTATCTGCCAGAACAGAGACTCTGCGACCTCTTCAGGCAACACGTTCCAGGGCTTGACCATCCTCCACTGTTTGCGTAACGAATGAAAAGAGTTCTTCTAAAGAGCGGCTGGAAATTTTATGTAAGGAATGCAAAACTTTTGTGGAGGGAGGCCACAAAGTGATGTCAAAGGAAGATAAATCAAAGGATATGGCCATAGGCAAGAGGTTATAGAAGCAATTAATTTTTCACCTCAAGTCAAGCTGTGGTCAGCTATCACTGACCATAAAACAAGATGATAGTGGTTGAAGTAACTGCAAAACTAATTGTAGCAGATCTGACCTCCCAAGAAGCAGGATGGCAAATTAGGAAAGTGCCTTTCCTATTTGCAGTAAAGCAGCTTAATATTAGCACTTCAGTAGTAAAAAGGAGATTCCATACAGTGGAACATATAAGTTTTTGCCTTGAACTTGTTCATACTGAGGTTCCCAACTGCAGATGCAAAGAAGCCCTTGCTTGAAATATCTGTATATCTGCAATAAGCCACTTGGTAGGGCTTATTATCATCTTAAAACTACAATTACAGGTAATATTATTTTCTTTCTGTTAAGTTCATAAAAAATTATATGTACATTTTTTTTCCTGCTACATTTTTATGATATGTTTTTATATTTAGTTGCTGTGTTTCATAATTCATAGTTTCAGTAAAATTCTTAGTCTTCGGGGATAGTTTCTTTCTCTGGAACTAATTATTGAACCACATTGATTCCCAAACTGTATTTGAAGATCTGAAAGCTGTAGCTGCATTTTTCATTTCAAAACTTTTGATGAGTGAGAAACTTCCATTTTATTCTGCTCTCTTTTTCTGCATTCTCTTTGCCTATTAGTTATTTTTAAGTACTTTAATTAGAACATGTATAATAAAATGAGAAACTTCAGGCAGGTAATTCACTTGGAATGTGGTTCCCAGAATATTTCAGGAGTCTGAAATTTAAATAGCCATTTAAATAGCCAGCAGCTACTTAAGTTATGAAAAAGCAAGCTGCACATTTAATCCAAAAGCTGTATTTGATAAGATTAGTACCTTGGAATGAGAATCCATCAGAGTTAAAGAAAAATTCTGCAAAATGTAAATACCTAGCAAAATAAAGACCATGCTCTAAATAAAGGCTGTTTGCTTTCCGATTAAATATTACAATCAACAATTTAGGTCATTTCAAGGCTGTAGTAATCAACTCTGTTCTCCCTTTTCATAGGGAAGGCTCCACATAGAGGCAAAAGTGTAAGTCCAAACAGAACTGGAAATACTACATTATGCCAGGTCTAAAAAACTTCCTTTACTTGGTATATCAGCTGTGGGAGTAGAGGATACTGTGATTTCTGGCCTAAAATGTAATTTACAAATGAGAAATTTCCTTTCCTTGTTACAAACATCTATTAAATGATGACCACATGTAGAGAACAATGACAGGAAAATGAACCAAAATAACAGATTTATTTGGGATGAATATGCAATATAATCAGAAGACCAGGAAGATGCTTCTCAGTTTCTAACTACATTTATCCTATCAATTGAAACTTGTCATCATCAGATTTGAAGAGCTGTTATAACTTGGCTGTGATTCAGGTATACTTAAGCTAATTTCTTGCTATTTTTTAATAACATGCTATTTCTTTAACTAATAAGAGAGATTTGGAGGGAAAACTTACTTAGCTTATACGGTTTAAATCAAACCAGGATCAAAGACTCTACCAATATTTTAATGGCACATAATTAACTTGTAATCCGTGAACTATAAATGCTGGATCAATATCAGCCACACAACATATAGAGTGCAGCACACTTTCAAAATGCTGATAAGTACTTCCAGGTTTGTAACTACACTTTTATAACTCATCTCCCAAGGCTGCACTTCTGCATGCACACACACTTCACACATGGGGTTATTCATGTACCTGCCACCTCTACGGGCGTTGTGGGTGACAAGTGCACCCCTTCTGCTGGAGATGAGGGGGTCTCACCGTCCCCCATGCAGCTCCCTGAACTCAGCCTGTTATCCCTGTGTTTGCACAGGATCTTAGGGAAGAATATCAGACACTCGGAAAAATAAGTACTGCATTTTCCCTGTGTATCCCTATTTAGAAAAATAAGTAATGTATTTTCCGGATATACCCCTATTTAATGCGTTTAAACAGACTTTGGTGAGTATATGTCCGAAACAATTTTTGTAAATTGTATGAATGTTTATCACTGCCATTCTCCCCAATATATGGTGTATTTCCAGTCAAATTTTGTACTTATATGGGAGCGCCTATTCCATTCAATCCATATATAACTGTTGAGGAACTAGCTGAAAACATTAGTTTTCTCTGAAAATGTCCAGTGTTTTGTGCAAAAATCTACACTATTCTATACTAAATCGACAATCTTCAGTGTAGATAGCAGAACTGAGATGTCTTATCCATTATTTTCTTTAAAAGTGAAGTTTCTAGCAGTACATGTTCATCTTCACAAAATGACATTGGCCTCCCCTGAGGCAAGCTGATGATGATTGAGATGACGCTGTTGATTTACAGCTCCATCGTGCTTCTGGATAGTTGTTTCCATTTCATAACTCTGCCCCTTCTTTCTGTAATTTGCATTGCAATTGCAATGGCATGCTGTACTTTCGAGAGCGTCTGTGGAGCATCAACTGATAGGCTGTTATCCCACTGTTTAATGAACGAAAAGAATGCAGGCTACTCTGGAAATCTCTCTTGCATTATCTCCAGTGCAGGTGAGTGATTTTTTCTTTAACTTTCACAGGGCTATACCGGCACTGCTCTGTTCTGGGAGCAGAACAGGGCATGAGCAGGTGAGCTGCACATATCTTGCATAGCACGTGGCTTGTCCCCAGCGCTGCAGATGTCCGCACCTGCGAGTCCTGTGGCAAAAGCTGGGCCTGGGCCCCATCCAGCTGATCGGTGCAAGGCACCCACCTACACCTCTGCCCACAACCTGCCCTTTGGAGACCCTTCTCCAAGGTGTGGTGGCCTGAAGTCAGCGTGAGAGTTACTGGGAGAAGTGGCAGACAGAAGCTGTAGGGGATAAAGCTCTAGCCAAGTGACAGCTGTATCCTGCTTATTTGAACTGTTCCACAAAATAATTTTTTTCAGGATGGAAGTCTGATTTTTCCAGCTAGTGAATTCCAAAATCCTCAACTTCAGGCACGTCAGGGTGGGAGATGTGCAGCTCATTGAAGCACCCAATAGCAGAGGTTTGTAGCTCTGAGAGAGGCCTGGGGAATGTGCTTTTGGATTGCAGTGTTGGCTGAAAGAGCTTTTGAGCTATGAGTAGGGAAGACTTCCAGTTGTCTTTGAGCATTTTTGAGTATAAAAATTTGAGTAGTTCAGTGTGCAGAAAGGCAGGACTCTGCAGAGTATAGTAAAATGATTCAGCGACTTCACCTTTCTTTTCCAAACTGGGACTACCTCCAAGATCCTAAGTATTTGGCCGAAACTAAGTATATATGAAGAAAAAGCTATAAAGTGCAAGGCAGAGATTTTAGCAATGTTTTCAGTCCCTTGATCACATCCATGCCAGTGCGATAACATGAATTCTTTACAGTGGAACAAATATACTGAAGTAATAGACACATGACCTGCATTTCATAATGAGAATATGGTTAAGATATGGAACACATGAGAGTATTTTTTTTTCTAGCCATGTGTCCAGAATGTCCACAAAAACTAGAAAAAGAGACCAGAAAGAAAGGCCTGGCTGTCCAGGCACTGACCACACTGCTGCTCTTGCTATGTTTGTCACCTTTATGGGTATGTGCAGGTGCTGCACACTTCAGTGCTTAACCAAGTGCAATGAGGAGATTTCAACATTCAGGCTTGTTTTTATAATTGCACACTTGCCTTGGTGACTTAGTTTGGTCAGATTTATTGCAAACAAACATGATAGCTCTAACACACTGGCTTATTAATTAAGAGTTAAGACATATATGCTTAACAAGGAGGCAAAGAGGCAAGAGTTAAGACATATGTGCTTAACAAAGAGGTAAGGAGGTTTACATAAAGCCAGAAGGTGTCCCTATGGCCATTAATTATTTCTTAGTCTTTAGCCTCTTTCACAGCGGTCAGAAGAAGCTCAATTTACAGATTTATCCTATCCTTATCCCTTAGCAAGCATCTGTGTAAATAGTGTTCATCGACTAATGCTCCAGGGAGCTTGCAGTTTCTAATGAGACTAACCTCTTGCTCTCAGGATGAGGTACAATATATGGGAGCTTGACATAGATAGAGTATAGTAGCCAAGCTTCAGGCTGCCAGTCTGGTTTTGAATCCCACACTTTAGATGTCTTATTGAAAACAATATAAAAGTGTGTATACATATATACGTATAAATATAAAAATATGAACTACACAGCAGCTATCACCTCACTAAAATCCTTGAAAAACCTCCTACTGACTTCAAATGGAAATGGTCCCAAATGGTACAAATCCCAAATACAGATTACCTTTTACCTACAAGATGACCCCTTCGTTGTTAGAGCAGCTAATTCTGTCATCAGACTACTTGACAAATAGGAGTAAAAAAGGCAAGAATTAATAATAAATAGAGGTAGTGCAATCAGCAGAGAGGAAAGAATTTGCAGTCAAACAGTAATGCTAGTCCTGATAACAAAAATAGATATATAAAAAGAAAGTGGCTTAACGCATGAAATGGAATCCTCATTTTCTTGGGCAATCACAGACCAGAAAAGACATATGTGAAACTACTGTCTTATTTCACATTTGGGAAAAAATATAAGAAGAAAGCTCTAGAAGAAAACTCATTAAAGAACAAAGTGGAATACAAATCACTTTAGTCATGCTTTGCAATGACAATATAAACAAATCAGGTTTGTACTTCTGATGTGATAGATATAGAGAGAGCAGCATAACCGTGAATAATACGAATTCGAGCCGCCGCGGTTGTCATGCTGATACCTCTGTGGATAGCAAGTGGGTAATACCAGCTGCCAGATAAACAAGACACAAGCTGAACTTCAGAAGTTTAGTCACGTATTGCTGCACCGCTACTAAATGCTCCAAGTCCTGGACTCCATGTTAATGTTCATGCCTTGCTGGGGGCCCTGGAGCGACCGTCCTGCCAGGGGACTCTGAGCCTTCCTGCATACAGGTGCCCTCCTGCCCTGGCAGAGCCTGGTGTCGCCACCGCCTCCGTGACACTTCTGTCCCCCGCAGGCTGTGCCAAAGACAGGCGCATTCGTCAGGGTGTGCAGGAAATAGAACCCATAGTGAAATAACTTAAAAGAGCTAAAGAAAGCAAAGCCACAGCAAAGCAAATCCCCAAGCAGAAATAAGCTTGACAAGCACACGGAAAGTAGGAAGAGGGATTGGAATGCATTTATAAGAGACAGAGAAAATATTAAAGTGGAATGGAAAGATACAGCGGCCGTGAGAAATAAGACTGAACACCGGGTAAAGACAGAGAGAAGCTGTTTTCAAATATAGATGGAGATACACAAACATAAAAGGAAGGAACAAATATTGTAGTTTTTGTCAGACTAGAGAAAAGGGATTTACTAGACCCAGTCCTGGGGAGGCTAGGAAGGAGGAGAAGGGGTACTTTATTTAAGCTGGGATATTTCATTATTATGGGATCTCTGGAGCAGAACAAGAAATAATAAATAATATTAAAGTAATAGAAATACTTTTTCCTTTAGATATGTATGATGTATAAACAGATTTTAAATGAACTATGGAAGCATGACAGTCATTCAGAGACACTTTAATTCATTCTTTTGGCATTTGAGAGAGTTTCCGAGTAAAAGATAATAAATAATTCATACAGAGTTGCGAAACTAAGAAAGAAACTACTGACCTCTCACTTTCAAATTAATTTGTCAATGGCATCTTAAATAAATCAATTTAAAAATGTGTGCCCATTTCTTTTGTTTACTCTTCCCATATTGAGGCAAGAAGATTCTGGAAGATAAAGCATCAGGGGCTGTTGCGTTTCTAGATTATCAGAAGCATTCCACATCAGGGCACAGGAAAGAAAGGAAATTAGGAATGCTAAAATACTTTCTGTACATGGTTGAAATGGAAATAAAATAGTGGTTGAAGGGCTAGTTTAAGAGCATAAGACAATATTTGTCCTAATGTGAGGCGTTCTTTGTCTGAATGGAGCAAGGGTGTGTTTACACCAAATAAGTCAAGTACTGACCAAGTAACTTCACCAGTACCAATTGCCATAGCTGTAAACACTAGAGTTAATGCAAATAGAGAATGTGTTTATCTGGCGTGTCGGTATGCTCCGCGAAAGGGAAAAATGAGTGCACCGTGAGCACTGACCGCGCACTGAACTGCCCCCTTACTGGCTCCGTTACAGCAAACAGGCTCAGTTTCCCACACGCCTCACGTTTCTCCTGGAACCTGCCCACAGTAAAACAGCAACTACTGAGGGGAGAAGAGTTAGGAGGCTTCAGAGCAGACACCCAGTTTGGGGAAGGGGGCTCAGAGGCCCCCCTGCTCCACCGTTCATTCAGTTCATGTTTTGGAGGGGAATCATAGCAGCGTCATCCTGCAGAAGACCTGTGTCTAACCATGGTTTCCAGGAAAGGAGGGAGCTTTTGCAGGATCAGGAGCCCTAGATCACTAGGTGGCTCAGCGGCTCATGACTCCTTAACCACCTGTGTAAAGCACCAGCCGAATCAAGCAGCTAAGAGGGAGAGAGCGGGCGCTGAGGAGGGAGAACAGCTTGTCCTGAGGTGAGGAAGGACCCCATGGAACCAGAGCTGGATGTGAAACGAGGACAGCCCAGACCTGCTCCCTGTGCCTCTCCTCTACCCGATGGCACAGGGGGACCTGTTGGGCAAGCTGCTCCCTGCCCCAGCTGGCCACGCTTTGCCTGGCAAGGTGCCTACTTCTAGCTGTGGTTACTGAGGGCAGGAGCTGCTACGAGCCTTTCTGACATCTCCCTTCTAAAGGTTTTTTTTTTTTTTTTTTTTTTTAGTGAACAGGAGAAAGCTTTTTTCAGTGATGAGCATATGGGATTTTTCTGTGGGTTGAGCAGAAAGGAAGTGATCGGAGCAAACAGTGGAAAAAAGAGAGGCAGTGCTCCTTGGCCTGCTTCAAAAGCACAAGCAAGGGGCTTTAGAGGAAAGAAGAGACCTGAGATTAAAGCAGGATCTTTTATACAATGTGCAAGTATCACGGGATGCTCTAGGCAAGATATCATTGAAATCTATGGTACTGGGGACAAAAGAATGACATCTCAATGAATCTGGCAAATGTCAGCTGTACCACAAGCTAATATAAAAGCATGCGAGTGACATACTGCTAATCTTCAGGGATTCATCGGTAAGTGATGAGAGACTGGACTACTAAACTGATATTTAAGAAGAAAATAAATCACCCCTGAGCAGATTATGCTTGAAATACCCCTCTGCTGACACTCCAATTAATGCTGCAAGAAATCCCAGAGTGGCCTGGCCAGAACAAGAGGAGATAAAAAGCCAGAGCAGTTGCACAATGTAGCACTTTGCAAATTTATTTTCCTCCTAAACTAGTTCTGTGCATACAAATGCTTCATTTTTAGCACTTAAAAAATCCCAGTGAGTGATCTGTGACAGCAGAGTTCACTCAGTCCCACAGTTGTCAGCAGGACTACAGCCTGTACGTCCCACTCAGGCCAACCGCTGAAACGGCATGGGCAGGTTGTGGGTCTGTACAACCACGTGCATCCTGCCAATCATTTTCAAAGGTTTTTGCTGACAGCAGACTAAGGTTGAGTGTTCCTACAACATTAGCAGGGAAATAATTATGCTACTGCATATCTGTTCCCCCTATGGTCCATTATCCCAACTCCTTTAGCCTTGTTCATTTATTCTGACTTTTTCACTGTTTATTTATTGCCCTACTTCTTATCATGGCAATTCCTACAGTTTATAAATTACATTCTCAGTTTTAGTCTCTCTTAACTCTGGTTCCAGTCCTAGGCTCCTCCTCAACTCCCTTCCATTCTCTCTGTTGCTAAAAAAAAGAAAAAAGACACTTGCAGGAGAACTGCACAGCTTTGAACTTGCTGTCAGCAAGCTGATCCTCCCAACAAAACAGCTTATAGTGCAGTGTCTTGTTGGGAAAAACTATTTCACAATACTGTTTTTTTTTTTTAGGAGATTAACGAAACCTCCATTTGAAATTTCAAAATTAATGTTTTTGTGGGTTGGAGGGACATATGTATTCTGCTAATTATTTTAAGTTAGACCTGGTCAGAAAGTAGCCTGTTAGTTCTATTTTTTATTTATCTGTTTATTTATTTTATTTTTTTCTCTTAATTTGAGAACAAACATTCTAAAAAACAGTCTGTTGTCAACATGGAAGTCTATCATATTTCATTCAAATACTCAAATAAACAAATTGTTTTCAAAACCAAATTTAATCCCAAACACTCTATTAGTCCACAGTAATGTAAAGCTTGTTTAGTGGTGCGTCAAAAAAAAAAAAAAAATCCCAGAAGCCTAAATTTCCCATGTGCCCTGAAAGTTACTGCAATGCAGTTCAGTAAAAACAGCCAGACAGCGTTCCTGGGATGGATAGGATAGCTGTAATTTTCAATATTGTGTTAAACTTCATTTTCTGATTCTTCTCAATAATGGTCTAATGGAAGAAGAATAAGTACATAAGGGACAGAACAGAGGACTATAAGCATTAGGAAAGCATTTAAAAGATTATTAAAACATCATAGTTTCATAGGGACTCTTTCTGGGTGAGGTAACAAGCAGAATAATGAAAAAGTACAGTAAATGAAAGCTACAAAGAACATGAGCAGGATATTTCCTGTCTCTTAGCATAGCACAAGGGTTTTCTGTACAATTATTCCAAACTCCAAACTGAAGACAACACATCATTGAATACTGGCGTCCATGTGCTTTCCTGTACTGTATCTTCTCAGTGTGTTGTGAGGAGGTAAACTGTAGGATGAGTTGCATGAAGCTAATATTGGAAGTATTACATTCTGCGCAGCTGAGCATTTACCAACAGCATGATGAAGAAAATGCACTGGATTAATCTACACTTCTTGCTTATTGCCACAATGATGTTCTTATAGATTACAGTTATTATATACTTACTTCTTTCATTAACACCAGCAGGTTTTGCTGCTCAGCAACTACTCTCTTCATCAGCAGCCTTTACTACCTCTGTAGTAAAGATCTTCCAAATCTAAATTTTTAATCTAAGTTCAGATATTGGCCTTCACAGCATAATATACAGAATGGATTTTCAATTTTTCTGTTCAGTATTTCATTTATACTTTTTTCAGTCACAGCTACTGTGAGCTGCAAGAATGAATTCCTTAATTATTTTTACAATCATATATGTCAGATTTGTAAACAAAAGTATGAACCATTTTAAATAGCTTTTTACATCAGCATAACAAATGGTTTTCATATACACAAATAAAACCATGACATACTGCTGCATAGCGAACTAGAAAAGATGAGCACAGATTTTAAGGACTATACAAAAGGACAAGAGGACAGCACAGCTTTGGAAGAAGCAAGAAGAGTCCAGAGCCAAATTACTCACAGGATGCCCCAGACAGGTGTAATTCAGTCCAGGTATTCAGCTCGCTGAATCACCTGTGTGTTTTAGATTCTTTGATTCTCCTTTCCTGTAGAATTTCTTTCCCTTGCTTTTGTTTTTTTTTCTTTTATTTTTAGAGGTGAACCAAATAAAAGTTACAAAGCTTGGCATCATGCCATTAATTGGCATATATTTTGTATTTGTGATGCTTCTGTCAGTCTGTTTATCAGATAGTGATTATATTATTATTTCAGGATAATGGATAATCTAGTAATAGCTTTGTAAGTGTCTTCCTCTTATGTTGTTAGAACTGGAACAGTCATAATTTCTAGGTCTCCACCAGAACCTCTTTATTTGATTCTTCGCTCCTTCTTTGTATCTTCTTCTATAAGCATATCTCAAGTAATTTAATATTTTATGCTTATACCATATAAGTATTAAGTATACATAGTATACTAATAGCATTTTACAGATTCTCTCGGTTTCTGTCCTTTCTGGTAAGATGTAAATAAATGATCTTCTATTCCTTTAAGTATGAAAAATGTTTGTTAATGCCAAGAAAGGGAATTGTGTTTGCCCTTATTAAGAAGGTACCTCTAGAGCAGTACTTAAGCAGAATATGCACCCTGAAGAACGTAAGAAATGCCATACAATCACCCAGAGCTGTGATTCTGGTCATCACTAACTGGCTTTATTTGGCAGAGGCAAGAGGAGATGCTCCTCGGGAAGACCACGTAGCCTGGCCACTTTCTGCAGTCCTTTTCCTGTGTATTTCCCCAGTCTCCAGAACTGTCTCAGAGTACCAGAGGGTACATTCCTGTCTGTGCTTTCTTGTTTCCATTTAAACACCTGTTACTTTTTCTAATCATTTCTAATTGAAAAAAAAATGCATTTTAAATTGTCAAGAAAGGCTTATAAGATGCCAGACTCTTGGGGATAAAGCCTAAGCTTCAAGGACTCATGTTAGAAAGGGAAGGTCTCATTGAACTTCTGAGTAGGAGTATTGGGATAAACACGTCTGACGCTGGGGAGCAGGGCCTCAGAGACAAGACATTCTTTTATAATCTGACTGCTAATATAAAACCTCATTAAATTGTAAGAAGCATATATATATATATAAGTGGTCATTGCTTATCTTGACAATCATATATAATTGATTACTCTGCAGTTATCTAAACCTCTCTAATGTTTAGTACTTTTAGTCAGTTCTACCAGCTAGAGGAGGAAAGTCCACCATTTCTACAACTCTGGCCTGTGGCCATTTCCTTAGGCCTTTTATCCTTTAACATTGCTTTTTGGCCTAACCTAGACAGAAGCTTAATATATAAAATATTATTAAAAAAAGATATCATAATCAAATATAGACCAAGTTTAATAAAATATATGGATTGACTGACAATAAAAACCTGCCAGTAACATAAAGGATGAAGTGAATGTTGCAATCAGTTGCAAAATGTTGGTTACTGCCAGAGAGGCTGAGATTACAGCTGAAGGAAGATTGAGTTGAATTTCATGTGCCTAAAGTGTATCTCCTTTATGATCTTAGTAGTAGATTAAATAGAGGAGAAGAAAAAATGCCTGTAGTTAAAAGGGAGAGTTAAGTTAAAGGATAACATTGGCAAAGATCAAATGTTTATCTTGGCAATAAATAAATTGGTAACCATATCTGAGGACTAAGTTCTGGAATAAAGACCTAAACAGAGTCCTGATTCTATTTACTCTCTGAAGAACTGAGTGTCAAGCTTTCGGAAAGATTATGTGCAAGATCCATGGGCAAAGAAAATCAGATTCTTGTGCATTGCGTGCATTATTGCCTCCATGAGTGTGACAAAACACACTGGCTCGCTGCTTGCATCATGTGTACACTGCGTTCACCCCGTGCGTTAGGTCTTCTGTTGCTTGTCTTTGGAGGCCAGGGAATTTTGTCCCTCTCTTTCCTAATCTTGCACGTGGGTTTGCAGGATGAAATCTGTTAGTTATTGACATTAAACCCACCAAGGTGTGTTTGTGGTGTATAAAGCTTATGTGTTCAGTGCTAATCCGCTTGATAGATCTGCAGTCAACAGAGATATTTTCTTTCAAGTCATTTCTGCAGGGACAATAGGCTTCCCCCCTCCTCCTCCTAGCATGGGGCAAGATTTATGTCTTAGTATCATCTGGGAGTTTTCTTTAACAAATTTCTTGCTGTTGCAAGTATCTTAGTCACTGACGACTCCCTCTATCTATCCTGTTCTCCTCCTGTGACACTTAATTGCTTTGGCTCTTGACCCCTGATTAAAATTCTTAAGCTTGGTTATGTGGAAGTATTACATGTCATTGGAAGTGGCACAGATACTCTGTAAACTTCTGCAGTACCCATCTATCTATGAAGGAGATTTCTGGGGACTGGATTTGCCCCCATTATTCTTTTCAGTTCTGTGTTTTTACACTCCAAATGGGATTTGAGTAGCGTATTTCTATTATGGTGTTCCCCTGCTGAAATCTTTCTTATTCTCA
>NW_010587568.1:42881-56882 GCF_000705375.1 Tinamus guttatus | reverse complement strand
AAATAAGACAACAAGATTTATTCCATCTAATTGCACCTGTTTAGATGCGTTCAATCCAGTTCTCATTATTGGTTTAAAATAGATTGAGGAGATATAACCATTGAGAAGTTTGGGCAAAAATATGTTGCAAAAAACAAGTTTAATTTGGACACACACAGTAGATGTAAGAGGCCTTGCTTTTCTCAAGAAGGACTTACCTAGCGAACGGACTGTGGTTGGTTATTGACTTATCTCCTGCCTGAATTAGCTACTAGAATCCAAAACGCTGTGAACTACTGTTCTGAATCCCCCTCAAACGAGGGGGAATCGTACAATCAAAGGGAGATGCAGTGAGTAGCTAGAAACAGATACGTTTTAGAAGGAGGGCAGGGTGAGTAAGATGAATCTGCAGTGTGTTACTGTCATACAGTCACTTTTTAACTCTTCATATTCATAAAATTCCGACGGCTTTTCCATAGGCTTTCATGGTTTGTGTAAAGTTCTGAGTTCGAACAGCAAAGCTTCCAGTATAAAGGTTTAGGGCTGCCACAGAAATACCCACTTTGGACTGGTTGCAGAATTTTTACTTTTTCTAGATAAGCCTCTGGTTGGAATAAAACGTTCCATCAGAAATATTACTCCTGTCCCTTGGGTGAGGTACGACACTGTCAGGTACTTCAGATTATTTGGTGCTTTTGATGGGGATGACTGGGGGTCCCCAAGTGACTGGAGAAAGCTGAAATTGCGAAGCAGTTCTGAAAACTCAGGAAAGGAGCAACAGTCTCATGTCTCAATCACATTTTAAAATGAATAAAATTACTTGTGGCTTTTTATGCTTTGCTTTATTTATTTAAATATTCGGCCTATTTGCACTCTTAACTTGTCTGTGTCTGCTTTTACTCAACAATTAACTTTTAATACCATTTACCAAGGAGAGGAAAAAAGAAAATAACAAATACAATTACATTCTTTTTCATTAAATTACAAGGAAGGGAGAATTTACAAATCAAAACAGTATTTTTTCAAGCAGAAGAGGAAAAGAAAACAGAACTCTGTATGCAAATAGCACATTGTACCAATATTGGCTTGAGTAATGCCTGCAGAACTTAAAAGATATTTTGAATATAAGGTAATCTTACTCCTGGTAATAATTACTAAAGAAAAATAATAGTGTGAGAAGTGAGGATGTGAATTTACATTGCAATTCATCAAAAAATGGTAACAATGCAATCCAGACTCGGTTTGTGATGACTGAGGGAACAGAGTTTTACATGGACAACAAATAACGCTTAGGAGAAGTACCCTTGTGCAATGTGACCATTCACTTAGTTCACTCCTACTGATGTATCAACATGGCTACTGATTAAAATACTGTATTAAAAATGGATATTCAGGGACACTTCAGGCTAATATAAAATGGAATATAGACAGTCACGATAGTTATGTTAAACACAATGAATCTAAATGTTTCAGTTTTTCACAGAAATTCCACTGAATTTTATGTGAACCTGCTTAGAATTAGGAAACCATGTGTTAATTTTGACAGATGATAATAGGGTGGATATTCTGAGATCAGGAGATGAGGAGTCTCAGTGGTTGATGCTTTTCAACGTCTCAGATCATCTTTATTATATTTGAGGATTTTTTTTTTCATAAATCTTCATAATAAATTTAGGTGGCCAAGTCCCAGGTGAAGAAGAAAGCATACACTCCAAATGTTAAGATTGCTTTACTTAACCAGTAAGTTGTTTCCCAATGAAAAGCAGGAGTTATCACCATATGCATGATTTTTAAAAGTGCTTGAAGGACATAACTTCTTTAAGTTTTACTCAGTAAAAATAACATGTCAGTAGGATGGGAGAATTCAGCCTACAAAAAAGATGTCCAGTTGGTTTATTCTAATGAATCCTCTCAGAAATTCACTTTAACCTCACTCAGTCTCTGTTCATGCTGGGAGTAACCATCTTACTGCTTTCTGCAGCTTTAAACAGAAGCCATGCTGCCCTTTCTGAGTTTGATTCCAGGCCTTTAACTCTAGACATTAATGTCTTTATTAAATGAGGGAGAATAATTTTGTGCAAGATGAGGAAAATAAAATACTAATTAACAAATAGGTGGAGTGGAATATGAAATTACTATCTCATATTAAAATAAATCTACTCTTGCGGAACTTCAGTGGATTATTTCAACATATTATGAAACTCTCACCCTTATAAAGAGCAAAATATATGCTCTTTGTATCTTTGGACAGATTTCCATCTGTAATGGAAATCTCCAGCTGATGGATATTGACACTTAAGGCACAAAAGGATGTCATGCATGCATACTTACACACATATACCCTAAAAATCTGCCAGAATAAGAAAGATGAGGCATTAGTCTATTCTTTTTTTTCCAGAAGCCTCTTTTGCATTTGCCAAGGTCCTACGCTTAGGACCTTCGAATCTGGCTTAATATGATTTACATGAACAAGCACTAATTGAAAATGAGATTAAGATTTGCTAATGCAAAGTCATAAATTACTAATCTTCAAATGACTATTTCAACATCAGCTGTTTTCTTTTATAGATGAACACAATGTAATTTTTCCTCCCATAGGACACATTTACTCTTTGACGCAAGTGGGTGTAGATGCATTATTCAGACACAGGCTTAATATTTACCTTATGATCGATGTCTCTTCTCTGTGAAATTCATCTCTATAAGCACTTGTCTCTTTTTTAGTCTAATCTAAGCTTTCAGACCCTAATATAAAGCAATTAATTGAGATTTTGAATGAGATGTGCATAATCAACTTTAGTGAGAGACTGATTTCTGAATAAGATTTTATGCTGAACTAACATTCAGCATAAATACAAAATGCCAATAGCATGTTAAAAGATCTCCAATTTAAAAAATCAAAAATGTATAATACTATATATCAAAGCATGAAAAAAAGAATAATTCAGACAATGTTTACCAAATCAGTAAAATCAGTAAAAAAAAATAACCGTATAGACATTTCAAACCAGAGAAAAGCTAGAAGTATTTAAAACACTTCGGTTTTAGTGTCACCATCACTATTATAATTATTTTTATTAATTACTTTTTTTGATGTTCTTTTAATAAAACAGCAAAATCCAAATGCTCAGTCTGCATCCAGCTATTAAAAAAAGAAAAATATTGATGGAAAAAGGCTCCATATGATGGCAGCTATTACGCAACTTTATTTACATGCACTGCTCTACCTTGCATGATTAATTTTGGCATTTCCACATATGGGTGGTAATAGTGGAAGAGTCAATTATTTGTTATAAGCGTGATTAAACTGTTTACAAAGTATGTCTTTAATATCAGTTCTAAGACCTATAATATCTAGGTAGATGAAAATCCTATTGGTTTCAAAGATGGTCTGGCTTACCTAAATCTGCTTCACTGATGTGAAATCAGTTATCAAAGATGGTCTGGCTTACCTAAATCTTTGATCTTGACCCATAGATGTGAAATCAGTTTTTCCTTTATTCTCTCATTTTTACTTTAATGATTCTGGCAAATTCTTACCAGGATATGGGAGTAGCTTGAATCTCAAAGGAGTCCTTGACTGTGGGCAGCAGCTTATTCCAGCTGCATTTGTGATCATCAGCAGTGCTGCCTCACTGAGGCATCACATGTGCAAGAAAACTAACCAAACAAATCTAAGCAGGCCTTTCTTACCAGCTTCTCTCAGCTGCACTTTTAGCAGAATTGTCTCTTGGGTGAATGGCAGGGGTACTCTTCTGACATCCAATACTGTATAGGAGACAAAAATATTTTGTAGAGACTTTTAAACTATCACTACAAATCAGGACTTCTGAAACTCTCTTAACTAATTAGTCTTCCTATCTATATATGTATGTACATATGTATCTATATCTCATGTTGATTCAGATAACATCAGCGCACTGACAAATGAACTTAACTTTACAGTATTTTCAATAAATATTCTGTATTTTTAAGAACAGTTTTAAGTAACATGGAAATATATATTTGCATATATTTATCTCGATTTAAGAAATCCAAAATAATATATTTTTCAGGAATTATTTGATTAGTTACTTCTCAGATATGTGGCAAAAATTTCAATTATTTCCTATGCGTGGACAATAGTGTAAAGAAAATTTACAAGAAGTAATAGTATTTTGTTTGTAACTTCAATTGTTATGTGTGAAGTTATGTAGACAACCAGTAACCTTGCTGGCTAAGGAAAAAAAAAATCGGCTGTAGGCTGTAGGACTGAGTCACATGGCCTAGAGCAGCAATTGAAAGAAGACATTAATTCAAGATGAAATCTGTAGTGCTATGACCAAGCTATCAGGGAGTGCACTATTTAGACCTCATACTTTAACTAACAATTACAGATAATAACAGAGCAGTTAAAAAGGTACAGATATTTTAATTATTGTCCAGCAGAATTATTTCACTCTTTAGGGAATGACAAGCCTTTCCCTATCTGTCAGGGTCCAAAAACTATGATTATTTCTAGTGTGGGGGAGCCACAGAATCACAGAATGATTGAAGTTGGAAGGGACCTCTATGGATCATCTAGTCCAACCCCCTGCTCCAGCAGGGACACCTAGAGCACGTGGCACAGGGTGGCATCCAGGTGGGTTTGGGAGATCTCCAGAGAAGGAGACTCCACAGCCTCTCTGGGCAGCCTGTTCCAGTGCTCTGTCACCCTCACAGGAAATAAGCTCTTCCTCATGTGGAGATGGAACTTCCTGTGTTTCAACTTGTACCCATTACCCCTTGTCCTGTCACTGGCCACTACTGAAAAGAGTTTGGTCCCGACTTGTTTACATTCTCCCCTCAGGTATGTGTACATACTGATAATATCTCCTCTCAATCTTTTCCCAGCTAAACAAACACAGCTCATTTAGTCTTTCTTCATAAGATAGATGCTCCAGTCCTTTAATCATCTCTGTTGCTCTCCGCTGAACCCTCTCTAGAAATTCCATGTCCCTCTTGTCCTGGGGAGCACAGAACTGCACTCAATACTTCAGGTGCGGGCTCACCAGAGAGTCCCGAGGCCTTGTTCTTTATCAAAGTTGCTGGACACATTAGGCCAACTCTTGAGATTCCCTGTAGGAAGCAATCTGAAGTTCTTTGAGATGTGCAGTCCATGTGCATATTTGCACGCTATCATGCTCAGTCTTTACAGATTGAAAATTTTTAATCTTACAGCAAGAATGCAGGTGATGCTCCCTCCTGTTCCCCTATGCCCAGTGCTTGAGCACATGGGACAGTCTGGCATCAATTAGTCTGTCTCCCAGTGTCACAATACCAGAATTAGTATTTTCAGTATGATTCTGGAGGAGAAAGGAAAGACGGCAAGAAGTAAATATTTATATAGGCAATACATTTCAAAGGACTCCAGCTGCGGGAAGTCAAGTGGTTACTTATATGCATGCTAATTTAATGCATGACCTTAAGGACCTCCTTGTGGCGACCGAGCAATAGGTCTCAGAATCCTTCATGTACACGAAATTTGGAGGCCTTTAGCACTTGTCAAAACCCTCCTGGAGACCTCAGTAACGGCCCAGCAGTTAGGCAGAGGTGTGAAGGGAGTTACAGATGGGATATTGGCAAGGCGGGAGCGGGAAGTCACAGCTGTTTCTTACCAAGGCTAAAGATACAGCTTGAAGGTTGGCAGAATGGGCTTTGATGATTGAGGGTAGTTGCACTATTGCAATCTCATAACAAGTCTTGATATAAACTGTTATGTACTTAAACTTTCTCAGTATGGACATTGTTGTACTCTTGGTTTTCTTGGCTGTTAATGTGAGTAACCTCACAGATTATACGAATGAATGAGAAATGAGCAGGTAAAAAGAGATGTCTCTCATGACATTGCAGCTTATCCCTCAGCTCTAAAGTTTTAGGAAAGAGCACACATAATTTAATTTTCTGACTGAACTTGAAAATCAGTTTTGTGACATTTTTTTCTCAGAGATATCCAAACAAAAAAGAATTACATATAGATGAAGCCACATTGGCCTTGATTTCTTTCAACATCATTGCAGATGTTATCATTGGGAAAACTACCTTCCTGAATAGATGTAATGATAGATAAGATTCTGGAGGCTCAAAAAAAAGGGGGATCCAGGAAGGTTGTAAACAGCAAAAACAGGTATTTCTAGGAGATAGTCTTTTACACTGGTGAACAATCTGACCTATTCCTTTAAAAAGGAGATGAACGACTGGCGTGGAAATATTGAAATGTCATACAGTGACCCAAGTTAGCTACTACGTGAATCTTCACTGAACTAACAAAATGACTAGACTCCTCCAATTCTAACAGAGTTCTGGATGACTTAAAAAAAAGAAAAAAGGAAAGAAAGGTCCAACACCTAGGAATGTTGTTTACAAACTCTAATACAGAACAACATTTTGGGAGTTGGAGATTCAAGCACAGACAACAGTACCTTAGTGTCCCTGTAAATGAAAATATTTTCCCTTTCACAGACTGAAAATGGATGTTTACCTGTGATTACTATTAATTTTGATGGAATAGCAGGATGCTTTTAATTCTTTGTCTTTCAAATCCCTGCCAACAGACCAGCCCTCTGCCTTGTGAAATATCTGTTTACTTTACAGAACAGTCATAACTAAATAACAATAATAATCTTACGCTGTTGCAGGGTAACCTTTATCACTAATATTTATTTTTAGACCGGAGTACACAAACACCTGTGAAGACACAGATAGAGCAGGCACTGCCTCAAGCAAGAGGAGGGACTTGATCACCTCTTGAGATCCCTTCCAGGCCTCTCCTTTATCATTCCGTGACAACAAGGCCAAGGGCCTGGTCCTGCACTTCGATTACAACAACCTCATGCAGCACTACAGGCTTGGAGCAGAGCGGCTGGAGAGCTGCGCGGCAGAAAAGGATCTGGGGGTGCTGGTCGATAGCCGACTCAATATGAGCCAGCAGTGTGCCAAGGCGGCCAAGAAGGACAAGGGCAGCCTGACTTGTATCAGGAACAGTGCAGCCAGCAGGCCAGGGAAGTGATTGTCCCCCTGTACGCAGTGCTGCTGAGGCCTCACCTCTAATACTGTGTTCAGTTTTGAGCCCCCTGCTACAAGAAGGACATTGAGGTGCTGCAGTGCGTCCAAAGGAGGGCAATGAAGCTGGTGAAGTGGCTGGGCTTTATTGCTCTCTACAGCTACCTGAAAGGAGGCTGTAGTGAGGCTGGGGTTGATCTCTTCTCTTGGAACAGGTTGCCCAGTGAAGTGTTAGAGTCACCCTCCCCAGCGGTGTCCAAGAAACACATAGATGAGGTGCTTAGGAACATGGTTTAACGGGTATGGTGCCTAAGGGTTTACGGTTGGACCCAATGATCTTCAAGGTCTTTTCCAACCATAACAATCCTATGATTCTATGATTCTATGGACCGCTTCTCTGCTCTGGTCACAGATTGTTGACCCTTTGTTTTCATGAATGGAAGGATTGTGCAGCACATTTTTTGGGGCAGATCATTGCCTCTGCCCTGTTTTAGTTGAAGCACGGTGGCATTCAGTTCTTTGTCTTACCAGGACTAGAGACAGGAAAGTCCAGCATATTAGTGGTGGGAGGTCTAGGCCTTAAACATACAAAAGTATAAAACAGCTAAAATGCTTTGCAATTATCTTTGTAAAAGGCTAGATTGCAAAATAAACTGCTGAAATGTCTTAATTATGCTGGACTAAGCATATTATACAGGATTAATCTATTACACTTCATTTACATCATAGAGAAAACTTTCGAATTCACATCAACTGAAAAGAGACATTTCTTACATTTGAGTCTGTTTTTGTTTTCATTTAAGAATACACTGCAGTCTGAAAAGTTACAGTATATTCTCAATTACCCCTGAGTATGTTCTGTTGTCATACAATGTGATCTTGAGTATTCAGATTCTCCACAAACTCAAATAAGTCTTTTAGTGTTTTATTTTTGTTGAAGCATTCTATTTCTGTTATAATATCACCTTTCTTAATGGTGCAAGAAAACATTATGAAACTTTCATTTTAGGCAGACTATTTAAAGTTAGAAGTTCAAAATATCCATATGAAAATGATTTGATGGTCTGTGAGAAGACGATGGGGAAAAAAAAAAGCCAATGAATAACTTGCTGAGCACTTTCCTCAAAAATTCCTGAAGCATAAATCATCCTAGATGGATCAATTCAGTAAAATTCGCCTGTAAAGTTTTGCAGCCTTTTAGCTATTCATAACACTGCCTTGTTTTGTATGTACATCCTGTGTGGGCAGCCTGAGAGGGTGGACAAAGGAGGCAGATCACCCACACTTGGTAATACAGCTCACCTACCTCATTTCCACCTGCACGGATTCCGTACACATAGACAATTGCTACATATACACCCACTCAACTGCTTCCAGTAGAAGCAATGCTACTATTACAATACTTAAGTGAAGTAATAACTAGAGCAAGGCTGCTCGACTTCTGGACAGCCAGGACCTGAGTTGTATTACAATGCTTATTTGAGGATTTGATGGCAGATACACTTTATGATGCTTACAGTGGTGCAAAATCATTCAGGGTCAATGGAGCCATTCTGTAGACCACCAACTGAAGCACTCTGAAGTGGAGATTTCAGTCCTGACTGTAGTCCAGCTTGTTATGAACAGTGAAAAGTTATGTACAGGCAAGCTCTCTAGGACAGAAGGAAGTGGCCTCAGGTTGTGCCAGAGGAGGTTCAGGAAGAATCTCTTCCTGGAAGAATTAGAAAGAATTGCTACATGGAAAGAGCAGTCAAGTATTGGAACAGACTGTCCAGGGAAGTGGTGAAGTCACTGGCCCTGGCAGTGTTTAAGAAACGTATAGATGAGGCACTTAGCGACATGCTTTAGTAGGTTCTTGAAGGGCTTGCTGTTTTACTCGATGATCTCAAAGGTCTTTTCCAACCATAATTATTCTATGATTCTACGATAAGACTGGACTCAGAGTAGCAATTCCGAAGTGATGAGGCAAGCAGGCCAAAGGATTTTTTTTAAGAGGGAGGTGACCACGGTCACAAAGTCGCTCTTCAGAATGTCTCCACCCTAAAGGGAACAAAAGCTGCAATGCTTCTAACAGAGTTAGAGACTGAATATGGATATGGCTGGTCTAGAATAACAGTTTGGAAGGGAAATGAGAAGGGGACTGAGGTTTTGAAAAAGAAATGTGGAGCTTTAGAGCTAGGAAAAAGTGCTTGGCATGTCAAATTGGTTGTTGATTATGTGAACACCCTCTGCTTCTGGGCAAGTGAACTGAGTTAGTGGTTAGATCACAAAATGTTAATCTCGAGCTATTTTCTGTTTTCCTCCAGGACAGGTTTAGCCCTCTGAATTTGGTTTGTCTCTGCCCATTTTACACAGACAAAAAGAGAATAGGATCGTATGCGTAATGTCCTTTTTTGCCTGCCTGACCAATGAAGCTTCTCACTCCTCCCACCACTAGCAATTTCATTCCACCTAACAGTTTTCCAGGAATGGTGTTAGAGAATCTTTCAACATCTGAAGAAAAAGTAGTAACCTTTTCTTTATCTGCACCTTTTTTTTATCTCTCCATCAGTGAAATATCTCTTCCAGAAAATTCCAGACCCTTGAAAATTCCTCTCTTTTGATCACTCTGTGACATTAGTGATACAGTCCTAAGCACACACAAAACCACCACTTGCTCCAGAATGGGGTCAGTGGTAATTGGCATGCCTGTCTAGGTCCTGATATGCATGTACAAATAAGCATTAGAAGACAAGGGGCAAGGCTGAGACACTTTTTTGAAATAGCAGCAACTAATAGGTATTTTTCAGATGAAACCGCAGCAGTCAGTACTGAATCCGGTGCTCTTCAACTTGTTCATCAATGACTTGAATGAGGGCACAGAGCCCTCAGCAAGTTTACAGATGACTCCAAACTGGGAGGAGTGGCCGACGCTCCAGAGGGCTGTGCTGCCATTCAGAGGGACCTAGACAGGATGAAGAGTTGGGCAGAGAGGAACCTTATGAGGTTCAACAAGGAGAAGTGCAGGGTCCTGCAGTATAGGTTACTTGTACAGTACCAGTACAGATTAGGGGTTGACCTGCTGGAAAGCAGCTATGTGGAGAGGAATTTGGGAGTCCTGGTTGACAACAGGTTAACCATGAGTCAGCAATGTGCCCCTGTGGCCAAGAAGGCCAATGGGATCCTGGCCTGCATCAGGAGGAGCGTTGCCAGCAGGTGGAGGGAGGGGATCCTGCCCCTCTGCTCAGCTCTAGTGAGGCCGCACCTGGAGTATTGGGTGCAGTTCTGGGCTTCCCAGAACAAAAAGGACATTGAGCTTCTAGAGAGGGTGCAGCGGAGAGCCACAAAGATGATTAAGGGACTGGAGCATTTGTCATATGAGGAAAGACTAAGCGAGCTGGGCCTGTTTAGCCTCGAGAAAAGAAGGCTGAGAGGAGATCTGATTAACATGTTCAAGAATCTGAGGGGTGATTGTAGGGAGATGGGGCCAGGCTCTTCCCCGTGGTGGACGGTGACGGGATGAGGTGGGTGTAAGTTGAAACACAGGAAGCTTCACCTCCATGTGAGGAAGAACTTCTTTCCTGTGAGGGTGACAGAGGCCTGGAACAGGCTGCCCAGAGAGGTTGTGGAGTCTCCTTCTCTGGAGATCTTCCAAACCCACCTGGATGCCACCCTGTGCCATGTGCTCCAGGTGTCCCTGCTGGAGCAGGGAGGCTGGACTAGATGATCCATAGAGGTCCCTTCCAACCTCAACCATTCTGTGATTCTGTGAAGCTTCAAAACCAAACTGTCACTCTAGGGTAATCATCTGTTCTACTTTCTGTTGGAAGCAAATTTAGTGAAAGAGAACTCTACCAGTAGCTCATCTCCAGGGTTGTACAAGCTACACAGGACCGGCACCGATGGCCTTCTATAATCCATTTGTTTGCTTCAGCTCACAAGCGGTAACCAAAATTCTATAACTTCTGTTGAAAACATCTTCAGAAATTCACTCTTTTTCCTGCTAGAAAACATACCTGAACATGAAATATGTTAAACTTGCAGACTAATCATTAGTACATGTTTATTCTGTGCTTCAGTTGACCTGAATTACTTTTCTCCCTACTTACCCCCAAAATTATATAAAGGTGACAATTAAATCCTGTTTGAAATTTAATTTTGCTAGGTTAAAGAAAAAACAAGTACCTCTGTCTTTTCTCCTAAGACAAGTTTCTATATCCCTGTCATCCTTTGGACTCTTCTCAGCATTTGTTTCAATTTAAATTAATTTCATTTTAAATTAGTCTTTATAAACAAGGGAGGATTAGAATTAAACACAGTATTTCAGAGCAGATCTCAGTAATGCCTTTATACCTCACTAATCCTACCAGAAATTCTTGTCAAATAAACCCTAAAGTCACACTTATCTTTTTCATCGTCTCATCGAATCGGCATCTCTGCCACACCGTAATTTTGTGTAGTTCAGTCTTCTCTTCGTTTGTGTCCACCTGATAAACTTTAAATTTACAGCATACATCATTGTACTCTCAATGTGCCATTTTCAGCAGTTATTCCTAAAATAATTGTTTCCACTGTGAGGAAACAAGATCGTTCTTATTCTCATAGAATATTACAGTTCTTGTTTGTTTGTATTAACAATGCCTCCAAAACTGGTCACAAGCAAACGTAACTAGGGTATTCTTTTTCTGCTGCTGAAATCACACATGATATTTTAGCAAATGGACTGTTTTCATTTTGGCTAAATGGCTAAACATGTTGTGCTGAAAGAATGTTAGAGATGATGTTCCTAATGAATAAATCTTAGAAATGAAAAGATTAAATGATTTCAGTGAAGAAAAAGTCTACAGAAATTCAGATAGATGAGACCTAGTTTCCTTTCTTTTTTACCAGAAATATTTTGTTTAAGAAAGGTTACTCTAGCCCAGCAGGATTTACAATTAGAGAATGAAATGCAATTATATAAAATGTAAATGAATTATTATTTTTCAAGATGGGAAGGAAAAATAGTAAACTCACATTTCTTAATACACGCTGGCCTGAAACAGCTCGCTTCTGATTTCTTAGAAATAGGTGTTAAATTTGCTATTCTTTAGCTATCTGACACACCTAACTTCATGAAGCTATGAAAAAGTCCTTACTATTGGACCTGCCATTTCATCTTGTAGACACCGTTCTGGTATGGATTGAGAAAACTATTGAGAAAACTGGTTCTGTCCTATTTACAGTTTGTATCCATGGGCTTTTGCTTCCATCTTTGTAATTTCTACTCCTTCATCCTATCAATCTGCTTATGTCCTGTTTCATTGCCTTATTGAAAATTAGACCAAAATATTTTTTCACCCGTTTTCATTCTTAATTCCTATTTTACACTCACTGGTTGCTCATTTGGTTTACATATGAAGGTAGAAAATCTTCACTGTTTATTTTGGGGTATTTTTCATTGTTTAACATGTCCTCCAAATTTCCAAGACACAGCTTATTTTACCAACTAGTTGGCTCCAATTGTCTAGGAGCATCATAATCCTGATAAGACATACTGTACACTAGATATTTCTTTAGGTATTTTGGAATCCTCATTCTAACATTCTGATATTTTTCCCTCTTATTTGATCTACAAATTCCAAAGTGTTGACATGTTGCACCTCTTTAACATCAATACATCTGAAACATGTTCTCCTCACACCTTGAAATTCAAATTCCTCTGAGCATCTTCCAGTTTGCAGCAATCTTTCTTAAAGCACTATCGCAGTTACTTTGTGAAAAAGAGCTTCTGCCCTCCCTCAGGACCCATTTCAGTCTTAAAGGAAGAAATAACTCTAAATTCACTCTTAAAGGCCTTTTGCTTCTTAAAAAGCTGCCCCTCAACATATAGATTTTTTTCTGGCATGGGAAATTAGATTCTGCTTCCTTCTCTTCACTTGCAAATCAGTATTATCCCATTCTTGTTGAGTATCAAATCAGACGGAAGAAATTCTATCACCTATCTTAAAGAGGCCAGATTAATCCTTTTCTGAACTTAAAAATCAGTACCTGTTGGATCTTATCTGACCAAATATGACATCTGAAACATTAGCTGTATATAGTAGTAAAGCAAAAGGGTATGCTTCAAGTTTCCCCTATTTAATTTAGCTTTCCCCTATTTAATTGTAGCCGTAGTGTGACATCTTGTTCTCCTAAGCTTTAAGCTATTAAGATTCTTTCCTTCTCCAAATCACTGGACATTCATCCTCCATTCAATGGCCAAGCCATCACATGAAGGTTTCCTTCAACATTCAGATACAAATGGCCAGTGGAGGTGGTCGCTGAAGGACTTCCCTCTCCCAGGACGAGCACGAATGCTTGTTGCATTTGCCCTGGGATGCAGCCCTTGGGGTAATTCCTACGAATGCTGAACCCTGCCGCTGTTCTAAATCCCCTCCACCTGCATTTGCTGAAGGGCCTGTAATTCCCTGCGGGCATCCCTGCCTTGCCATTCCAGGCTAAGCCATGGCCTCTCCCTCCGTCCCCAGATGAAGAGGTGCACCATGAAGCCAAGTGCTTCTGTGTGAGTTTCACCCATGGGCTGGAGATCTCCCCTGCCTGTGGGCATCTGGGCAGCTCCAGGGACAAGAGGGACTGGGGGCAGCGGTGGCCACCATGTGCCTGCCCACGTAGTCACCTCGAGGGAGACATGCGGGGCATACAGAGTAGAGGTGGCTGAGGAGACGGTGGAGAGACTGAGGGGATGGTTGGGAGACGAAGGAGAGGGAAAGGGAGGACAGAGGTGACGACGATGGTACCGAGGCGATGCAAGGGGCTGAGGAGAGGGAGGGGAGAATGATGTGAGGACAGAGGGGGCCAAGCGCAGGTGGCGCTGCCTTTGGAGCTGCTTCCCAGCCATTTCCTTCCTTCCTTCCCAGCCGGGAAGCGGCGCCGGGCGGGGCGAGCGGCCGGCTCGCGCCGGCTGTTTTATGGTGGTGGAGCTGTGGGCGCGGAACCCACGGGGGCTGCCCGGGCGGCCCCGCCTCCCCGCGCCGCGCCGCG
>NW_010587568.1:19943-41899 GCF_000705375.1 Tinamus guttatus | reverse complement strand
AGTTCAGAAGTCTTTTGTTGAAAGGAAGCTTCCCTTTAAATAGGGAGAAATTAGTTCTCCCTATGACATCATCTGTAATTTTACATTGTAAATACTGCTATTACTCTGGAATTTGCTATTCTTCATAGGTGGAGCCAAACAAACATCTTGTATGTCAACATAGATGTTGTTACCTAGAAGAAAATGAAATCATTCAGAATAGTAAGACTTCAAGTCCATCACTAGATAAGACAAGAAAAGTAGACAGTTGAGAAAAAAAGTTTGTTCACAAAACCTTATATATGTCCATTAATCTTTTCTGGAATGTTCAGTATTGAAGAATACGGAGAGATTTTGGGCTTGTATTTGATAAAAGTAGGAGAGAAGTTTCTCCTTAAAAATTCCAAGTCTTGGGGCAAAACAGAACAGTTAGGAGTAGACAAGTAGGAGTTAGGAGTAGCAGTTAGGAGTAGACATTTCCGTTCAATGCATAATCAAGCAGGTCTTTAGTAAGAGCTTTGCAATAAGTACTCAATGAGTTATGCAATAAATTCTCTGTGCAGTGTTTGGTTAAAAGGATTCCTCAAAATAGTGTTTGTGCTCTCAACAAGAGGCAGGGGAGAGTTGGCAGTAAGACGTGTCAGGGAAGAAGTGTTATCCTATACTAGTCCTTTGCTGTCATACTGACAGTTGCAGAGAGGTGTATTTCCCACCTTGGACTCAAATCACTGAAGTCTTATCTGGGTTCATTCTTTTCCTTTGAGTTGTTGGAGATAGTGTTCAACAGAACTGTTGGGTAGGAGCTGTAACCTGGCTGAGTAACCTAAACTTACCAGTAAGGTCCGTGTTCCTTCTAACTTTTCTTATTCAGTCAATCATTAATTCTTTCTCTGTTCTGGCTTGGATTTAATTGGAATGATGTAGAGTTAGCTTGCATCCCACCTGCCCGCTTAACTAGTTAGTGTAGTGTGTACCCAGCTACTTGCATATGTCCTTAGTGAAATCAGTAATACCGATTCCCCTTTTATAGGATTTAAATTTTATTTTTTGGATAATTAATTCATTACATTTCTTTCTTCTAGAGTTTTTTTTCCCCCTTTTTTTTGGTGTCTATACTTAAAATCAGAAATGAGTAAGTAACTGATGTTCTTTTATACTGTGATCTGTCCACAGACAAGGTTAAATATAGCACTTTCCATTTGTTGTATGGTTTTATGCTCTGTAAAAATTGGGATGGAGGAAGAAGAATTAGTATAAGTAAGACCCTTTTGAGGTTAGGAGAAAGTTCTGAAGATATTTAATAATGTAGGATTTAGAATTTCCATTTCATGGGAATTTCCCCAGCGATGATTACATTTTTGCCATGCTAGTTGATGACATTATTCATTTTGTATGAGCCCCATTATAAAGAGCTTTATTTTTTCTAATCAAAATATTAAGAGGAATTAGCAATGTATGTAGGCCAGTTCAAATCTGGGCTGCTCCCAAAAGGTGCTTTGCTTTGTCAGCGTTCATGCAGTCCTCCCATTAGCAGGGAAGCGGGTGTTCCTGCTGGCCCTGGCTCTGGCTCTGCCAGCGCTGGGCTGCAGTGGGAACACACGGTCGGGGCTGAGGGAAGAGTGAGCAGCAGCTCATACGTAGCTTGAAGAGACCATTTAACAAGTGCCCACTAAAACTGTATGCATATGGCATCTGCACAAACTATGAAACCTCTCTAATTTTCCCACAGGATGGGGTGCATTTGTTTACAAAATGAGTTTCCGCCCAAGTGACGATAAGTGGCATCGGTTCTATTCATCACATACCAGGTTTTCAGTTATTTTGCTAGTGATTTACCTGTCTGCTGAGACCTGCTGCATGTTACCTGCGTTGGGGACTTTGGAATAAGATTACATTTCTGTCAGGCTTTGTGATTCAGGAGTTATTAAAAATGAGTGTCAGCAGGCCAATGGGAATTTCAGATGGCTTTTTAAAGAAGGATAAGTAAAAGATATCTGGATGTGTTAATCTTAAAATATTGATGGATTATATGTCTTGATTAACAGGCTCCAGTCATGGATCAATATACTGCCATTAATTCCCTCATCACATAGGAAATATTTACCGTATTGTGGGTACATTTATTAAGTGTGTGGAAAATTTACCTGTAATTGTGAGAAGTTCCCAGTTTTGCTGCCGGCTGCAGCGTGTGTTCCGGGCCTTCGTGGCAACCCGGGCTGCGCTCCCTTCCTTCTCCCGACACGGCGGGCTGTGTGGTGAAGTTGCGTGTCCGGGACTCGGTAGCCGGAGGCCACCCTCGGTATCGCCCTCTGGGGCCTGTCAGCAGCAGCAGCAAGTTCCACGGGCGGTCAGGATTTGTCCTGCTTACTCTTATCAGTCACTTGGAACACTTAATCACTTCTTTAGTAGGCGGCAGTGCCACACAATCAACTTCATCGTTTTTAAAGGCCTTAAAAGCAGAGACTGTAATTTCTAATGATATAGACTATTATTTTTTTGTTTCCCTTGTGTTCTTTCAGTGAGAAATTATTACTCTTCCTGATTCTTACTCCGACACCTGTAATCAGTGTATAAACAATATATTAATTCTCATAATGTCTTTACTTCATTGGTTTCATTTGTTTTTACCCACTGATTTTGATTTAATATGATTGCTCCCTTTGCACTTCTAGTTTAATGACCTGCCAGCTCTTTTATTTGGTTACTTTGGATTGGAAGCCATCCTGTTGCACAGGATCGTGTGACTTTGAAAGCCAAGACAATATTCTGTGGATCGGAGCTGTCCTTTATACCAAATCACTTCCTGTTTTCTATTGAGGGATTTAAAAAAGAAAAATAAAGACAGGAATTGGAGTTGCTAGTTAATAATAAGCTTGCTTGTATATGTCCAATACACTCATCTGAAGACATAGTCAGAAGAATCTGTTTGGACTTGCTGTACTTACTTAAAATTCTTGGCACCGTGGAAGTTGTGATTTGTTTCTTGCTTATACTTGTTCTGGAGATAGACCAGAAAAATGTAGTCATTAACAAGCAGTGACCTGAGTGAGCCAATTAAAGCTGTATTCAGTTAGGGCTTAGTGTATATGAGTGTTGTGTTTAAATCACTGGTTAATGTGCTTAATAATCGTTAAAGAAGCAAGGGACACTGGAATCCTGCGGCAATTCTAGAGGCACCGTTACTGGTTGTGAAGTAGCTAGAGTCAAGTACAGGAACAGACAAAGTAGTTTCATATGTGGCAAAAATATCAGTAGGCCCAGGGAGCCTGCTGATAGCCCAGGCCTCCCTTAGGCCTGGAAAGCCCCCAAGAAGGGAGTGTTTGCAGCTTCCTTGCTTGGTGCTGCCAGCAGTAGCAGATGCCGTTCCGGCCACCTCTAGCCCTGGGAATGGAGCAGCAGCTCCTCGGGTTTTTGCCATGTGGCTCTCGAGCTCAGTTGCTGGCTCTCCTGTCCCTTCCCCTCACTGCCTGCTTGCTACCAAACTGAGGGGAACAGGAAAGCTAGTTTAAACTCTCAGCAGAGCCAAGACCTCTGGTGTCAGTGTTTTTGTCTAACTGCCGAAAGTATTTATTACTTAAATTCTTTTGATTCCCTAACAAGTAAGGCAGATTTATACAGAAAACAAATCATGCTGGTAAGTAGTTTTGGTAGTGAACATGTTCTGATTAGCATGGATTCCTCAAGGATTCTCAAGAAGTCTAGCCTAAAACTGTATTTCGGATTTTTGGACTCTACTACTTATTTTCTGAGTCTCGTTAGTCTTGCTTTGAAGAGCAGATCCATAAATACTTAATCCAATTGACCCTCATAGACAATATGAGGGATACAGTGGATAACAATTGCAATAGCAATCTTAGTATGACCAAGAGGTATAATTTTTTGACTCTGTACTATACTAGAATAGTCATTAGGTATATCTACAGTGAAGATTTTTTTTTTCTGAATTAAGTAGCTTCCATGATCACAGACATCAGACCTGTTTTTGTTCTCTTTCATGCAGGACATGATAGGTAGAACAGAATCCTGTGCTTCAGGACAGATACCTATGACCTACCTAAGCTGCCTTGCTTACATGCTGGAAGAATGGACTGGAGTGGAGTACCTGCAGAAATACTTTTTTCATGTAGTCATTTTTACACTGATGCTGAGTGCAATACTAGTTTTTTTTATAGTTCCTTTAACAATCCTATTTTTCATTTCCCTTGCTAATATTTTGCTTTTAATATATCAGAGGAACAGTGAGGTAAAAGCAGATCCCTTGAGTGATGTTTGGGATAATGCACGGAAAACTTTGGCAAGCTTCTGGGATATATGTGCAAGAATATGGCATGGTAAGTATGGCTTGATAACTTGAAGGCTTGGCTCACAGCTAGTAAGTATTACCAAGTTTAATTCTAGATTTCTTCCAAATGAGTACAGAGAAATGATATATATTGTACTTCATGTGGAATGGAATGCATAAGGTTCTGCTCTAAAGGGTGATTGCAATTTAGAAGAGAGAGAATAAAAGAGAGAAATGAAATTATATAGAGTAAATTTCTGTAAGTCAGTAGAAAGATGCACTTCATGGTTTCACAGTGGACTGCAGTGTTCATGTTAGTTCTAGTTACTTAACTGCAAGGGAGAATTAGGATTTCCTTTTATATTTTAGTAGCTGTTCATAACCCACTTCTTAAATGAACAATCAAAAAAAAAACCCACAAAAACTAACCAACTAACTGGAAATATAATTAGAGTATTTTTAGTTGGAGAAAACTATTTTGTGTTATGACAGTTTAAAATAACTTCAACGGCTGTATGGAAAAGAAATAGATACCATATTCAAATTTATGCTGTGGCAGAATTTAAACTTATCTGATCATTCCCTGGCATTATATTATATCTGCAGACACCTCAACACACCCTGCTACCTAGGAAAATCTGCAGCCCCAAGCGACGTACCTGTTCTTCCCACAGATGTGGGCAGTCTGTAAGCAGGACTTAATTTTCCTTCCCTAATGATGAAGAAATTAGGCGTTATTCTGTGTTGCTGCCCTTCTTCACAGCGTTGTTCCCTTTATCTTTGAACCTCCTATGACAGGAAAGGTTCTGCAGCTCTTCCCCTGCCTGCCTGCTCCCTTGCCATCCTGCTCCTAAAGTGGCTCGTGATTGGAGCTGGACTGGGGATGGAGGCGAAGGCAGGCAAGGTGGGACTGAGGGCCTGGGGATTTTCCCAGACATTTTTAGGCTACTCTTCAGGCTCTTGCACCTCTCGCTGAAGGACATTCAGTAAAGGATAGTAAGTGGTTTGCTTTATATCCTATGCAGGTTATGAGCTTCACGGTGTGGAAAACCTACCAGAAGGAGCAGGCATTCTTGTGTATTACCACGGAGCCATTCCTATAGACCATCTTTACTTTTTAGCTAGGCTCTTTCTCCGGAAAAAAAGACTTTGCTTGTCCGTAGCTGACAATTTTGTCTTTCGTTTACCAGGTAAGAACATGACCTGCTGTATTTGAGCATTCTGAATTCATTCTGCCTATCTGCCTATTGCTGATTTCGGTGAAATTAAAAACTTACAATCTGAAGAGAATTTTTTAAGCAAAAAGATGGAGGACAGGCTGGCAAATGCCTTAATATAGGCGTGTCATGTATATTAAAATGATGATAATATGGAGCAAGCTATTTAAAAGTACATTCTTCCAAAAAAAGGTCTAAACAAGGAAAACAAAGCATAAACTCAAGCAAATTAATGTAAAGCTGTATTATGGCATGTAGCTAGACGTATCATGTCTAGAAAGACATGAAAGGCAAGAAAATCAAGAGATTCTGGTTTACAGCTGGAATCCCAAAACAAAATAGAGCTTAGCAGAATTTTGAACTGCAGATTTCTTCTTTTAAGGGATAAAGTAGAGGTATTGTTTCATATTAAATAGTCAGTAGATGAGCTTCTAATTATAAATATATTTGTAGCTTATTAGTAGAACAAACCTCTATGGTCCTCCAGGGTTCTAAAATAATTAAACTGTAGAATTTACATGTTACTGAGTGTACATTACATAGTGTTTGAATCATACTTGTTCTAGAGGAATAGAAAGCGGGAAATACAGTGTTGACTTAAAAAAAGAATACTGAATACTTTCACTGTAGTGAAAAGGATGACAAATTATGGAAATCAGACTTCTCGGATAATTAAATTAGTAGAAATCATGGCTAAAAGTAAAATACTTAGTAAAAAAAAAAAAAAGGTTTGTCCGTTCACCTCCCCCTCTGCTACCACACTTAACCTGCTTTTTGCAGAGGAAAGTTACAATTTACAAATCGGTTCTTTGAAGAGTGCTCTTGAGACAGGCTGTACCTAAGTCTCCAGAAGACTTTTGACCAGGTCCTTCCCAAAACTCTTTTGAAGTAATTATGCTGTCACAGGAGAAGTCTTGTGAATCTATTACTAGTTAAAAGATAGGAAAAACGGGGTAGAAATAAATTGTTCCTTTTCACAAAGAAGCAGGATTCACAAAGTGTACCTATGGAGATCTGTGTTAGCACATGTATTGTTGAACATAATCAAAAACTGGATCAATAGTGAGATGATAAAGCTGTATGCTTTTTATAGGCCTTACTTATTTTTAAAGCTAAAGCTATTGTCCACACAGACAATACAGTTATTTAACAGTACTGAACCACAATCTGATAAAATGGTAAATGAAGCTATTAAATATGATGCAATGCGTAAGGGAATGAAAACAAGTGTAATTATAATAAATATACATAATAAATATACTATAAGAAATATGCAAGTAGTCTTTAAATTCTCTAGAGAATTTTAGGAGTATGTCAGCTCAACTCCTAGTAATTGTCAAAGGCAAATAGAATTTTAGAAATATAAGGAAGAGAAAAAACAGAAAATACTGTTATGCCTTATGCTACTCTAAATGCATATGGCCCACACCTTTGGTCCAAAAAAGCTGCAAAATAGAAAAGATGCCCCCCCCCAAAAGGGCAACAAGGATGATCAGTGGCATGGAATGACTTCCCTTGAGGAGACTAAGTAGGACAGAATTCTTGCACGGTTGAAGGGTATAAAATTGAAGGAAGAGGTTAATAAGAAGTGTTAACTCTCCTTTATAGTAATTCTTGTGATGGATCATAATTCTTAACAGGCAAAATTTTAAAGCAAAGGAAATACCTTTTCACTTAGTAATGCTATGGCTTTCATAGCTACAGGATAAAAAAATAGAGGTGAGTTCACAAAGGGATTAGGCAAAGTTGAAGTCTTATCTTTGATAGAAAAAATTATCAAATAAAATGCACTGAATAACATCAGATGCAATTACAAGATTCAGCTTTTTATTTTTTTTTTACACTGTGTTCCAGAGTTGCTGCTCTTGTAAAAAATGCAGTGCTAAACATCCCTTTTGACACTGTATAGTTGTTTTATGGTTATTATTATTAATAGCTGCTTTTCAAACCATGCAGTTGAATACAGTGAATTTGAAGATTAGGGAAAACGTTGTTTTCTGATGCTCTCTGAGAGCTGGAATTTCTAGTTTTAAAATGTGAACATAATATAATGAAGTAGTGTGTCTGTGCTTTTAAAACTGTCTTTTGGAGAAACCACAGCTACTGAAAGAAGTGAAGGAGATTCATCCAGCTGTTCAGCCAGCACTGAAACTGCCCTGTTAATTCTGCTGTCCTTGCATCTTCAGAGTCACAGAACTGCCAAGCTTGACGATCTCAAGTAGTTTGCAATTCAACTGTGTAGAACTTGGCATAAAACATTAAACATTACATTTTAAGAGCACTAAAAATCCACGCTTTACAGGCATTTTGTTTTTGTAATAATATTTATTGTACGTTTTGGTTGTTTTCTATTAAAAATTATTTAAAAGAAAGGAAGGAGGAGTAGAGGCTAATTGTCAGATTTCTAGCTATGAGGCACTAGTTTCTATAGTGTGGCTGGTGTTTTGATATTTATGGCAAATAAATTGCATACAAAAAAAAAACAAAAGACTATACATTTGCATTGACTTAGGGAGATGCTCTTACTAAGTTCATCTTGATAGTGCTTGGGCAAAAATATTGTTCCATATTCACCACTTTGCTATTATTTGCTCTGTTTGTGTTTTATTTACTCTGTGTTTTATTGACTTGATAGATGTTTGCCTTACTTC
Source organism: Tinamus guttatus (assembly GCF_000705375.1). The sequence goes on along the minus strand of NW_010587568.1, from coordinate 33,770 downwards.
AATTATGCAGCCATTAGATTTTCATTAAGCGTTAATCTTGTTACATGGAAGCACTGTTATGATTTAGTGTTACAGTAATGTGTATTTGCTATTTATTTATTACAGGAATTAAATTATTATTGGCAGTGTGTGGCATTATGCCAGGCACAAGGGAGGAGTGTCTCAGTGCCCTGAAGAAGGGACATCTGGTGTCCATCTCACCTGGTGGGGTTAGAGAAGCGCTGTTCAGTGATGAAAGTTATCAGCTCATGTGGGGAAATCGAAAAGGTTTTGCTCAGGTGGCTATCGATGCAAAAGTGGTGAGTAATAAATACATGTTACCATCCAGGTTGATGCTTATTGCATGCATGTTTCAGTATAGAATGCAGTTTATGACAGTTTACTGCGAAAACTTTCAGACAGAAGAAAAGGGTTTGGGAGTAAAGATTTCAATTCCTCTTCTCCTGCCTTCCCCAAACCTAGCAACGTACAGGCAGCAAAGGTTTTATGGAAGTGTGTAGCTTTTGTCTTGGCCACTGCAGAACATCCGTCTCCAAAGCTCCATCTTGGATGAGTCTCTGCCTGATGCCTTCTATCTTCATGCAGGCATTTACTTTCTTGTCTTGACCACCTTTCACAAATTTATGCCTTGGTCCTTCTTCTCAATATTGCTATAACATTTGATTCTTTTCTATTTTCTCATCCTACTAGACTATGAAACTATATTCCTCTTACTTTTTTCCTTCTACACCTCCAGTCATTTTCTTACGGATTTTTAATGCATTATCTTTATTTATCTTTCTTCTCCCTCTGTTCTGTGCCAGACCAGGATTTTGTTCTTACCTTTGCTCTCCATGTTCATTTCACTCCCCTTTACCTTCCTTTTCTCAAAGGGGAGGGCTGTTAGTCCCAAATTTAATGTACTATGAGGTCTTGTACACCACTGCTTATAGGAAAATACGGGAGTTTGAACAGAATAAACCCAGGCAAATTTGATGTGCATTTTGAAGTCCCTTATTATTTTTTCTTTTCTGTATTAATACATAATAACATACTTGAATGCTTTTTATGCAACTTGAATGATTTTTCATAATTCCATTTTCCTGTTTGCCTTTCAAGCTACCTTGCAGTGATTTATGTTACCCTGCCTGCTAAAGCAGGCGCTGTGTAGGACTGTCAGTCTGGAGAGCCCAGCAGGGATTGTCTCCTTTAGCACCTGCCAGCCTGGGCGCTCTCTTACAGGGTGTTACAGGATGTCCTACTCTGTGTTCCTTCTGTTTCTGAATACACTCTTGCAGGTGTCTGTTTTCTTACAATCGGGAGGTGTGCTGATGGTGAGCATTACTATAACAAGCTTGCAGGCACCACTGAATTTTGGACACTTTCTATATTCCTCTGGAAGTCTGTGATTGGAAATATATTAGATAGAAAATGATGCTTAAAGAAAAAAAAAAGTGCTGTTTAACTGTAGGAACCGAATTTCACCCGTAAGAGGACAGCATTAACCATATGCACTGTTTCTTACTAAAGTTAGTCCCATAGTAGTAACTGGATTCCATGTGTTCCCAAACTCGAGAGTGATTTCTCCTGTATGTTTTTGCTGCATCCTTTTCAGTTCTGGTCAAAATAGTCTCACTGGGTGCCTGAAGACTGGGAATAGAATCATCTGAATTCAACAGAGCTCAGTTTGTAATGAAGCAACTAACATATGTTTTGCTAATACTCATAGAGGCAAGAGACTAGCAGAGCCTTCTTTTGAATTTATCCAGCCTACAGTGTAGTCACCATGCCATGAACCAAACGCACTTTACAGCATTCTCTCGTTTTAGTTCCGATAATGAAATGAATTTCTTCTTCATTTTCTTTAGCTGTCTCAGGACTGCCCTCCAGAAGGAGAGTAGTCTAAGGACACAGAGTGGCCCTTCTTTATCCAAAGGACTTTTTGTTTGTTTTTTCCCAATGGGATTATTATCTAAACATTATTACTTGGTAAGATCTTATTTTGAGGAACAGATGTGATAAACCAAAACTGAATGCCTTCCTGCTTTTTGTTGTGGTAAGGCATCATGAACTGAATGACTTCAGAACACAGGATTTTACATTTAGACAGAAATGTTGCAAAATTTCACTTTATGGTTCAGTCAGACATACTATAATAAATCCATAGTATCCAAATTATTTTCCTTAGAATCCCAGTCAATCCTTATAATACGCCTTTGCAGTGAAAAATGGAAACCACTGTCAGTGTTGGTCATTTGCCTTGTGAATGCTGACTTTAAAACAACAGTGTTTGTGGGAGCTCAGAGATGTCTTCTGACTTCTATTCTTAGCTTATATGTGATAAAGACACTTGACTGACTTTACTCAACAGGCTGTTAAAGTAGCTCATTTTCCTTTCAAGCTTTTACTATAATATCAGTAGCATACATATATTCACTGTTATTCACTATATTCAATACACTTAGGAAAGAACGGGAAAAGAAGTGAGGCTTAATCAACATATTAGTCTCTGTCTGAAAAGCCAGCAAGAGGTTCTAAAATAATCTTAGGGTAAAAAATATCTTGAGGGAAAAAAAGGCAAAATTCATTCTTAACAAATCTCCAAAATTTGAATTGTGCATTTAGATTTTTTTTGTAATTACTGCATGGAGAACATCTAATTCCTATTGTTCAAAATGATTAATTATCATTCAGTTTATTTTACTCAATTCTTTTTTTACATTTGGGAAATGAATTAGAATTGGAAACATACCACTTTCATCGGTGCAGTCTCTAGGTAGGAGATCTCAAGCTCAATATGGGCTTTCAAAGTGGGAAGACTGAAAACTGAGCAAATTGCTGATAAAGGCATTTATTTCGGGGGGTGGGAGTAGGGGTGGGAGGAGAAAAAAGAAAAAAAAAAGTTTATTGATTTCTAGGTAGAACTGATACTTGAGTTTCTGTAGAGGCGCCTAAGATGTGGAGAAAAACCAACAAACTACTGGTGCCAAATGTGGCAATGTCTCCCTTTCCAGTCAATCCTAAGAAAAATGTTTAACGTGGGTATTTGCCCCAGACGGAAATGTGAAATTTGGAATGCTAGTAAACTATCAGAATTCTGTAACTTCCAGAGCAGACTGTAAGATCAGTTCAAAGTAAAATAAACTTCCACTGCAGGCAACATACTAAGCCCTCAGCACTTCAGCGATAAGAAATTTCTGCTTGTCATCTGACCAACCAATTCTTACCTTCTACATTCGAGGAATTCTCATCTGCTATATCTGGCACTATAACACAATTTCAGACACAGTGTAAGCTTTTGACTTTTTTGTTTTTCTTGATCCTATAGCCCATCATTCCAATGTATACTCAAAATGTCCGTGAAGCATATAGGATGTTTAAAGAAACAAGTAAGAACTTTAAAATATATTTTAAGTTTTTGAATCTTTTCTTCACTTTTCTTCCAAAGATTTTTCTTTTCAGACTTTTGCTTATCCTGGATTCTTTAACATGCCTGTTGTGGGTCAGAGGTATCTTAAATTAGCAAGTGTGTAACTGGGGTGTGCTCTGTGATTTTGTTCTTTACCGCAGTCTCCTTTTTGTAATCTAGTGATTCTATCATCCCTTGTTTTGGTGGACAGTTACCTAAATCTCACAATTTATTCTTGACTGTCAAATGAAAGCAGCATTTTTAAGGATTCTTTTGAAATCTTTCAGCCTCAAGTTTAGATTGGGTTTCTTGTCACTGTGATCTCACTTTTGTAGGATTTTTAAGACAGTTATATGAAAGTACTCGACTGCCGTTTACTCCACCATATGGAGGAATTCCTGTAAAGTTTCGCACCTATATTGGGGAGCCAATCCCTTATGATCCAAATATAACCGCAGAGGAACTAGTTGAGAAGGTAAGTTAGCTATCCCTGCAATGCTGAACTGCACACTTTTTCCTCTATTGTACGTGCACTTGAAACTAACTTTTTTTTTTGTATGATTGATTAGATACAAATACACTTTTACGAGCTTGTTCCTATAATGGACAGTTGAGCATCCTGATTATATAATGTGCAGATATCTACCAGGATGTACTGATGCACTAACAGCTGCTTGGGATGCCGCTATCCTTTCAGAATGTGTGATCATTGTGATCTTGGGACACTAACTTTGCTTTCTCCCTCTTTGATAACTTTGATAACCAAAATGATATAAATTACGTTTAAGTTCAGTTTGAAGTACATAGGAAAATAAACTTCATATATAACACATATCTTCCCTAAAGAACATGGGGCACTAGAAACATAGATAAATTCCAAAAGAGCTTCAGTCTCACTGTCAAAAGGAAAAAATAAATTAAAAAAATCACTTCCTAAATGTAAAAATATTGCAAGTGCCTACAGCTTGATGAAATTAATTGTGGCTAGGTGCATAAAAACTTTTATAGATCTATGGCTTAGGCATTTTTCAAAATACTAATCTATGCTGGAAATTCCCTTAAGTTTTTTCATAGAAGATGAAAGATAGCTTTATTCAGAAAATTGTATTGTGGTCTAGGAATAGATAGATCAGAATATGGGTTAGGAATCATTGATCTAGAAATCAGGCATAAAAGGATACAAGAAGCTTTGTTTTGTTTCAAAGGATCTGCTGCAGATTGTCCTGGGCTTCAGGCAGTGAAGCCAGGACAGGTTTTGCCAGTTACAGAAGAACTGTCCCTGCAAGCTGTGGCATTTGGCCTTACCAGCTGCAGGAGGTTGCATGCAAGATTAATACTAAAAAATCAGTCCTTATGGTTACCCAAATTCTATGATTTGTGTTTTGTATACTTGATAAACTGAAATTTAAAATTGCCACTGAATTATCTTGCTTTATTAAGTCAGGAGTTTGGCGATCTACTTCAGTGGAAATAGATGTGTCTGCATCCAGTATTAGTTAAAAAATAAAAAACTTAAATGAGGTTTGAGATGAACTGTAGACTTGCTGACCTCCATCTGATCCTGCCTTGGAAAGGAGTCAAGAAGTTAATCTATCAGGAAAAGTTTAGCTACTTTTTGCTTATGTTCCCACTGATATTTTGCCTCTGCTTTGGGACAGATGTCTGTAGTACTTAGCTATCCTTTTATTTTTGGAATTTAAATATATTAGGAAAAACTAAAAGACCCTATTTCTATCACTAGTGGAGATGCAGAATATTTTATATATTTTCTTCACAAACTTGCATCTGACTTGCATGCAGACTAAAAAGTAATGGAATATAGTTGAGTTCTCTTATTATGTACATGTTGAATATGATAAAATTATAGAAGAACTGTGATATAATTGTAAAATTCATGTTGGGAGGAACATCTAGAGGTCCCATGGTCCAACCTCCTGGACACAGTAGGCTCAGATAAGACTGGACAAAGTTTATTGAGCTTTATCCATTGCTCTTGAAAACCTCCAGAGTGTAAATATATCAAAGGCTAATTTGACTTAGTAAGTTCCTGGGCCCAAGTCTTAATATGACCCTTACCAAACTGCACCCAATGTTCTTTTTCCTTTTTAAAGGATAATGCCATTAGGATAGATAGTTAATATAATTGACATCGTTTTTTTTCTTAAAGTAGATCTTAAATATGCATTTCCCAGGGCCTCTGCAAACTCTGGCAAGGAGTCAGTGATTATGCTGTTTCTTGCATAAGCAAATATGTAAAGGGCAACAACGTTCTCTTCTCTTTCAGACAAAGACTGCAGTCCAGGCTCTAATAGACAAGCACCAAAGAATCCCAGGCAGCATATGGAAGGCCTTATTGGACCGATTTGGTACAAAGAAGAAGAGTGATTAGAGTGCTCATGTTTGTTTAATTGTTGTACGGCAGGGATGGCTAAGAATTGTTTTTTAACCAGTTTCACTTACAAGTTTCTGCAGATTCATCAGAGGAAAACCATTGATGTCTTACAGGCTCCCCTGCATATGCCTCTTTGAAGACATTATTAAGTCAAAAAGAGTGGGCCCTTAAACAAGAGAACTTCCATGTAATAATAGTGCAAGTGCCCAACTTGCCAGAAGAAAATCTTGTAGCTGGTATTTAGCCTGTACCTACAACAAATATGTACATAGAGCTGAGGGCCTCAAAAATAGCGTTCTGTGGTTTTAAATTTTGAGCTGCTCCCAGTCTAGTTACTGAAAAGAATCTCAAATTGGGTGCTGTCCCACCAGAGTTCAGTGGAGCAGGCACCTCTCTAGGCACCTTCCCAGTCAGACTTCACACAAGAAGGTGTGAGAAGGGCAACTGTCTCACTTTGGCTATTCACTATTGCTTAGATCTTTTTTTGTTTGTTTTTTGCTGGAGATATATATACAGATGGAAATAATTCCACATTAAACCTATACAGATTCCTTGTCTTAACGGTTCAGTATCCTGGAAAGTAAATTCTACATCCAAGACTTGGCTCTGACAGGAAAGTCTCCTATGCAGATATTTTATCCCTTTTGTACAGAGAAGAGAGGGATCCCACTCTCATACTATGAGGAGATGGAACAAATAAGTCACAGAGTGACAGAAAAATCTGATTCAGGTTCTAACTAACATTTGAGTTAAGAATTATAATTTTACATTCTCAGAGAAAATAAAAAGGCTTTAGTTAAAGGTAGCATTAAGCAAATACATGTTGAATATTTTCATTTCTTGGCTGGTACATCCCTGACTGGTACGGCACCACATGATACTGATTTAGACCTGTCCCCAGTCTGAGAATCCTGAAGTTAGTCTATTTGCTGTAGTTACCCTCCCAGGGAGCTGGCCGGGGGAGCTTCCTTATGTACTCTAAGCCTGAGGTTTATAATCTCTGGTGGTTTGCCTAAAAATACAGCACCCCATGTGGATTGAGCCTAAACACCTTTTGGAAAGGAGGACCCATTGATTGGAATACCGAAACTTGCTACAAGGCAGACTGTATTCCTTACAAACTATATGATGTTATTGGTGGGAATGGGAGACTTTTGTATAATTAAAAACAACCAACACTGCTAATCACAAAACCAAATAAAGGTAATTGTTGTGCCTTATTTGTTTTTCTTCTTGTATTTTAACATCTGCCTTCTTTACTGACAACCCTAAAATTGATGTAGCATCAAAGATGATATGGCTCATTGTCACTGGAAAACCAACTCTACTCTTTGGATCAAAGTGCTCTTCCCTCCTGTTCCGCTGCTGCGTCTCCCCAGACACTTCTCATATATCTGAAGAAGGAAGCAAGCTGGGCAGGAAAGAAAAAAATAAGAAATCTTGTCCTGAAACAACTCAAATGCATCCTCAGACTTGGGAATGTTACCGGAATACTTTAACTAGGTGTAGTGAAAACTGTATACAGGCAGAAAGACTTTTTTTCCCAACAGAGACTTAACACGCATGGGAAATGACAGACTAATGTAAATGAAGATGCAGACTACTGTGCCTGGACATGAATGGGAATTCAAACCATGCAGTCTTACGTAGTGCGCCCCAGCAACTAGAGCTAAAATTCACAGCTGGGGTTAACCTGGAAGGAACTAAAAGAAAGGACTGCAGATACTAAAATGGACACAGATGAAGAAGCAGCAGTGAAAATCTGAAAGTCTTCCTTGTTATCACAAAAATCCGGTGGAAGGAAGATTCCTATTTTTCAAGCACATTAGCATTATCATTTAGCAGACTGCAAGCACCCAACCTTGGACAGAGGACAGGTAAGGAGCAATGATTATCTTACCAAGCAGGGATCTAAGCCTAGATCTCCTTTATAACCAGGGTTAACAGTTGCTCAACACAGCTAAAGCTTTTGCTGGGCTGTATCATGTTACCGCAGCATCCCTAAATTGTCTGCAGTTTGCTTGAAATGCACTGGAGTTAAACTTAGTTTCTACCAGTTGTTCTCTCTCACTTCTGTCTTAAAAATATTTTCTGGTTCTTAAGGTAACAAACAAAAGCATTATTTAGAAATTCTAGTGGTTCTGAATGAACTATAAGACAGGTTTTATTCTAATATTTAAATTGGTTGTTTTTTGTAAATACTTTTCATAAATACTGCTCTCCTAAAAGAGTTTGTTTCCATACAAATAGAATTGTATTTTCACCTCCATCAAATTGCTCTCCTACAACATGTATTGTTTTGTCTCTTCATCAAAAAATAAAAAAGAAATGAAAAATAGGGAATGTGGAGGATAGTTTGCCTAATAAGTGATACATGGAAATCATAAAATCATAGAATGCTTAAGGTTGGAAGGGATGTCTAGAGGTCATCTAGTCCAACCCCCCCGCACACGCAGGGTCACCTAGAGCACGTGGCACAGGACTGCATCCAAGTGGGTTTTGAAGATCTCCAGAGAAGGAGACTCCACAACCTCTCTGGGCAGCCTGTTCCAGGGCTCTGTCACCCTCAGCCCCATGTTCCTTAACTTTTCATACGTGAGGTTTTCCTAACACAAACTACAGAATTCTGTCTTGGGGGAGGACTATACTACTGGTAACACTGAAAAATAAGTTAATTTGACAACAACTGCCAATAAAATTACAAAATGCAGAACTGAATAGCTACAGTTCAGAAGTCAGATAATGTAAACACAAATGATAGCCAGTCAAGAAAGCATAACAGACAAAGATATGAAAGAATTTGCAGGCAATTTGTCATGGGCTGATCTTAAGTTAAAGCTGATGACACCGTTTGTAATGGCACAATTGTGAAAATTGTTAAATTTCAGCTCAGCTGGTATGGCAGCTAGAGGAAACTGTGTCTGGAACTAGCTTGGTGTAGCAGAGAAGCCTTTTTCAATATATATTAGGTTGATTTATTTTTAGCATACTAAGCAGATCTAGGAATAATAACTGAGGCTGCAGGACAGTCAGAAATATGCTAACAAATGCTTCAAACTTCATGTCCAAACTGCAAACTTCCCCAATAAAATTATTCTAAAATTCGCAAATATAACAACCTTGCAAAATCTGGACATCAAATTATCTCATGTTACAGCTATTACAACTTCCTAGGTTTTCCTGGTCCCTGGCTGAGAAGATTTAAGTCAAAATATGGATGTTTCAATATATGGAATTAATTAAAGGACAAGTATTTGCGTACTATGCAACGTATGTCAAAGAAAAAAGGAAAAAAAAAAGACAAAAAAAGGGACCAAATGCTATAAAAATCCCAGATACTAGCTGTTCAGTTTATTTTGAAGAACAGGATTGATGTATCACATTGACTTCTTGTTGCCCAAATCAAGTTAAATAAAAAAAAATATAGTTTGAATTACCAAACTGTGTAATCATACAGTTCCCTCTACATACAGTCTACCTGTAACCCATATTTGAACAACATCATCTCTAATATGTCACTGAAAAGAGAGATTATGTAGATTTAAAAGTGTATATGCAAATACATTTGCAAGAGCACATACATTTTTCGATTTAAATGTATTAAATTTTAAAATGTATTAATTTATTAACTTCATAAAAATGTTAAAAAGTATGTTCCAGTCTGACGATAAATACAGTTGGAGTACAGTCAGCTTTATAAATCAGTCTTCCTCCACAAATTCTGTCTAGAATACATTTGGGCCCGAGAGGCAGGAAAATTTTATTGCCACTTATTTTTTCTACTGTATCTGCTGGTTCTATGGTGTAATGCAAAGCCAAAGGCATGTATTTCCATGCTACAGCATCTGCAATTGAACTGCAAAAGATGAGATTTAATAAAGACTGGCAGATTAGCAAATTGGGACCCAGCAATACAGAACAACTTATATAGGAATAATGTAAAAGGTCACACTAGTGGAGAAACAGCAATATTTGTTAAAGAAATGTAAGTAATTTAACTGCGTGAACTTAGAGAGTCTATATAGATTTTTTTTGTTGTTTATAGAAAATGCACCATACTGGCATCACCCAGTCAGGATGGTGTTAATGACTATGACAAATTGTAGAGCTACAAGCGTAGAAAGAGTAATGACAGACTCGCTTATTCTCTGTAAGCCTGATAAAAACCACAACAGGCAGTATATCAAGGCTGTATTTTTAAATATCATAGAACAAATGCTTTTAGGATAGTTTGGAACAGCAGCTCTGGATTTACTGTGGAGAAAGGCCCAGATTCCCATTCGCAATGAATGTTACTATTGAAGATGACCACATTTCTCTCTGAGTCATCATCTTTATATGACGAAGAACCGACAAAACCCACCATGGTAACACCTGCGGGGCCGGAGGAGGTGGTAGCAAGTAAGTGCTGCAATGAAACCTACGGGCTCTTCAGAAGGGAGGACAAGGCAGAAAAGGAGGTGGCGTAGCCGTGTATGTTAGGGGGTGCTTCGATTGCATGGAGGTCCAGGTGAGTGATGGAAAAGCCGAGTGTTTATGGGTCAGGATCAGGGAAAGGCCAAAAAGGCTGATATCCTGGTGGGAGTCTGCTATACCCAGGATGAATAGACGGATGAGGCATTCTACAGGCAGCTGACAGAAGTCTCATGATCGGCAGCCCTTGTTCTCGTGGGGGACTCCAACCTACCAGATGTTTGTTGGGAATACAGTACAGCAGGGAGGAAACAATCTAGGAGGCTCTTGAAGCACGTGGAAGGTAGCTTCCTATCGTCCTAAGCTGGGTAAGTGAGCTTACGAGGGGAGCAGCCCCACTGGACCTGCTCTTTGCTAACAGAGAAGACTGGTGGGAGATATGATTGGAGGCTGTGTTGGGCATAGTGACCACAAAATGATATGTGTTCAATTCTTGGTGAAGTCAGGAGGGGTGTCAGCAAAACCACTATGTTGAACTTCCTGACGGCAGACTTTGGACTGTTTAGGACATTTTGGGAGAGTGCCTTGGCACAAGGTCCTTAAGAGCAAAGGGGTTCAGGAAGACCGGACATTTCTCAAGGAGGACATGCCCAAAGTGCAGGAGCAGTGTCTCTGCGTGCCAAAATATGAGCTGCAGGGAAAGAAGGCTGGCTTGGCTGAATAGGGACCTATTACTGAGGCTCTGGGAAAAAAAAGGAGTTTACCACCTTTGGGAGAAGGGGCAGGTAACTCGGGGGCTGGCTTGGCTGAATAGGGACCTATTGCTGAAGCTCTGGGAAAAAAAAAGGGAGTTTACCACCTTTGGAAGAAAGGGCAGGTAACTTGGCAAGTGTACAAGGAAGATGCTAGGGTATGCAGGGAGGAAATCAGAAAGGTGAAAGCTCAGATGGAATTCAATCTGGCCACTGCTGTAAAAGACAACAAAAAATGCTTCCACAAATACATTAACAAGAAGAGGAGGGCCAAGGAGAATCTCCATCTTTATTGGATTCAACAGGGAATATTGTCACCAAGGATGAGGATAAATCTGCGGTACTTAACACTTTCTTTACCTCAGTATTTAACACTCAGATCAGTTATCCTCAAGGTCCTCAGGGATGGAATCATAGAATCATTATGGTTGGAAGACCTTCAAGACCAAGTCCAACTGTAAGTCCTTCAACGTCATGCCTGCTAAACCATGTCCCTAAGTGCCTCATCTACATGTTTGCTGAACACTGCCAGAGACGGTGACTCCATCTCTGGAAGGCATCTATAGGAAGACACCTATAGAGTGCAGCATAAACCCCCCATAATCTAGGAGGAAACGGTCACTGACCTGTTATTCCACTTGGACACCTACAAGTCTATGGGGCCACATGGGATCCACCCAAGGGCTCTGAGGGAGCTGGCAGAAATGCTCACCAAGCCACTCTCCATCATCTACCAGTGCTCCTGATCAACAGGGGAGGTCTTAGACGACTGGAGACTGGCCAATGTGATGCCCATCTACAAGGAGGGGTGCATGGATGATCTGGAGAACTACAGGCCCGTCAGCCTGACCTCAGTATCAAGGAAAGTTATGGAGCAGATCATCTTGACGGCGATCACACAGCGTGTGTGCAACAACCAAGGGATCAGGCACAATCAACATGGGTTCATGAAAGGCAGGTCCTGTCTCACCAACCCAATTTCCTTCTATGACCAGGTGACCTGCCTAGTGGATGAGGGAAAGGCTGTGGACATGGTGTACTTAGACTTCTGTAAGGTCTTCAACACAGTCTCCTGCTGTCTCCTCCTGGAGAAGCTGGCAGCTCATGGCTTACACTGGTGGACTCTTTGCTGGGTGAAAAACTGACTGGATGGCCAGGCCCAGAAAGTGATAGTGATTGGAGTTAAATCTGACTGATGACCAGTCACGAGTGGTGTGCCCCAGGGGTCAGTGTTGGTCCTCTTTAATATCCTTACTTACGATCTGGATGAAGGCATTGAGTGCATCCTCTGCAAATTTGCAGGTGGCACAAAACTGGGAGGAAGAGTAGATCTGCCTGAGGGTAGGAAGACTCTGCAGAGGGATCTGGGCAGGCTGGATTGACAGGTGGAGACCAGCTGCATGAAGTTCAAAAAAGCCAAGTGCCAGGTCCTGCACTTCGATCACAACAACCTCATGCAGCGCTATAGGCTTGGGGCAGAGTGGTTGGAGAGCAGCACGGCAGAAAAGGATCTGGGGGTGCTGGTTGACAGCCAGCTCAACGTGAGCCAGCAGTGTGCCAGGGTGGCCAAGAAGGACAAGGGCAGCCTGACTTGTATCAGGAACAGTGTAGCCAGCAGGCCAGGGAAGTGATTGTCTCCCTGTAGTAGGCGCTGCTGAGGCTGCACCTCAAATACTGTGTTCAGTTTTGGGCCCCTCACTACAAGAAGGACATTGAGGTGCTGCAGTGTGTCCAAAGGAGGGCAACAAAGCTGGTGAAGGAGCTGGAGCACAGTCATTATGAGGAGCAGTGAGGGAGCTGGGACTATTTAGTGTGGAGAAGAGGAGGCTCAGGGGAGATCTTAGCACTCTCTACAACTACCTGAAAGGAGGCAGTAGTGAGGCATGGGTTGATCTCTTCTTCAGAATAACTACAGATAGGACAAGAGCAAATGGCCTCAAGATGCGTCAGGGGAGGTTCAGGCTAGACATTAGGAAGAATTTCTACACGGAAGAAGTGGTGAAGCACTGGAACAGGCTGCCCAGGGAAGTGGTGGAGCCACCATCCCTGGCAGTGTCCAAGAATGAGGCAACTTAAACAAAAGGGACATGGTGTAACAGGCATGGTGGAGATGGGTTTATGGTTGCACTTGATCTTGAAGGTCTTTTCCAACCATAACAATTATGTGATTCTAAGAAGAAATTCAAAAGAAATAGGCAGGTGTTGGGGAGGCTGTTCAAAGATAATATGGTGATAGAGATGGAGTAAATGGACATAGCTAATTTTAAAAAGGTTTTAAAGGGTGAAGATAGAGTAGGTATAGCTAAATAACAGAATAGGGGCTACTAAACACAGTTATATTTGAAATAGTAGCCATTTTCAAAGAGCACAACAAAGAAAACAAGGAAGAGCATGAATTCTGGAAAGTTCCCCATTAAACCTGTCCAATAATTAGTTTTTTGGAAAACCTGACAGTGAATGGTTTAGTAAGGGCTCCAGCAAGCACCTGGGAAACTATTGTCAGTGTACCTAACCGCTGCATAAGGCAAAAGACACCTAGCTGACATATGGCTTTTGCAGGAGAAAGTGGATTTGTAGATCTGCCAGAATTACACAAAGATATCGAAGGGCAAATGTGAAATGATGATCTGGGTTTCCTGGACAAGAATCTTCAGTAAAGACCAAACCAAGCTACTGCAGCCTAAGAAAATCCCTGTAGTAACTAGCACTTGGCCAAGAGAAAGCAAAGGATGAGCGGGAATATTATTGCCTGGAACAAAAGTACCAGGGAGCACCACAGATGGACTGAGGCATCCACCTACAAACTAAACTGTCAATCAATAAAATGTCGCGGTAGAAAGGTGGCTGCGACAGCACCTCCGAACCGCCGCCTGGCGCCGCCC
>NW_010587568.1:0-19787 GCF_000705375.1 Tinamus guttatus | reverse complement strand
GCGGCGGGAAGGGGCCTCCCTCCTGCTCTCCCTGGGAGGCCGCGGGCCGGGCGGGCGCCGTTGGGGGCAGCTCTGTGGGAGACGGAACGGCATCCCCCCCGCCTCCCCTCTGGCCGCGGTCCAGGCCCTGTTCATCACGTAGCGCCCCTCGCCCCGGGACGTTAAAACGCATTTTGTAGCGCAGACCGCCCGACTCGGCCGCGAGAGGGGTCTCCGCCTGAAGGTTGCCCTCTAAAGTGAGATTTTTTTTTCCCCGAACAGCCCCGTTTTTGAGCAGCAGCCTGTGATAAAGGCAGGTGCGTTGCTGCTTCCCACAGTCGCCTCGTGAGCGCTTCGTCTGAGCGGCTGAGCTGGATTTGTTCACCTTAGGGAAGAAAAAAAAAAAAATCCCTGTTCTCCTCCTGCTTCTCACGGAAGGAGGCACCACAGGAGTGGGAAGCAAGCTGGGTCTTGTCCCAAGAACCAGAGCGAGGATCCCAGTGAACTTAGGGCCTCCTAAGGAGGGGAGGCTGCAGGTGCCAGAGCAGTTTTACTGGGTTCTCCTGTTGCTGGTGGCTGTGGTGGCTTCGCTTACTTGGGTAGATCTGCAACTGGCTGGCGCAACAGCCAGCAATGCGTTCCCCTCGGCCCAAGCATGTTGCAACTGTTGTTTTTCAGTATCTTTCTAATTGGAGATGTTGGATGTTTTCTTCCTATTCCACTTAGACATTTCATGTAAAATTGGGACCAAATCATGTTGTGTCGACAGCAGGAAGCATTGCTCTCCTTAAAACCCTTCTTGTGGCATGTTCGGGAGTATCCCAAGTGTCTCCATGTCTGCAGCTGGAAGCCTCTGTTCTAGTTTGTGCAAGAATCTCTGACTCACATGCTAGAAATCAGTGCAGGGGATCTTATGTTAGCCTTGTTTCAGTTCTTTCAACATCAGCATAGAGCCCAAAGCTAGAATGTAGTGTGCACTAACATTAGGAAAATGTGAAACTGCATCTTTTTTTTTTTTTTTGGTGCAAATCTATGTAATCTATGATATGCTACCAAGGTAGAATTGAGATTAATTTTTTTTTGCTCAGACTGCAAGAGAAGAAATGTTTTAGCGATGCCAGTGAGAAATCATCTCTGACTGACATAGCTGACATCAGCTATGACGAGAGAAGAAATGTTTTAGCGATGCCAGTCAGAAATCATCTTTTAAAGCTATGACCATGTTTCAGATGGATTCTGCCTGTACTTGAGACTCAGAGTACTGCACACCTTTTAATTTTTGGGTTTACATGGTGGCAGATGTTAGAAAATTCCTGACCAGGAGGGAAGGGCAGGACAGTCTCTCTTCCTTTGCTTAAGCAAGGCCCTATCCAGAGAGACATCACTGGTGTTTCTTGTAACTTAAACTGTCCTGGGCAGTCATATAGTAGATAGTTGTACCATTTTACTCATTATAGTGCATATAAACTACATTGGGCCTTTACTTAGCTCTAAACAAGTCCGTACTTTTTTGAAGGTAGAGACTGTCTTGTCTTCCCTGCTTGGGAATTTGGTAGTTGCTCTGAGTCTTGGCCAAAACCTAGGGTAAAAGTATGTTTTTAAAGTATTGCTTATTTTGTTCTAGGACTCTGGCATAGATGCACAGCATGCAGCCTGTTTAATGCATGTTAGGTGAAGTGAATAACAAGTTTCCCTCGAAGTTATACAAACTTAAGGTAAAAATGTTGCTTCAAAATTGTAGGTTTGTGTCCGTCTTTTTTTGAGAGTTTATTCATCTGCTCTGTTTTTTGTTTTGTTTTCCTTTAATTAAACAGGAGATGATAGATAGAAATGAATCCTGTACTGCAGGACAGATCCCCATGTCCTACTTTGCCTGCCTGGCTTACTTGCTGAGAGAATGGACTGGCGTGGAGCACATCGAGGACTACCTGAGTTATGCAGTCTACTTGCTGTGGCTGTTTTTTCCTCTCATGGTAGTTTTTCTACTTCCTGGAGTTATTCTCCTCTTCGTCTACGTTTCTGTTATCTTTGTTCATATTTATAAAAGGAAGAATGAATTAAAAGAAGCTTATTCCCATGATTTTTGGGATGGTGCAAAACAAATGTTGGCTACACTATGGGATGGACATGCAAGAATATGGCATGGTAAGCAAGACCTGAATTTTCACTAAAATTTTTTGAAGCTCTTATTCCTGGGTTTATCTTTCAGGCTAATCAACATACATCATAGTTTCAATGCATTTTCATGGGATTGGAAATTCGGACCAATTCTTCTTCTTTTTTTTTTCTTTTTTTTTTTCCCTTTTGTTTGTCAAAATTGCTGGTTCATCAGTTGTTATTGACTAAGGAGGAAAAGAAGCAGCTGAGGGTTATTTTTTGGATGTAAAATTTCCTTTCTTATGCTTTCCTTGCTGGTATAAAATGAGATCTTTATCCAGCTAAATGTTTGCAAGACTTTGTTGTTTAAAATTCCTTTTTTTTTCTCTTTCTGCTTTTAATAACTACTTCTGGATTTTCTCATTCCAGGAGTACCTGGAATGACAGCTGTCTTAAAAATTAGTCCAGTTTGAAAGATTGTAGGAATTCTTTAGCAAGCAAAACAAAATGGGCCAAATCTAAAAGTTTTTCTGCTGTTTATTCAGAGTGCATATACAAACGCTTTATATCAGTTTGCTCATTAGTTGCAGTGGTTGCTGCTGTTGACTTTAGAGGCCAAAACTATTGCTTTTTACCTCTGGAGCTTACTTTCTTATTTTATTTCCGTGTATGTATTTTTGACAACTGCTTTCTCTAGCAGAAGAATGTCAAAACTAAGGGATCTGTTCCCTGTCCCTCTACTTTTATTGCTTCTATAAAGGCAGACATAATAAATGATTTGGCTTTTCTTTCTAAAGAAATCATAAGCCTCTTTCAGAACCATTCAGACTAGATGCAGCTAAAGGAGAAAGAGATGTTTAAGAGCAATTTACATATAGAACAAATCCTTCTTGAAAATCATCTCTATTTGTTCTGCAGTCAAAAGGAAGTGGTTTTCAACGCATTGATAACCAGATGGTGAAGTGGCTGTATCAGATAGGCTTTGTAAGGCTAAGATGTAACTTTCAAATCTAGGGAAGTGCGTTAGATCAAAATCAACAGCTATATCAAAGAGCTTAAAATGCTCACTTCATAATAAAAAGTTACTTACTTTTTTTATAAGAAAATGATTTTTAAAGCCTAGCTCTTTTCATCATAATAACTTTTTCTTTTTTATGAAGTCTGACTTTTTATTTGCACAGAAAAGGTCCTCACTGAGACCCCCATTCACTGTTGTGACTTCTTTCTCTCTGCTCTGTGTGCCCCTTCCCATGTTCTGTATATGCTGCCCTTAGTTCAGAGTGAAATTTCCTCCCGCTACCCCACACCCAACTCAATTAATTGACATATCACAGGAAGACTTTTCATCCTGGAATCCCACAGTACTGAAAAAAAAAAGTGATACACGAAACCGGGATGTTTATATATTTGATGGACATACTGGATTAAGGTATCATATCATTCTTTTCAGCTGCCATGGAGCAGAGCTAGTGGTCACTTCTGATGGTGTAGATGGTATCAGATGATATACTGCAGTATATGCCTGTACTGTGTTATAGAGCCAGGAGAGTAGGAAGGAAAATGGCCAGTGGGCAAAGAGACAGGAGTACAGATGGAATTAAAGAACTGGTAAATGAACTGGTAACTTCAGAGGAAGCCACAATAAATAATAAAGGATGCTGTAACAAAGTTCATCTGTGTTAACTGAATATATTCTAAACCCATCAGTTGCTTTATGTTAACTGGATATATTTCCCACTGCAAACTTAAATATATGCTCAGTTGGAAACTTGTATATGTGCATGTGTGCTTCAGCTAAACACATACAGCTTGCTTCTAATTTAAGCCTCAAAGAGCTTTTAGTTCTTACAAATGAAAAGAAGGTGCAGACATATTCCTTAAAAGAAATAAGGTAGCAGAGAAGAGCTTCATTCCCCAGAATAATAGGAGACAGTTAAATGGATGTTGTCACATCAGACTTTCCTAAACAGTTACTCATGTCAGTGAACTGACTTTGAAAGGCAGGTAATAGCTTGAAAGGGTTGTGTTTCACCACCTGTCCAATCCTTATTTTGATTTATTTTGAACAATGAATTCGGAAGACTTATCCAGCCTTGAAGGTAGTCAAAGGAAGCAACAAGTTAAAATTGCATAGCAGTTCAAGACAACAGGCTATTTTATTGTTGTCCTTTATTTTTTTTTTCTTTACATGTAGCTCTTCTGTGTTAAATTAAACTATTATTTTCTATGAAAGCAAGCCAGTAGATGCTGCAAGTAAGCTCTTGCTTTCTTAGAAGCTATTTAATTAATTGTTCTATGACTTCTCAATAGCTGTTGGTTTCAACTTGCCAATTTGATGCAATTTGATTCCAAATTCTTTGGAATAGAATTATCTAAAACTTTGACAGCCCTTATGCCTTTTGCTCCTAACAGGTTATGAGCTTCATGGTATAGAAAATATTCCAGAGGGACCAGGGCTTGTTGTGTTTTATCATGGAGCAACTCCTGTTGACTATATCTATTTCATGGCTAAACTTCTTATACTGCAGAAGAGAACCTGCCACGTAGTAGCTGATCATTTCGTCTTTAAATTACCAGGTAACTTGCTTCAATATAACCAATGAATTTTAGAGCTCAGATAATTTCTTCTTACAGTATAAATATGATTTGTGCTGCAGGGCTACAACTCTTTGAAAATATATTCAGACAGATTTATGTAAAGTCCTTTGGAGAAGAGCTGTCTCTAACATGTCCTTTACAAAGGAGCATGATCTTTCGCAACTGTCCCAGGCAGAAGTTTAAGGCTGTACTACATTACCAGTCTATATAGAGTTCTCCTTATAAAAAAAAAAAAAGTAAAGAAAATAGATATTTAAAAGGCAGTTCACAGTAGGAACTTGCTTCAGGCATTTGGAGGTGCCCTCTTGTTGACTGCAGAGGGAGTGTAAGGAGATCAGTTAGTTAAATTGTCTAATGTAGGGTCATCTTGTGTTGCTAGAGTGTACAGGGAGCAGATTCCTTACAATGGTAGCTTCATTGCGTCCCTTACAGCATTTTGGGTTTTATTTTATTATGCTGTGTAGGGTTGCAGGTTTTTTTTTTAAAATCTGCTTTGTTAACTTGTACATTACAGCCAATGATGCATAGTTTGAATTTTCAAAATAATTATATTCTTGATATTATCTGGGGAGGGGTTTGTAAAAGATGCCCAAGTTTACAGGTTGGTGAAGAAGTGTATGGTAGAGCATGAGGAAGATGAAGAAGTTTAGGACAAGATTTTGGCTGGAGAGCTCAGTGAAAAACTCAGCTGTTGCTCATATTAGTTATGTGGGTTTTTTGCTTTGACTTGAC
Organism: Tinamus guttatus; assembly: GCF_000705375.1. Next base: position 14,381 of record NW_010587568.1, on the reverse strand, counting down.
GGTGAGTTTTTTAGTTTTTAGCTTGCAAAATATGTAAATACTCAGTCCTTTTCCCAAACTCAATTGGAATGAGCTGGAGTAACAATCTCATAATTTATTTTGTGGATTTACAGAAGGAGTGTTCTGTACTGATACACAATAACAGCAATGCTTTTAGTGGAAATAACTCCTATCACTATACTGTTCTTTAGCCAGTATAGCTTCATTTAGCCTTATTTCCTTAAAGCAGAACTTTTCCACAGTGATAAAAACATAATTTTGCTTCTACAACAGCTCTTGTCAACAGATCAAGATTTGTCAGTTGATTATCAAATCTTTTTTATATTCCTGATTAACATAATCTATTTTGTAATCTAGATAATCCATATTATATATGTTAATATTTATGTGCAACTCTGTATCAAAAAGAAGATTATTCTATTTTTCTTCCTTAAAATAAGACTCTAAGTGTGGTGGCTTGAGTATATTTGGACCTCCACCAAATAGAATTTATTAGTATTGCAGAGACATCTGGCTGGGTGGCTGGTCTCAAACAATTTAGTTCAACAGTACAAAATCTAGCCAGCGGACTGTTGCTGTTACTCAGGGATTGATAGTGGGACTGGTGTTTAATAGTTTTATTGGTTACCTGGTGATGGGTGTGGCCATCCTGGTGTGTCTCAGCAGCTTCATTGATGATACCAGATTGAGGGGGCAGCTGATGCACAGGGAGTTAGAGCTGGTATTCAGAGTGACCTCACAGGAATGGATTGAAAAATGTCATGAAGATCAGCAAAAACAGATGGGAAGTCATGCATCTGGGATGGAATAACTCCATGTAGCAGCAGTAGTGGTGGGGCAGGGAGTAGAAAGTGGCTTTGCAGAAAAGGACAACAGGTTAAGTGTGATTCAGCGGTGTGTCCTTGCAGCGAAGATGATCAGCTGCCTCTATTAACATGTGTTGCCAGCAGGTTGTGGGACGAAAATTTTCCCCATTTTGTGAAAGTCTGTCTTGGAGCACTGTGTCCAGTTTTGGGTTCCCTGTACAAGAAAGATGTTGACATACTAGACTGGATTCAATGGAGGGCCACCAAGGTTGGATTAGGGGGTTGGTGTGATGAGTGACAGAGGGAACCGATTTGCTCAGTCTGTATCTGAGAAGATCTGGGAGAGGACGTATTGCTTTCTGACTAGTGGAGGGTGCAAAGACCACAGTCAGACTGTTCTCAGAGGTGAGCAGGGAGGAGAGTGCGAAGAAACAGGTATGTTGCAATACAGGCCATTCCCATTAGGCATATGGAGAGGTGTTTTCGCAACGAGGGTGGTTATATACTAGAGTGGATTGCCCAGAAAAATTGGGAAATCTGTATCCTTGAAGACTTTCAAATCAAAGCTGAATGCAGCCCTGAGCAGCCTGATCAAGTTGGACCTGCTCGGAGTGGAAGGTTGGAGGAGATAATCTTCAGAGATCCACTGCAACCCAGGTTATTTGCAGTCTGTGAATGCATAAGGCTATACGGAAAGGACAAGTGCAAAGAACCCAGATATCTTTGCTGATCATGTTTTGAAAGCTGCACAGTAATCTGTGACTGGATGGAAGGAGGGTTTTTTTTTTTTGTGAATCAAACCAGAAAGGTTGTCATCGTTTTGGCTTGCCTGATCTAAGACCACCTAATCTTGATTAAGTCATTAAATTAAATTGAGTGCCTTTCCAGAAGATGCTTTAATTAACCTGAAGTTAATCAGCTCAGTGCAGAGGAAATGGTGGAGAAAAAAGGCTATGGGCTGTGTTAGACACACTTGGTTTGGTGATTTAATGATCCTCTGTTCTTATGATTTGTGAATCTATTATGAATAGCTGTAAGGAACAGCTTGTTTCATAGATCTGAGTCATGGGAGTTGCCAGTATGGGGTCTCATTGCACCCTCTGCGTTGGGTATTGCATCAATAGTGTTCTAATAGTGTTCTATCAATACTGCACTTTTGCTGCTCATATTTGAGGAGCAGATGGGGTGTGAAAGATAGTCCTAGGTCTTTATTTTATTAATACTGAAGCTAGGTCACAGAATAAACATGCTGGTGCTATTAGGGTCTTTGTTTTCTCAGCTATGTAGTGCCCAAAATTAAGGTGATCTCTCCAACACTGAGTTGAGAGATTTTTTTTTCCCAAGTGCGCAGTGAGGAGTGGGATGTGGTTCTTCTCTGTTACCCTGCCTATAGTATGGAACACGATCTGCTTCCTAGAATTATCTAGCTGCTCTCTCTAAAAGATTTCCTGCTGCTTTAGAGATCTAGAAGGGCCTGTATCCTGCAGTTTCCTAGAGGAAAGGAGCTGTGGTTTCTTGTCTCTTATATAGACAAGATGTTGCCTTTGGACTGGATATTTTGCAGATATCCTTGCATGGTTATCTACAATTGCAGAAGGTTGGATTCAGGCATCTAAATGATTCCACTCTGTTTGTAGTCCTAAAGGTTGTAAGTAGAAAGAGCAGAGGGACCTTCTTGCCATATCCTTAGCTGGCTGATGATTTCCTCAATATTACAGTGATCATGGGGACTAGGTTAGAGAAGGCTAATAACACATAAAAACCTTTGAGGTAAGTGTTAAATGCATTCCAGGGTACTTTCCAAAGGGTATTCACACATTTGTGAGGACACAATGTTTTAGGGGAATGGGAGAAGTGTTGGGCTGCTGGGACACAATTCAAGCTGAACTGTGACATAAAATTGATTTTGGATTACTTGGTGTTTGGAAGAATCAGCATCTTTTCATGTTCTGGAAGGGTGAAAAACTTGGCTTCCAATACTTTTTGTGAGACTGTTGCCCGAACTTAGCCCTTTGCTCTTCGAACAAAGGTGTTAATGTGGGATCTGCTGGTCAGGGAATGAGACACAACTCGGAACATGAGGTTTATAATTCAAGTCAAGAGGTAAGTATGCCTGAGAAGACTTGGGAAATCCAACTTGAAACTCCACCACCACTATTCCCTATTACGAAGTTCTGCTGCTTAAGTTTTCTTCTTTTCTGATGCACAAGCTAGATAGACTGGGATGCTGTATCATTTCCCTCCTTCTCCGGCATCCATTTCTGAAAGGAGGATAGGCTAGTTGGAGGCCTGTGACCTGTGGAGTCCCCAAGGAGTTAATGCTGGGCCCAGTGCTATTCAACTTATTCGTCAGTGACCTGGATGAAGGGACAGAGTTTGCAGATAATACAAAATTGGGTGGAGTGGCCGATGCTCCAGAGGCCTGTGCTGCTGTTCAGAGGGACCTAGACAGGATGGAGAGTTGGACAGAGAGGAACCTCCTGAGGTTCAACAAGAACAAGTGCAGGGTCCTACAGCTGGGGCGGAATAACCCCAGACATCAGTACAGATTAGGAGTTGACCTGCTGGAAAGCAGCTCCTTGGAGAGGGATTTGGGAGTCCTGGTTGACAACAAGTTAACCGTGACTCAGCAATGTGTCCTCGTGGCCAAGAAGGCCAGTGGGATCCTGGCCTGCATGAGGAGGAGTGTTGCCAGCAGGTCGAGGGAGGGGATCCTGCCCCTCTACTCAGCTCTGGTGAGGCCGCACCTGGAACATTGGGTGCAGTTCTGGGCTTCCCAGCAGAAGGAGGACATTGAGCTTCTAGAGAGTGTGCAGTGTAGAGCCACAAAGATGATTAAGGGACTGGAACATCTATCTTATGAAGAAAGACTAAGCGAGCTGGGTCTGTTTAGCCTAGAGAAGAGAAGATTGAGAGGAGATCTGATCAATATGTACAAGTACCTTAGGGGAGAATGTAGGGAAGATGGGACCAAACTCTTCTTGGTGGTGGCCAGTGACGACAAGGGGTAATGCGTACAAATTGAAACACAGGAAATTCCACCTCCATGTGAGGAAGAACCTGAAGAACCCGAACTGTGAGGGTGACAGAGCCTTGGAACAGGCTGCCCAGAGAGGTCGTGGAGTCTCCTTCTCTGGAGATCTTCAAAACCCGCCTGGACACCACCTTGTGCCATGTGCTCTAGGTGACCCTGCTGGAGAAGGGGGATTGGACTAGATATCTCTAGAGGTCCCTTCCAACCTCAACCATTCTGTAATTCTGTGAAAGCTATTTTCATACCTACTGCTTCCCTGGAGCCTCTCTTCCTTTTGGATCTACCCTTTTTATTAATGTTTTGTAGCTCCCCTCAGTTCACTTCCAGAAGGGAGCTTAGAGCAAGTGACTTTGTAATGCCACGTATGTTCCAAACAGTTCTAACTAGTTTGGGAATGTAAAACCATGTAAAATCCCCTGAACAAAGCAACTGAAAGAAATGAAAAGGCTTTAAGGAAAAGAAGCCATGTTTCAAGAGTCTTCTGTTCACAAGCTTCAAGGTAAAGACTGCCAGTGTTACCTACAGTGTTTAAAGCACATGCAGCCATCTACGAGCAGTGCAAGGCAAGGACCTCACAGAATCACATGCACCTCATGTGTAATAGGGCTTGTGGTCTGCTGTCGTATTTGTGGCTGTGTATAGATATAAATCAGGAGTAATTATTATTTACACCAAAACCTAAAGCAATTTGGAGATCAGAATTCAACTAAGAATAAACTAATGTTGTGCTGACTCATGCTGTGCTTCCCAAGGCCTTTATTTATGTGGGCTACATCAAGACAAAATTCCGTTAGCCTCTGTGGGAAACTTTGAGAAAGAAGTAAACTTTCCTGCTCAGTCACCTGAAGTTCCCATTTCATTATGTGGTATTCATAAAAGCTAAGTGAATTTAAAATATATTTAAAAATGTATTGAGCCAAGTAAACATGTTGGACAGATTTTTAAAAATGAGGTTGATGGTAGTTGTGTTCTTTCACATTTAACGAGCTGTCTGAATTACGCAGGTATGTGTCTATTTGACTCTTGTAAACAATTCTTGATATTCTTCTATTATTGAAAAGCAGGGTCATTATGACATTTCAAAATCAAGAAGTGTGTGTGTAATTTTGCATTTAAGTACTTCAACAGTAGATGAAAAAATCTCAACCTGAGATGAGTATATGCAGATTGGTCTTTGTAGTGAAAGGTCATCAATGTACGTACAGACTGAACTGTGGAGTTAATACCTGCAGTGATACAGAACTTGGAGAGTGCTGTATTTTATTTGTCTTTTGTACCTAGTGTCCTTTGTTTGCCAAAGGAGAGAGAAAACACAGAAATTTGGTGCTCTCTTTTGTTATTGGACTTTTCTAGGACTATGCTATATCTGAAAAATAGAGGTTAGGCAAGGAAACAGTGCTCTGGAGCAGATTTAACTCCTTTGAAAGGACACAATAAAGATTGCAGTAAGTGCTTTTCCCTATTTCCCTTTTTCCCCTTTTCCCCTGAACTGTGAGATAGCATTTGACTTTACTGATTAAAAGAAACTGAAAAACTAAATCTTCAACTGCAAATTTACAAGCAAGGCTTAATGCTTCAGCATCACCAGAAACATCTTTGATTCAGGGATATAGCTTATTAGACAAGTTAAGCTTTAGCCACTGTGTTCTGTTTTGGGAATGAGTACTCGATGGTTGTGTCAATTAACATTTTCTGAATTAATACTTTTGTATTCTGCAGGTTTTAAACTATTACTTGATGTACTTGGAGTTATGCACGGACCAAAAGAAGAATGTGTCAATGCTCTCAAGAGTGGCCATCTGGTAGCCATTTCCCCTGGTGGAGTTCGGGAAGCGCTTTTCAGTGATGAAACATATGTTATTATGTGGGGTAATCGAAAGGGCTTTGCTCAGGTGGCCATCGATGCAAAAGTGGTAAGTGTGACTGGTCACAGAAGAGAAGCAAAGAATGCTAACTTATTAATACTTTTTTTTCTGGGGAAACTGTTCTGATTATTGAATATTTTGGTGTTACATTTTTAAACATCATGGATATGCTCTGCTTGCTCTTGTAACTAAATTTCAAGATTCTTTTTTCTCCTTTTGATAGAAGGTTTTGGAGTCAGCTAAGAATATTATCATCCGGATATCTAGGAAGTGGGGAAATCTTAAGAGAGAGATGAAATCCAGGACAGTTTCTACATTGTAAGGTTGTGCTTAAGGGGAGCATAATGCAGTTTAAACAGGGTATTTTCAAAAAATTTAGATTTTACTGGGATACTGTAATACCATATGAAAGGGCATAGTTGGGATTCAGCTATGGTTTAGTTATTTCCTTTGAATGTATGTTCAGTTCCCTTTGTGCTGTTTTCCATAATTGAGAGATGCAGTAGTGTAGGAACAGTGTTGGAGATAGATTGAAAGCAAGGGAAATACTTTGTATAGGATAAAAGATGAATTTTAAATCACTTTTAATCACAACTTTCCTAGAAAAGGAAAATCTGCCTAAACTTGCAGCTTCTTGAGGTCATTTTGTTTCAGCAGCAAGTCTACCAGATTTTTTTGGTGTGTTTTATCTTATAGACTAGCTTGGTAAATGCAAAAATCTTTACCTATAACTGTATGTTGAAAGTAAGATGTTCCAAAGTAGATGGTCCAGAATATAGAAATGTGTTACCATTCAGTTTAGCCAACTGTGCTCCTTTTTAGTCTCTATAGTTGCATTAGATTATTTGCAGCCTTAACAACAACAGCAAAAATTATTACCTGTATGCAAAGTCTAACTTGCTAACTCATCTCCCTGCCGTTGTAAAAAGCCTGAAAGAATCTGAACGTTTGAGAATCCTGTAGAGCTACGTATTTCCAATGCTGCTGTGTAAAATGAGCATCTATTATAATTTCATATTAAAAAAGCATATATAATAGAGCCCCCAGCAGGTCTTGTGAATCTTGAAAAATTTTTGTAGCTTTCAAAACAGCAATAAAAGTGTGAACTATTCACACTCTTCTAAATATTCCTCTGCAGAAATTAGATTCTTTATGCAATGAAACATTATGTGTGAAGTAATAAAACCAGCAGAGCAGAGACACATCAGACAAGTCTGGAGTTCCAATCATGTGAATGCTTTCCTTGGAGCATAACTCCAAATTAGTCAAGAGGTTTAACCACTTCAGTCACAAAAGTACAAATACTGCTAGATGAAGAGAAGCCTATATGCTCCATAAGTTCTAAAATGCTGCCCTGCTTGAAGAAAATAGACTTTCTGAAACAGTAACTTGCTGTCAGCTCATGTTATTCTCCAGCCTGAAACCTCATTGCTTCAGCTTTAGAATTTATGAACTCTTGTTTTGCTCTCTGTATGTCCTTGTCTGACAAACACTTCTTAAATTAATTTGCCCTTTGGCTTTAAGTAAGATATATATATATTCTTTTTTTTGGATAGTACTATCTTCATTAAATTCTTACTTTTTTTTTTTCCCTCCTAGCCCATCATTCCTATGTTTACACAAAATATTCGAGAAGGCATTAGGACATTAGGAGGAATAAGTAAGATATTTTATATTTTTTGTAGTTTCTTTTTTCCATGCGTGTTTAGCCTTTGTCTGTAGAAGTAATATAGGAATCTATAAAAGTTGAGATTTGACACATAATTATTTCTTGAGGTTTGCCCTTGAGTAGAGTTAAATGAGATGGATACATGTTATTATAGGTGAATCCAAGCACTAGAATCTATTATTCCCTCCTGTAAGTTATTCTTTGCATAACAGTGGGTCTTCATGTATGTCATGGAAGAGAGGAGGGAAAAATGAGCCAGAACAAAGGCAAGTACATTTACACTGATGTTTGTTTTGGGCCAACTCTAGGCTTTCTGCTCTCTGTTAAGCAGCAAAACAAACATAATTAGTTGTCAGTTGCAAACCCTTTCTTTAAATGGCCTCTTAAAGCTCGGCTTTAAGCTTATACCTTAAATCTTGAAGCTTACCCTGCCACCTGCACTTAAATTTGACTTACATATACTGCATAGTTAGACACGTCGCATTTGCCTACTGTCTTTCTCCCTCACTTCTTTGGGGGTTCCAGCCAACACACTGATAGAGGGGTATAAGCCCAGAAGGAAGGTCCCCGCCTGGCTCAGTTAGATGCCCACATCTCTGCTCACCTGCTGGTGTCAAACTCTTGTTTTTCTTTCTGCAACCTGCTCTCTGGCGGGGAAGGCCATGGAGGTCTCTTCCGTGCAGCTTGTTCTGCCTCAAGTGTGGCATCGTCACCTTCATCAGAGGACTCTAGGACAAACAGTTCCCTGCCTTTCTACCTTCTGCTTAGGAGCAATTCCCTGCATGGAGAAAGGTTGGGCATCAATGGAGACAGGCAGAACAATTCACGTTCTTCTGGTTCTACAAAAATAAAGAGCAATTAATAGTTGCTGTGTGCATAAGTGCTAGGGTTTGCAACGCCTTAAACTAATCTTCCTAAGCTAGAAATCTAAGCCCCAAAATGTTCGTGGTACTTATGTTCTACAGCAGAGAGGGATTTGACTAACACGCTGTTGATCACAGGAGGTTCCAGTTGCAACAGTTGTGGAGTATTCTTTGTTCTTATAATGTTGTTTACAGAAGAAATCCCATCCCAGTCAGTAAGAATTTTCTTATACCAACACTCAGTTGAAGAAATTTCTTGTTTAAAATCGAGAGGAATGATATTAGCACCCATTCTGTGAGAATTGTGTTCTGGTGATGTTTGGGATCGATGCTTAGGAAGTGGTATGAGGGAGAAAAATTACAGGGGACTAAATAACCTGTTTGTTTGTTTGTTTTTTTTCCTTTCCCCCTTTTGTAGTATTTCACAGCAACCTTGTTCAGAAAGAGCAAGTTCAATATTTTAATATGACTGTTTTAGAGGTAGATATGACTGTTATTGATCCTTTAGATCTCAGTAGGATTGAACAGTCTTCCAGCAATATTAGTTTCTTAAACTAACCTGCAAGATTATTTGAACTGTAACTATATTGCGAAGCTTTCCCTTCCCTTCCAGAGGGGCAGCTACTGGGTTTTTTCTCCTGCTGCAGTTACTCTTTGGAGGGGAGATTTCTTTCTGAAGTGAAACAAGTCTTACATTTGCATTTATATATATATATATATATGTATTTATTTATTTATAATAGACAAAAGTAAAGGGCAGAATAGTGTTTGAGATGACATATTGCTTGATAAGTAGGGGCAGGGGCCAGATTACCTGACAAACCGATTTCGATTTTAAAACATACTGGGAGAGAAAAAAAAAAAAAAGTACAGGGGGAGGGAAAAAAAATGAGCAATTTCCAGAATAATCTTAATCTTCTGTATCTCTCCCCTCTCCTCTCTCTCGCTTTCTCTCTCTTTCTCTCTTTCTCTCTCTCCTTTTCTCTCTTTCCACTCCTCATCTTTCTCACATCCTCATTCTTTCTCCTTCTCTCTTTCTCTCCCTTTAAATTCTTTCATGCTAGAAATATTTAGGTCACTGTATGAACATATTAGATTGCCAATAGTTCCTATGTATGGCGGATTTCCAGTCAAGCTCCGTACATTTATTGGAGATCCCATTCCATACGAACCAAATGTAACTGCAGAGGAACTAACTGTGAAGGTAAGATAATGCGTGTATCTGTGTATGTATATGTGTATAACTTAACATGTTGACTCTTTTAATACAAAATCCTGGAATATACTTGTCAGGATAGTGATTTTTCTGTTGGACCTTATTAAAGAAGTTGATGGAATCATGATAAATTTTGAATTCTCTGAATGCTGAATGTCCTGCTAAATGCTGTCTTTTAAAACTGGACTTGCAGAAGTTGTAGGCCTTTTAATATCAATTTGCTCCAAGGAGCAATGCACTTTAGAGACTGAAGCTAAGTTAGATAAAAGTAACTCCATTTATCTGTTCTGTGTTGATAAGGAAACACTCAGGGAAATATCCATTTTTTTTTCATTTTTTTTTTCTTTTCTTTTGAGAAAGATCCTAGTGAAGCTTTCTAAACTTAGGTAGCCTTTGGTCACAAATTGTGAAAACTCTATATAATAAAAATACTAAAAACCAAATCATTTCACAGCTTTGCACAGTCATAGAATCATAGAATGCTTAAGGTTGGAAGGGACCTCTAGAGATCATCTAGTCCAACCCCCCTGCATACGCAGGGTCACCTAGAGCACGTGGCACAGGGTGGCATCCAAGCGGGTTTTGAAGATCTCCAGAGAAGGAGACTCCACAACCTCTCTGGGCAGCCTGTTCCAGGGCTCTGTCACCCTCACTGTTAAGAAATTTTTCCTTAAGTTCCTGTGGAACTTTTGATGCTTCAGTATGTATGCCCACAAAAAGTCTATTCTCATTTCTGTCACCTCCAGCTCCTCACACAACAAATTTACTTGCAAATTGCCCCCCGTTATTCGACCTGAAGTTATGGAGAGCACTGCCAGTGTTTTTTGTTGCTTTAGTTTATGAATAGCTTTCACAGTGCATAGACACAAAGCTGATGGGTCATCAAACTGTCAGAGGTTGCAGCATCTATTTTTGAAAGCTTCATTATTATGGTCATTATTAGCATTGCGGAAACTTCATATGAGGGGAAGAATATTTTTAATTTTGACCAGACTGGTTTCAGTTCAGTTGTCTTTCATTACCTGTTTGCCCTCTGATAAGATCTATGCAAAATGTCATGTTAAAATCTTTATCTGCATTATTGTATGACCTGTTTATGCAAAAGTGAGCGTTTCTATTGGGGTTTACACATGGTTTAATCTGACAGAGCTTCTGAATTGTTGCCTTTTGGTAGAGAATGTCTGCTTATGGGACCTCCAGCCATTCTTGGGAGTCTAACATTAATGCTCTCTCTCACTTGCTTCTGTCTTTTTCATATAAACAGTAAAACCTTGTGCCAAAATTCACCTTTACAGCCTCTCAAATGAGCATGCCAATCATCAGCTTACAAAAAGCAAATTGGTTGCTGTTCTGTCTTAAGAATTAAGAATGGAGCAGTCTTTGCTTCTCTAGGCACAATAGGAAGGTTGCTCTGTGTCCTTACAAATCTCTGCATATTGCCCTGGATTTGGATGTTCCCTGCAGAGCTATTATACAATAGGAATGGCTGCTATTAACTTCTTGGCCTCCTGTGTTTTTGAGTGAATGTTGCTGTCATATGCAGTCTTTCAAGTGTGACTAAGCATGCTTCCCTGGACCTGCTGCTTTAGGGGGGTTGGATGAAGAGATTATTGCTCTGAAAAAGCCAAAGGGATTTGAGCAGGAGGCAGCTGCATTTCCAGTGCTGCTCCTGAGGGTGTGTAGAAGTCCTTGCAGCGCTATTGTATTGCACTGGGAAGAAGTGTTATTGCTGCCAACTTGGGCACAGGCAGAAGTTTCTGGGTTAAGCTGAAGTACACAGGCCCTGACATGTTCTGTGGATCTAGGTGTCCTCATTAATTTACTGCATCATCGTTTTACTGCTGCATGTCACTAGCAGAGCTTGTGAACACAGTGATGACAGCTGCCAAGCAGTTTGGAGATGAAATATACAAATTTTCTGGTTTGTTTCTGGACTCTGATCCCAGAGACACATCCTGTGGGCATAAATATGAGAAGTAGTATTTTGGTCCTAAAGTAATTCTGCAGTATTTGAATGGATGAAAAATAGCCCAGAAGTTGTTTCCTTGTTCCAACAATATAAAGATTATATTTATTTTTGCCAAAACTTATCTTTTTCTTTACAGGCAAAAGCTGCAATCCAGTCTCTAATAGACAAACATCAGAAAATACCTGGAAATGTATTTAGGGCTTTAATGGAACGATTTCATACACGACAAAAAGAAGATTAAGGTGCTCTGAATAAACTACTCTTTAGTTATAATGTTCTTAAAGTCATATTTGTAACTTATTAACTCTTCTTATAACAGAAATACAAGTATAAAATACTGCCCTAGTGATACCGCTGTGTAATTTGTGATATAAGACACTTGCCTTTTGCTTTTCCTCTGTTCGATTTCAAGCTCAGGAAATCATTCCTAATGGAGCAAAATTTGTTTTTTGACAAATACATTCCTTCCTTGAAAGTATGTTGTTTTGTTTTTTTTTTTTTTCTTTGTAAAAATTACACAGGAAGCTTTTTGTGTTCATGGTATCTTGTTTTGTTTGTATGTATAAACTGGTTGCTGTTATGGTTGCTGTTTAACATGAATGTTACACCCTCTGACTCCAGTCCTGCTGTAGGGAGCATGGTCACTAGAAGGGGGTTTTGCAGGCCAGGCCTTGCAGCTCTTGTGAACACTTCCTTGGGGCTGTTAGTCTGGAGCCTCTGGGAGAGACACTGCGGACAAGCAGCGAGCCTGCACTGCAGGACCTCCAGCTCTACTTGGAAAACCTGGAAAATACTTTTCAGTAGCGGAGGAAGTTTTGCTGGGTGTGCTCAGAAAGAGTTTGTAGCAGTAGAAATTGAGCAAAAACCTGTAGTGAACCAGCAACTCTGTCTCAGAAGTGCTCTGGAGCAGCCAGCCCGAGCCCTGCAGGACAGTCGCTGTACAGGTAGAGCCCTGTTCACCTTTTACTGCCGAGCAGAGTGTTGTCCCATGTATTTATTGAATGTACAAACTCTCCTTTGGCAGAATGAACCCAGCACTTGTACTTTTAAAAATGGAAATGAGGGTCCATTTAGTACCATGAGTTCAAAATGCTTTATTTTGAAGGAAAGAAAAGAAAAATTAGTACAGCTTATTCCACTTTTTTAATAATAATAAAAAATATGAGTTTTGAAAAACATGGTAAATATTCCCAAGCACTCTCTAGTGTGTGTATGTATATATACCATCTGCTAAACACCCATGTTCTTCGAACAGAGTTTTTATGTAAGTTGCTAAATAGGTTTGAGAGGGCGAGCCTATATACTTTTCTTAGATAAAAACCATTGAATTGAATTAAAGCCTGTGCTGTTATTGTCCAAATAGGAAATATCTGAAATACGTCCTTTGATTGCCAGCAAGTTCATTCTGCAGTTCCTAAATGAACATCTGGGAACTCTTTACTTGTGGGATGAGATCAGATTCCTTAAGGAAAGTCAACAGAAATTTTTGCTTTATTATGTGGTCTCCTTTCAATAGTGTTGGATTTTTGGCCTTTTATTAACAGAAAATAAAAACCAAAACTTTTTAAATCAGTTTTATTCAAGTTGTTACCGACTCCTCCAGTCATTTAGGCACCTGCTTTGGCTTATAGTCCCTCAATTAGGTGAATCAGTGGTATTACATAAGGGCATGTGGATAATTCCCTATGCTGGAATAAAATCACTGTATGGGAAAGGTTCTATAAATTATCATCTTCAACCTCCCCTCCCGCCCCACAAAGTTCACTTATGTATTCCTTTTTTTTAATATCCAAAATATTTTAACTGGTGCTGAAGCAAATGTTTTAAAGCCTGGGGGAAAATTTTGTTTGGTAAAAAAACAAATGCCCATTTCCAAGGTTTTTGTTTGTTTGCTTGCTGTTTGTTTTAATGATTTGGATTTTACTGGGAGACAAGATTTCATCCTTTGAAGATATTGGACTGTATTTCAAAAATACTGTGTTAACACAGTATATCATTAAACTGAGAATGCCAAAATACTACATCTGAGTACAACTTAAGTATGACTTTGTTTTTACTGGCCAATATGAGGAAATTGTTAGGTCAGTCTCTATTGCAAAGTTCTCAAGGGGACTAAACCTTACTTAAGCATTGTAGTTGCATATATGTTGAAGAAAATTCAATTTAAAGGGTTCCATTAGATATGAACAGAGCTTTGTAATCTTAAATTTTGTAAAATTTATTTTACTAAATTCAGGGGCTGTGTTTGATGCAGCTTTTGTCCCTTCAAGTCTCAAAAACAAGTATTAAAATCAAGTGCAGTATTGGTACTCCTTACATGTTGATATTCCTATTTGTATAGACCTTTCATATTTATTTCTATATTTTAAAATGTATTGTAGATACCTTCCAAATAAAATTGACAACAGGAACAGGCGTCTGGGATTGTGCTGGGTTTTTTTGCCTTTTTGTTTGTTTGTTTTTGAATTAAATGACAATATAAATTCAGCCTTGCTGAATTATCATTGCTTCTGAGCAGTATGTAATTTCCTTGAGAAGCTTTTTTTAGCTAGAAGAAATTAAAGGAAATTAATTAAATGAAAAATAGTTTGGACAATAGTGGAATAATGGACAGAAGTCACATAAATGATAAGTCTGAATTTTAATAGTTTTAGTGAGTGTCAAAGGAGGCCTTAACAGGCGCTGCAGTGCCATTAGGCCATATTTAAGATTCTGCACAGAAAGTAAGTAGCAAAAGTGAAAAATAAAAATGTATTCATGCAGATTTGGTGGGTAAGTGATTATCTACCTTTGTTTCACTGAAAAATGGGGAAGATGTGGAGAGAGCCTCTTACAAATAAGCTTATGGACCAGACTTAGCTTATTTGGTTTCCTCTTTGTTGGGCAGAAATACTTACAGAAAATTTTAACATCTGGATATGCTGAAGGCATTCCAGGCTTCTCCTCCTCCTAGTTTTCC
>NW_010587566.1:212191-240193 GCF_000705375.1 Tinamus guttatus | reverse complement strand
TTTCTTGTTATTTTTAACATCCCTTATGCCTAAGTGACTATTCTAATGGTGAATCTATGTAGTTAAATGCATATTTTTGCCAGAGATATACAATATTTCATAGACTCCTTTTTAAAAAACATATCCAGATTAAATTCTAATATCAACTTTAAAGAAACACAATGGAGTAACTAGGGAACTGTCTCTCCCAGATGCTTAAGAATGAAATAAATAAGTAATTTTACAAAACTATTCTTGTGTTGAAGTTCTTCCAAGGGCCATAAGTGGACAGCAACTGTAATTCTTAAAAAATAAATAACATATAACATAACATAACATAACATAACATAACATGGAGGAGTTGATGGAGAAAGAAAATGGGAAAAAGAAGTAATTGATTACGTTACTCTCCATTTTTAATTATTCAGTAACATCACACAAAAGCGTGATTTCTGTATTGCCAAATCTGGAGTCTATCACCTGCCCCACAACATGTAGTATAGATTTCTTTTCTATTAATCACCTGAAAGAAAAGTATTTAATCTGAACTAGATCACTACACTTCCTATACAGTTAAGAGAAGGAGATAAATACCCACAGACAATCATTCAGCCCACTTTCTTTTCCCATTTATCTTACAGAGGAATGGATTATTCTCAGGGGAACCCTATTATTCTTTGTTGCCTAGAGAAGAAGCCTGGGCAATTAGGGCAGAATAGATAGCTAACACTTAGGTGAGTGGGTTTAGGAAATTGGCAGAACTCGTTAGGGAATTTTGTTCACCATTATTAGCTAAGAGATGCAGTTTCTGATTAGTTGAAAGATGCAGTTTCTGTGCTGTTACAAATATCAGGAATAATCATGCCACAGAATTCCTTGTCCATCAGAAGGCGTGGGAAGAAACCACTAAGGAAGAAACCACCCAAGATAATCATAATACATTTCAAGAAGATCAATACCCATGGGATAAGGAACTGTTGCTCCCCTCAAAATAGCATTTCCTCACTTCTAAAATATGGAATAATTTGAAATGTGAGAATTTTTTTTTTCGTCCTAAGGCAGGTGTTTCTAAGCCCTAGAAATTCTCAAGAGATTAATATCTTAATTTCAATTTAGAAATTGTATGAAAACCTTAGCTTTCGTTTCTTTAAAATGAGAGTTATAGAAAAAATAGATTGAAGAATTTAGGTTAACCACTGTTAAAAAAAAAATAAAAAAGAGAGAGAAAAATAAAACCTACCAAGAGAATTCCAAATCCCTTCCTCCCACCTCTCCAGGAAAGCTAAAGTTTTTATATTGACATATGACACTTTTGGCGAGGCCTGGGTGACAGTACCTTAATTCTTGAAAGCAGTATATGCAGAGTATTTATGGCATGTTTACTCTTTGCATTTTGTATATTTTGCTAGGAATATAAATTAGCTTTTTTGTTTATTTGCCTTTAAGTTTCACGTAAAACCATATTCTAGCACAAATTTTGCAGGGAGAAAATTTTTAAAAACTAACCTTTACCATCCCTCCCTTCCAATTTCCTTTGGCTGGAATTATAGAAACAGATCATGATAGAACAGTTACTGTCTTTTGATGTCTTAAGTATCTCCACTTTAATTTCAGTGACTTGATATTTTTGCTGAAAAAGTAAAATGTTGGAACCTTAAAAGGTTGCAGAAGCATTTATCATCTTGCATTTCTAGATTATTTGGGGTTTGTATTTGTATTTCTTGTTTCTGATATTTATATATTAGTGGAAACTCATCTGATTTACCATAGTTAATTCTGTTTCTTGTATTCAGTAAAACACAAAATTCTGAGCTTACTTTAGACAGTAAACTTCAATTGTTTTTCTAGTCATAGAATCAATTTCCATTTGCCTTTAAAAATATATATATATATCCCTCTTGGCCACTGGCCAAAGCAATGATTTTTCTTTGAGAATAAAACACAGTAGTGTTTTTTTTTGGTGGGGGGAGCTGTAGGACTTTCTTCACAGGCTTCTGAGTTGGAAGCCCAGAGGACTCCATTCTGGTGTTCTCCATAACCTTGTACCCCGACGCCATATGTGTGAAAGTAACATTGCCCGTATGATAGAGGCATTGCCCACGTGAAGGCACTGACTGCAGACTAAACTTCCTTGTGGGACAACAAGGCTCACAATACTGAACTGCTGCTTGGAGATTTGCCACCAGTTCTCAAGGTATTTTCTGACAAGGACTGCAATCCCCAGCAGATTTTCCTCTTTTGTGTCTTTACCTATTGGTGCCTACATTACAAATCATGCAAGTGGACTGCTGGATATGTGGAGTTACACAGCAGAAAAGGGAGCAGGGGATTTTGCTATAGAAGCAATCATTTTTGTGGGTCTCACACCTAGTATTCAACAGTCAGCACTGCCTTTGGCCGAAGATTGAAGGTGTACCTTTGTATTTTGACCACAGAAAGATACTGGCAGGAACACTTTACTAAATATCTGAAAAACTCCTGGAGGAGAAAAAAAAAAAAAAAAAAAAAAAAAAAAAAAAAAAAAAAAAACTTTTTTTAAAAAAAAAAAAAAACTATCCTGGCTAAATAGCTCCATGTGTGTAAGCTACTTATTTCTTCATCACAGTTTGGTTTGCTAGACAGAACTGCTGTTTCAAAGTGAAATACTGGGATTAAAACCTAAGCGCTCATTTCCACTAGTGTCTTTAGGTGCTGGCTTAGCACTGCAAGACATTTCTGCGGTGTTTCTAGGGTAGGCGTGCCCTAAACCTGCGGAGCAGCGGGAGAAGTATGGAAAAACAAACCCAGATAAACCTCTCCCCCACCACCTTTAGTGCTTCCAAGCATTTGAGACGCGCGGTGGAGATGCGCTCTTTGGGGGCAGAACGTGTTGTTTTTACACCTGCCGGCCCTGGGAGCCACGTGAGCAGAGCCTGCTGCGGCCGGGCTGCGTGCGCAGGAACAGGCGAGGGAGCTCCCGCTGCCCCCGTGCCCTGTAAATAGCTGCAGGTTGTTCTGGCGAGGGCGTTTTGCTGCTTGGGGCTGGCACGTGCTGGCTGGGCCCTCTGGCTGTCGGCTTGCCTCCATTCGCTGGCGTTGGTAGGGTTTGCGTTGCCGAACCCTGAGCTGGCTCAGGTTTTTCTGAAACGCTTTAGTTCTGCATAGATAAGGACAGCTGTAATGTGGGAACGAATGGGATGAGAGAAACTGGAGGCCTGGTCTGGCAGATAAGATTCTGGAAGATCATCTTTGTTTTTAAATTCGCACTATCACTGAGCTATTTTCCATTAGGCTTACTTCTCAAGAGTCCTGTCTTAAAATAGTTTCTGTTGTTTAGGCATGCTGGATATAGTCATTCTATGTATCCTGACCCTAAAATGCTTTTTAAGCTTAAATGCTTAAGCATTTAAGCATTTTAAGCAAATGCAACTGGAAAAGTTCTGGGTAACATTTCTTCTCACGAATCCCAGCCGCTTGCACTATGTTCAAACAAATAATTTTTCTAATTGATCATTTTTATAAATCCCTCATTCAAAGTACTCAGGGATTTACCATCTCTTCAGTGCTTCCTTTCCTTCCTGTGATCTAATTATATAATTCCCTTTCCTTTTAAAATCTCAATCTTCAGGTCACAAGGGACAACATTAGAAGATTAAACTTAGTATGACTAACTGTATTGCCAATGCTATGGAATGCCTTATGGAACTCAGGTAAATCCTGTTGGGTCAGTTTCATTCTCCGAGTTAAATCAATGAACAAATATTGCAAATGTCAGTCTTTGCGTGTGTGTGTGTGTGTGTGTGTGTGTAAAAAAATAACCTAAATGAAACTTAGGTAAAGGCAATGGGAGATTATGATGTTTGTAATAACCCTTGAAAACTCACATTTTTGTCTAATGTTAGCTTATGAGTTCAGCTGAGACCACTAAATTGAAGCAAAAAAATTTTTTTTTTCTCGTTAAGGGGACAAAAAGAAGGTGTCTTTTACAGAAAGTTGAGCATATTTTATCTGGCACATAAAGAATGTGAACTTTTATATATATATATACATATGTTCGCTTCTGCAAGACATAACTCAATATTTAATACAAAACTCCAACAGTATGTTATTGGTATCAGTCCTATAAATGTTTGTCTAGTGCATTAGGCAAAATATTGCAGGATTCAGTTTCACAGCGTATAAGGAGAGGAGAGCAGCCTTTGTTGAAACTTTGATCTTATCCTTATCAACATTTGTTCTTTGAGCTGCGTTGAAGAGTAATGATCGTAAGACAGATAATTCTGCAAAAACAGAGGGATTCTTGGAAAATGTAGAAAATTTTCTAGAGCTTGGGGGAGAAAGGGGGGAAAAGTGCTTCTGAACTGTCTCTTCTCCTCCAATTACTACTAGGATGCATTAACCATCCCAGGCAGTGGAAAATATTTCAAAGGGGAGTGTAATTTGTATATTTAGCAATGTGGGAAAGGTATGAGAGGGGTGTTCCCTGAAAGCTATGACTCATCTCTTGAGTTGATTCTATAAGAATAAGGGCTTTGTTTACTGTGGACCTACTGAAATACAATTAATTTCTGTTTAGCCATATAACTTTCACTTTATACAGCTAAAATGAAAAATCCACAAAACTGAATGGAACTCTAATAATATTCTTAATCTTCCATAATAATATTCTTAATCTTAATTTATTTCCTAAGCATAAACCTTTGCCTTGAAGGCTCAGAGTATATTGTCATACTTCCCCTCCCAAGTCTCAAAATAATTTACAGTTTTACTCTGATAAGAAAATTCTGCACATTCTTTCTCTTGAATTGCAGTTGGAGGAGATACCTCTACTTAATGCTCAGATGTTTAATGACCAGAGCGTTTTTCTTGTGCAACAGTATTGGAAATAGGGGCATTTCTGGATAGTCAGATGATTCTGGATCCCCACTTTTTTCTCTCGTTTGGAGCACTGAATCCAAAGTTAAGTGTTTTCAGTGTAGCTCTTTATTATTGAGAATGGTCCATTTTATTTGCAATGTTAGTCTTTGCCTTCAGGTGAGGTCTCTCTCTAGTTTCTAAGCTATTAAGGCTTGGTTCAATAAATATTTAATTATTCCATACAAATGAAAGTAGATTTTGACAAAATAGGCCTTTTCTTTCCCCACTAGCTATACAAGACACTAGCTATACACTAGCTATACACGTTTACCTATGTCTTTTAATTCTTCCTGAACTAGCCACCCTAATATAGGTGATGTGAATACTGCATGTGTTACCAGGCTTGTTTTCCATTTGGTTTTCCATCTGGTGTCCAAACATCTGAAAAACAATATTGTAATGCGGGGTTTAAAAACCTGCATAATACCTAGCCTATACACATAAGAGTGTAGCCACAGGAAACTCTTTATTTAAATCAAATTACTGTGATTCAGACTAATGTGAAACTTCCATCTTAACACAGATCAATCTACATGTTCTAGATATTTTCTAGGGTTTGTAGTGTGTGGGTTGCATACGGTAAGTGTTCAGTCAAATCATTTTCTTCTTTAGTAATTGGATAAAGACCTAATAATGTTGCTTCCCATATTAAGACAGGAGTCTAAGACAAGTTGGATAAATACACTTAAATCTCTGCTCATTGACCACTGTGAGAGTTCAGTCTATTTTCAATGCAAAATTTAGATACCTAGTATAAGCCGAATTTAAGTAAGATTACTCTTACCCCGAATTACAGGCTTCCTGTTATATTTTCACTCTTCAGCTCTAGCTGTAGGAGCAATATATGTTCTATGAGAAATAAGTGATCACTAAGGAGGCCTATTTGAAGCTATAGAGCTCATATGAATTACTAGATCTTGAAAAAGTTGAAGAAGCGTAAAGAAAATTGACTATGACTGTCACATCCACTATCTGTGGTGAAAGCTGTTTGGAAGGCTAAAAATGTCATATGTGGGGCAAAAGGTGTCTCCTTGCAGGTCACAGATGCAAGCTTCTTTCCAATAAATGATATATTTTGGCTGCATTTACATATGAAATGCAAGAATAATGGAAATATTTTATATTCTCACCTTAACTGAATAAACTTCCCAGCACTAGGTAGGTCCCAAGAGGAGGAACCGGATTGCAACATTCAATTCTATAATTTAATTTACCCCAATTAACTTGGGAGAAACATTTTGGTGTTATTACACTAATTCTTATTGCCAGGATAAAGCAGGCAATAAATTGACTTTATAGGAGAAACTCTCTCCTTCCTCTTTTTTAAGGAAGTAAATTATTGCTCCATTTGTTAAGATCAAATAATAGAACTACAACTATTCACTAAGTAGTTTGACAATTTTCATGTCAAGCGAGCCCCGTCATACTATGGTTAGTTTAACTTTCTCTTAAAATTCTGTTTCAAGGGAAAAAAAAATGAAAATATTTATTCTGAAAGCCAGAAAGGTTCATTTTTTTGCACTCGTAGACTGATACTTCCATTAGAGCTATAATTCTACTCTTCTAATGGCTTCGATGACCACGGAAGAGCACAATCCACACTTTTTCAAGCTTCTGTAATGAAACCATAATGCAATATTGAAAGCTCCTCCTGTTTGCCTAGGAAACCCCACTGACAGCTTGGTCCACGTGTTAGAGTCACAGGGTGTCAAATCCATTTTCAGTCTCACATCAACTATCATCTGAAACAACCAGTTACATAAAACAGAAAACAGAACGCAAAATGACAAGAGAAACACTGTAATCATATGCAGAGAATGTTTCACTTGAATATATCTTTGTGTATGTATCTACATGCATATATATGTATGTTAATTTAAATATTTCCATTACAAACAACAACTTATCTTATGCCTGTTTGTAATTCTCCTGAAATGTTCAGAGATTCAACTAATAACACATTAGCACTTAGCCAGCTGGAGAATTGGTGACGGCTGCCAATTACTTAAAATACTTGTAATAAACAATTGTTCCTCCCCCTCTTGAAATATATGGAAATTGACTATTGTTATTTTAAGTGATGCTGTACTGAAATGGCACATGTGCTTGATGTAACATAGAACATTGTATTCCAAAGGAGAAACAAAGCTACATGGGACTCCATGTCCTAACCTATTTTCTGCAGAATTTATGAACTATTCAAGACAAAAGAAGAAAATATGTGAAAGATCAGATATCTTCATTGCTTCATTTGGACCATGTTAACCTGTTGCTTATGTCACATATCCATCATACCAAAGGACTAAGTGTGTTTAGGAAACAATTAATGTGGTCTAGAGAATGTTTTTTTTTATTTTTTTTTCTGTCATTATTCATGAGGTATAGTTATTCACTAAATAGCAGAACATGCCTAAAGGGCTCAGTAACTTCCATGCTAGCAGTGTTCACATAAGACCCTGATCTCATGTCCCCAAAGTGCAGGCTCAGATTTTGATCTGAATTTCAAACTTATCTGAAATACTTCCAGAAGAAAGTTTTGGGTCAAACCATTCATCTCATCTATGCCACGTAAAACTGACATCTCTTCTCAGAATGCATTTCTCATTTTTTTCTGGGTCTTAGAAAATCTTTCTGAGTGCTTAACCCACATTCAGCTGGCAGGTGAGATCAGCAAGCTACATTCCTTTCTCCATGCTCTGTGACTAAACAAAAAATGCTACATTGTCCTCAGGTATTGTAACATGCTGTTTTTCCCAGAGAAAAATGTAAGTCTCACTGAAGCCAATTAATGAGATTAGAGTTAAATGATTTACATGCTGTAATAAAAAAACTCTGCTATAGCCAGTGTTCAGATCTGTTTATCTGCAAGGCTTTCCCATAAATTTCTTCTGCCAAAAAAGCACTGGAATGACCTCCAACGTAGGCTGCTTAACTTCATTGTACTCTTGCTTCTATTCTAATCAGACTTTAAATGGTAAATATTTACAAATTGCCCTCTGGGTAAATAATTAACAAGTCTTGATCTGTTTTGTTCAAGTAATGTTCATCTGGCAATGCTTTCAGATTGCAATCTAGACAGGTCTATCTAAATTAAACGTCCTCTTCCTGTACCAGTTTTAGAAGCAGAAGTTTCGGTCATGTGTTGATTAAATTGGAGAAGGGGCAGTGCAGCAGGAGGGACCTGGAGAGCACAGCCCTGGAATGGTGCCTGCTCTGGGGGGAGTAGGCACAGAACAGCCTGGGCAGGGATGGGCTGGGGACAGGGACCGTGAGGACTGATAGCACCACTGCAGCCATGACAATCAGCAGAAAATGTATAATAAAGTGCTTAACAGCCACATCCAACCTGCTCCTATTATCTGAGTTTTTCCAGATCTGTGCATCTGTACAGCCATTTTTTTTTTCATGATGGCCATGATCAGGCTCCAATATAAAAATGAGCTTTCTTGCCAAACACAAGGACTTTCACCAAGTCAAGAATGTTGCATCTTCTCAAAGAAAAAGTTGCAGTATTACATATATATATATATATATATAATATATAAACAGTGAAATAACAAAAACACACATTTCCACACACATTTCATACCAAGCCATATGCATGAAGCATGATAAAGATTTAAGTGTCTAAAAATCATGATCTGACAATAGTATCTTATCCTTAAGAGGAGCTATTGATTCATTTTATCCCAAAATCATAACTTACAGAAGAAATGAATATTTTTTCAAACAGCTTAGTATTGGGAAAGATTTTAAAGAGCTCCATAAATGTTTAAAACTGATATAAGGATGGGCACTGCCCACTGTAATTACTAAATAAATAAATAAATAAATAAAAATAAAAAGAAAGCTGACCCCTTCCTCCTCCCCCCCCCAAAAAAACAGACATGGCTATATTGAGTTTAGTTAAATGATTTACTCAAAATGAATTTTGCTTTAAAAAGAAATTGTCAGGATGAATAAAAAACATATAGCCTTTAATACTTTTAATGGTGTGTTAAATCAATAAGACATTCACATCTGGAATATTAAATTCATTTTATTTGTAGTCTGCCTTAAAAGTTCAGGAACAAGTGACAAATTATTAGAGAAGAGGAAGGATTGCTTAGGTTACAGAAGAAATCAATCAAAGGAAGAGATAGCAGAAAAAGACAATTTTGAGAGAGTATTTTTGAGCATGTTTGTTACCCTTTGTCTTTCTTTCACAGAATTTTGAAACAATTAGTTTTTGATACAGATAACAAGAACATCTAAAAAAATCCATCTGTGCTAGAGGGCATACCTCAGATAATAATCTTAAGGTATCAGGAAGAAAGTTCTACTACTCTCCTAATTATCTTGTACATTTTCACCATGGAGCTGATCTGCGTCAATTGTATGCTAGCAGATAAGGAATTAAATGTTGTATATCACCTTTGTGATGTAGGACATTCCACAATGTGTCTGAAGTTCTAGGTTCATGTTTTGCTTTCCTGAGTTTTCTTAACTCACACCTATTTTTCTTGGATCCAGCATCAAGAAAAAAAAAAAAAAAAAAAAAGGTCCTTACTTTCATCCTATGCTGCTCTACAATCTAAAACCCAAATAACTGTATGTTGTATGAGGAATTTTTTTTTAGTCCAAGGCCAAAAGTGCTATACAATATCTAAACTACCTCAATAAGAAAGTCATACTATTAAATTACCATTTTTTGCAATGGAATCTAGTGACGCTGAAAGCAAAGATAAGAAAAAGAATGACAAGCCTTGTCAAGGCTTCTCTATTGACAGGGGCTTTCTCTCTCTGATGAGATGAAGACATAAAGGAGATGCTAGTGAAGCAATTTTCAACATCAATTTATTAAGACATTTAAATGACTCATCAGAGAACAGAGTAGTGTGCTAAGCTGCATTAGGGTATAAAAGAACTTTCTCTCATGTCCTTTCTGATCTTTTCCCTTCTCTATACCTGAAAATAAAATAAAATAAAATAAAATAAAATAAAATAAAATAAAATAAAATAAAATAAAATAAAACAAAAGTATTTACATAGATGTTCCAGAATAAAATTTTCTGTTGTGGCTTCTGTTGATTTTCATGCTGTAGGGATTTGTTGTTTTGTTTTGTTTTTGTTTTTCTTAAAAGCATACAAAAACTGGCAGCCAAAAGAAAATATATTTACTAGGTAGAAATACATGGAAAGGGAAAATTTCTCCCTTGAGACATTTACAATTTAAGCAGACATCTGGGTGGGAGGAGAAGAAAGGAGTCACTAAAGAGGGTCACAGAACAGGTCAGTGGCAGAGCTGTGAAGAGAAGCCAAGTGTCATATCATCCACTTTAGAGTCTCTAGACAACAACAGCTTGCTTGGAAAATTTCATTGATACCTACATAGTTTTTTAGCAAAAGTCCCAACGGCAGAAATAATGTTTTGCTCTAATTCTCTCAGGCCAATCAGGCACGGTGAGATGCTTCATCACCTGGAGCTGTAATAGACTGATGCAGTTGCTTCTGAAAACCTCAGGATTATGTGTGCTGGGGGAGAAGTGGGGTTTTAGGGATCTCTTGAAGAAATATAGAGGACATGGCGTGACCAGAGCTGGTCATCCTGATGACTGATCCAGACTGATCTGTTGTTTGAGTAACCCAGCCTTTTACCATCCCCTCACTATTCACATCCTGCTCAGCATTAATCAATAGCCGCTGAACATAGCTGGGGGAAATCAGGTGGGGTTCTGTTTAATTTTCATTAAATAAGATGTTGTACATCTTGTGAGAGCACAATATGGTTTTTCTCATTACTGGATTCTCTCCATTACTCCTGGTCTTCTGACTTCCTCAGGTTAAAAATCTGCTGCTGAGACTGTGTGGGAGATTCTTCTTGAAGTCAGTGGGAGAAATGTGTGTGATTGCTATAGGATCCAATCAGTGTGTAATCTGCTTGTGTTCTGGTTTTAATTATATGAAGACAGACTGTTTTCAATATAAATAGCAGTCCCAGCAACACAGATATATATGCATGCAGAGCTCAGAACAAGCCAATTTTTCAAACACGTTTTACATCTTTGCTCTTATATTTTGGGTCAAAAAGAAGAAAGTTCTATTTTATGTGTTGTGCACTTCTAACTGTGACCAGGAGAAACATGGAGTCCCTCATAAGGAAGTGCGTTTCTACTTTTCTGTTTGATTTCGCTGATTCAGGATGGAATAATTCAGAAGGCAATGGAAAATTTAATTAATTTACATTAATTAAAAAACACATAAAAATAATATTTTCCTCATCACTGAAAATACTTAGGATACCTAGTACGTAATTTCATGGATAAATAATTCCATGGTCTTGTTAAAATCAGTTTAACTGACCAAACATTACAATAAAATAGTGAAGTTTTTCTCTTCATCTGGATATTTTGCAAATATTTATTCTTTTTGTTCCCTTACCTGTTTTGAAGTTAACATAAAAAAATACTGGAAAAAGAATTATAAATTGAGTAACTATGTCACTAAATGTCTATGTTATTTTAACTAAAATAATGTAGGGTCTTTCATCTTCAGGGATCTCAAGGTAATACATGCTTTCTATATATTTACATCTTGCCAGTGCTATTCTCATCATGCCTGGGTTGTTATTTTCTTAGATGTTAAAAAGTGTGATACTTTGACTCCCAAAATTAAACTTTTGGGAGAGAGAGAGATCAACAAGGAAGACCAGACTTGAGGCCATGCATTTAAAGGATCAGAAATCCTTCATGAGAAATGTTGTCATTATAGATGAATGGCTTATTAGAGATTTTTAAGAAAGGATTCAAGAACGAGGTGTGGATAAGGTAATCCTTTTCTTGGTATGCTTACACAGTTTCTAGGAAGAAGCAGCTAAATGCCTTCCTGATCCAAGGACTTTGTTTATATTCTTAGATTAATGTGCACTAGTGGATGTGTTTTACTATGAAACTGCATTTTCTTTCTGAATCCATTAAACTCCTGTCGAGATTTTTAAGAAAGGATTCAAGAACGAGGTGTGGATAAGGTAATCCTTTTCTTGGTATGCTTACACAGTTTCTAGGAAGAAGCAGCTAAATGCCTTCCTGATCCAAGGACTTTGTTTATATTCTTAGATTAATGTGCACTAGTGGATGTGTTTTACTATGAAACTGCATTTTCTTTCTGAATCCATTAAACTCCTGTCTTCCATAATACTCTATAGCAAGAAGTTCCACCATGCAGGTCCTATAATTGTAATTTATATATTATAAAAGTATTTATAATTATATATTTTATGTATATTATATATACAGTATATATTTATATATATATAATTATATGTATATAACTTCTATATATATAATAATCCACGCCTATGGATCTTAACTCTATACTACACATAATCTTTCTACTCTAAATGGTGATATCTCTTCAGTCTGAAAGTAGTACCACAAGTGAGGAATGCTGGCCAAAATACCAAACTTCCTTCTATAACTGGAACAAAAACAAATCATACCAAAAGTATATTGTGCATCAGTATAAATCTGCTCAAAGGATTTTCTTCACCTAAAAGCACTTAAAATCATGATTTATGAAAGGTTGAAGGGAGTTAGATAAAGTGAATCAGCTAATTTGGGATATGACAGTGCTTTTCCTTTGACAACATAATTTAGTCTTTCAGTTCATTGATGAGAAGGGACTTGAAAATATATTTTAACTATAATATTTTGGAAGGAGATTAATTTTTAAGCTAATGATGATCTGGTTCCTGATCACAGGCATATCCAAAAAGGCCATCATATTTTTCACATTTCTCAACTTCATATTCAGATGATAGCGTTCTTTCATTTTGGCAGTTGTGGAAGAAGATGAAAAGAAATACTGAAATCTCAGCTTCCTCTCTTTCTAGGGTTGCAGTGTTCAGTCTTCTGCTGAGGCAAGTAAATGTAGTCCCAATTATTTTGGAGGGGTTGAGGAGTCAGAAAACACTGAAGATCTGATTCTCCCCTTCTGATATAAATCAGGAGTAACTTCACTGAAGAACCTTGAGAGGACAATCTCATCCTCACTTTATATATAACTCTTTCCAGTGACTCAAGTCTTGATAATTTTTGTACTGTTCTTGAACAAAATTTCTGTACCTCCTCTGTTCCATGTGTCCCAATGAGTTGATCCATTGCTTTGCATCTAACTGCAAGATGGTTGTACTTCAGCAGTGGTAGAGAAGTGGTACAGAAAGTAGAACTATTTGATCTGGCAGAAGTTTTAGCAGCATACATATATAATATGATAAACAGCAGTTATGTCTTTCAGTCTTAACAAAAGTGTGACATAGAAATAATGAATTTACTATAGTTTAAATATTCTGTAAATTGCGTTTCTTCATTTATTCTATCAAATGTTCTAGTAGGCATAAATTTGGCTATAATTTGCCCAAAGCAAAAAGAACTTGTAGTATGAACATTTTTAGCTTTCTGTCCTTCCAGTCCTGTTTAGTAATAACTGCTTCGAGGTTAATACAAATGGCACCATCCTAGAGATGTAGCTCTAACACAGTATGTGGTTTATGCTGAATGTTCTAGTAGGCATAAATTTGGCTATAATTTGCCCAAAGCAAAAAGAACTTGTAGCATGAACATTTTTAGCTTTCTGTCCTTCCAGTCCTGTTTAGTAATAACTGCTTCGAGGTTAATACAAATGGCACCATCCTAGAGATGTAGCTCTAACACAGTATGTGGTTTATGCTGAGCCATTAGAGCTATTAGAGCACATTAAGTAGTGTAATAATATAAGCTGTGCTTCCTGCATTACTGGAATGTTTCTTTCCATAATATTTTTATTGTGGAATTCCATATGATTTATGACTGTACAGCTAGTCTCATTTCTGTATTCCCTGTCAATATATTTTGGCCTTGTTTAGGCTAGTTATAAGTTTTTCAGTGAAATTCAGTTTGATTAGATACAAAGATTAATTCTGTAGGCTGAGTGACTGAGTTCATCTGAGTGATGAAAATATCCATTACCACTTTACCAGATTGTGATCTTAATAGATTATTTATTTCTGTTGTGCTGAGTGCTTTTAGATACATCATTCTGAAAAAAAAAAAAAAAAATTATAAGGTTAGAGGTTCTTTGCTTCACTTTTTTCTTTTTCATTTAGTTCTTGTTGGGGAGGTTGGTTGTTTGTTTGTCGTTGTTTCTAAAGATGACGGATACTAAGGCCCTAGAGTGACACAGGTTAGCCAGAAAGATTGAGTCGAACTAATTTCTCCAAAGCTCAGCAGAGATATGAGAAGTTAAATTTCCCAAGCTTCAGTTCATAGTCTCTGTTCAGTGCTATTGTTTTCAGTGCTGCAGCAACCCCTTATGTAATTGAGTCATAAGTTAAAGTTGAACAATAGTACAGGGTTTAGTCTTTTACTGGAAATTTTCATGTTGGTTATCCTCTTTAAAGCATTGCTGAACATCTCAGATAAACTACTGACAGATAACAGTATATTATACATGACTAACAGAAAATCTTCTCATTTATAAAGGACATAATGCTTTCCTTTTCTGTTATACAAATCCTCATGGCCAGCTATAGCAACTGCACACCTGCTATGTTCTTACTTTATCATAGAATAGCTTCATTGCCAAACTGGAAAAAAATCAGATCCCTTCCATTTCAGAACTGAAGTGCCGTCGAAAACTAGAGAGCAAAGTGGTTCTGAGCAAACTGACTTTCAGCGTTGAGGATAAAATGCTGTATTAAGGATTTATTCTTAAAAGATATTGACACAGCACAGCTCCTAGTAGATCTTAGGCTCTCTTAACTGTGTGTTATTGACTTCTTTGAGACCACAGAGGGAAATAGGCCTCCCTATGTGTGTTCGATCTCTTGATCTATTGTGGTCATGCATTTAAAGATAGAAAGACTAATGACCATGTTTTGAGAGTGACTTACCATAAAATGAGAAGAAGCTATACTTTATTTATCCCTTCTGCTTATTAAGAGGGAATTTCCCCTCACTTTGTTATTTACAAGACAACTAAATAGTAAGTTCTTACAACACTTTTTTTTTGTTGAATTCAGTAATTTTTTCATACTTTTTTTCTGATGCTCTGAATAAATGAGAATTTAGCTCATACCTTAAAGAGCCAAATAATTAAGCATAGAGTTAAAAGGAAAGCAAAATATGTTCAGAAAAAGCGTATCAGCACCAAATCTTGACAAGCTTTTTCTGGAGGGAAAACAAAAACAATAAAAAACACCTACTGCTTCTTCAGACACAGAATTCAGTGGACCTCTTATATCCAGATTTCAGTAATATGTTTCAGATGTGCCGCAAAGGAAACTATTAACCAATTTACAAAAGACAGGATTTAAGGAGGAATTGTCCCATGGGAGGAGAGGGCTGATATTGGTGGAGGATCAGGTTGAGGCATAATTTGTCCATTCCAAAAAGACATCAGTAACCAAGGGATCCAACAATGGGATCCAACAAAGGGATCCAAGGGATCTTGCTAGGGTATACGCCAAACTCCAGCTCATTAATAGGAGTCACTTTTCTTTGGGCTGCAAAATACCCTTGGATTATCTTCTGCCCAGAGATTTTTCACATATGTCAGTTAGGAGAGCTATGATAAAGTGAACCAGCATTATAACCAGGAAGTCTCATCTCTTCTGGGATCTCCTGTAGTGAACTGAAATATATAAATGTTACCTGGCACTGAACTAAGTGACATATATGGCTTACAACTCCTTAGTGATGTCCTAATTCACTGAAAAGGTGAACAAAAAAGCCTAATCAAATATATTTTTGGCCTGACTTGTGCTAAGCTATAGAAAGGATACTGTGCAATAATTACCTGCATGCATATGGAGGAAAATTCAATCTTCCATTTAAAGTTAAGTGGAGTAATGCCTAAAATGAACTAAGTAGGTATGGACAAAATCTGGAGCAGTAAAGCAGGCTCTAGCATATGAATACAGTAATAAATTGATTGGTGTATACATAGTATAATACACAGCATCAGGAATTAATAACAGCATGTGAAGGGAAGTTGTCATGTTTCATATCTGGAGTAGTGGATGACTTAAGCCTTCTATATACGGTCATGAATGTCTGTGCTGTGTGGCTTCCTGTCCTTTATTCAACTAGAAATCAACCTAAGCAACAATTCTGGTCTAGAATCATATCTGTCTGTGAAAGCACCTGATTGAAAGCTCTTATAAGAGGCATTCTGGAGAAGGCAATAGACTAGACATTGAACTTTTCAGTGACTAGGTATAAGTCTGAACCTGCTTGACTGTCAGGGATGTTTACACTCCAGAAAAAGCAAAGAAAAGAATGAAAGAGAAAAGGAGATAGAGGGAAATACCATTTTATTCAGTCTGTCAGGTTTTTAGAACAATGTATGTTTTCATCTTTTATTTTTTCTGCCAATGCATATTTTCACCTTTTGTTCTTCCAGGATAATTTAACTTTTTTTTTTTTTTTTTCTTTTTTCTTTTTTCTTTCTGAGGTGCAGTAGAGCTCTGCAGTAAATTGTTAATCTCTAAGCTTTAGAAGAAGGGACAGAAGAAAGTAATGAATATGTGCCAGCAGCAATACTTACTTTTAATAAGTAACCCAGAGGCTATGGATATAGTAAAAAGGCTTATAAAAACAAACAAACACAAAAACGCACAAACACACAAACATGAATCAATTATTTTAAAGTATTCTGGTTTGAGTTATTCCACATAGCATTAAATATAAATATGCATACAGATGGATTATATAGCTTTAATCTAAGCAGTATGTAGACCACTGAATACAGTTCATGACAACTTTTCATGTGGTTGAGGAATTATAATTCCCCATCCAAAGGTTAATGAGTTTAACCTCCTTCATCCACTGCAATTTTTTCCCATTCTCCTAGACTCATCTGACTAATCCTTCACAGTAATGTGGCCCAGTCACCCACAGCCAATCCTCTCTGCAGAGATCATCAAAATACATGATTTATTTGCAAGCACCAACCTCCCACATACTGTATGAAGGCAGTGGGACAGGCAGTATTAGCACTGAAGCTAGGACCAGATGTGTTTTGAACGGCACAGTGTGCCCCACATTTCTAGGGGCTACGCCTGGGGGTGTAGAGGCACCGAGGGAGCAGACCATCGTGCAGTATTGAGCACGCTCCGGAAGCAACCTGATGTTGCCCAGGAGACTCCTGGTTAGCACTACTTTTACCTACTACTGTAAGGTTTGCTGTCTTGTAAGTGCAACATAAAATATATACTAGGAAAAATCATGCTGTCCATGAATCAATGATGAAGGAAACAAGAATTAGGAAGAATGCACTGCTCAGATTTAGAAAAGTTGCTCTCTGTTTTTTTCCAAATTGTCAAATCTGGCAAATTTACCTTAAAGTAAAAGTGCTTGATATGTGCACAAACTACAATAAATACAAGATCGATGTCACTGGAGAGTGAGGAAATGCACATTTGCCAACTTTTTCATTTTATCCTCATTCACTCTTCATAAGAGCGCAAGGCTAATATCTTGAAAGCTTATGAGCTGAGTGGCTGTATCCCATCATGAATGTTGTTACTGGTTCTGCTCAGTAGCAGATTCGAATGTAAAACAGTTGAAATAGCTTTTGACATCTACTTCACGGTTTATTTTCCACTGCTTCAAAAGCAGCTGACTCTCTAGTGTCATTAGTGCTACTTAAATAGATGGGCATACAATGGCAGATGCAATTCTCTGATTTCAAATACAAGGTAATGAACATGGGAAGGAATAATTTGAACTACTTGCACACATTAGTAGGTTGTAAATTAACTCTAAGCAGAAAAATAAAAAATGCCTAGAAAAAAAACAAAAAACGTACCTTTGAGAATCACAGTGCAAGTTTTTGGCCAATGTGATGTAGAAGCAGAAAAAAAAAAGTTAAATGTAAATATATATCAGAAATTAAACTGGAAATAAAGCAGATATTTGCTTATGAATTACATTGTTCTTATTCACCAGGGTTTCTGAGAATATATATGCAATGCCATCAATATTGAAAAAAAGCAATTATATCCAGTGTAGTCTCTGATGCTTCATCAAGTGCCTACATTTCAGGTTTGTGCATTTGTGCATGTGTGCATGGATGCTTATTTCTACATACATTATATTTCTATTATTTAACAAGGAAGTGAGAGATAAAAATGTCGGTCATATCATTCTTTGGTTAGTAAACCACATGTTGTGAGGACACCATATAAATCAGGCATATAATTCAGTTTTATTTAAGTACCACGCACTTACGGAAGTGAGAGTTAGTTGCTTTATAACTAAAGTAATTAAGTGATATTAAATATTGATGCATATAGGGCAAGGTGCACTGTCAAGATTCATCAGATATGTAGAGATTTCATTTTTATTCAGGAAATTTCTTTGATTATTTTGATTATTTTTGCATAATAGTATACTAGTTTACATTATTTACAATTCAAAAAAATTACAATCATAATAAAATAAATCCTTTTTGAAAGAAGTCAAAAAAGTTAAAAGTCCATCTCCAGTAATTTGAACTAGCGTACCGGAACAGATACTCTGAACTGAAACAGCATGAAAGTCTACTATGAAAAGGCTTTTTTTAAAAAAAATTAATGATAACTTATCTTCATCATCATAAGCTCTCATCATAAATTATGTGCAGAAAATGTTGAAAGATATCACTTACACATTGGTTAATTGATGTGCTTCTAAGAAGAAAAGTAAACTGTATGTGTATAATTTACCCACACAGGAGGCCTAAGAAAGATATAGATGGTAGTAAATCCTACAAACATAGTATATATTACAGAATACAATCTTTTACATGTTTGGGAACTATCCAGTGACATACTTTTACCAAGACAAATTGACTGAAGTATCCATTTTAAGAAAGATCTAAGTGTTTTGGAGTTACCTTAAGCCATCGATATTTTAATGGAATGTTCTCTCTGGAGATATTCTTGTTATAACATATGCTGCTTCCTCTCTCTCTTTCTCTTTAAAATACATGATTTAGGCTTCTTTGTGTTTAATAAAAAGGAGATGAAGATGAATAGCATCATGCTAATTTAATATGGGTGTAGGAAGGAAATGGGCCTTTGGCTCTACCAAGTCCAGTTCCCTGTTATGCATTGGCCAGGTTCATAAGGGTAAATAAAATATGCCCAAAACCTCTGATGCTGAGGCCAGATGACAAGTAGTAGTTCATGTCTATTTCATTTAAATCTCTTGCCCAAAACTAACTGTAATAGGAATGGTTCCTAGTTGATGTTAACTCCCGCTCTTGGGAATTATTTCTGAGAATTTAGTTGATCTGAGACAAAAACATGCCAAGAAGCTGTTTTACACTGTAGACAACTGAATTGCGGTGAACAAGGTTATATCTTGCCATAGTTCAAAGACAGCACAAGCATAACCAATATCTTCATAAATTCTTTGAGCTCTCTTAGGACTATTTACTTTTTGCTCCTCGTAAGTCTATTGGGAGTGTGCTTACGAAGTTCACTTCTTTAATGAAAATAATATTTGTTTAATTTCCCGTCTACTTCTATTCATATCTAGATTATACTTTTATGTTATTGTTACTGATGTTATCCAATAGCAAGCTAGATCACATCATGTTTAATCAAGCTCCTGCTTTATGTAAAAGAAGAATCAGCAAAGTGCATCTTCAACAAAAAATACCGATAGTGAGTTCAAATTCAAGTTATTCTGCACTGAATATTTCATAGAATCATAGAATCATAGGACGGTTGGAAGGGACCTCTGGAGGTCATCTAGTCCAACACAGGGTCACCTAGAGCATGTGGCACAGGACTGCATCCAAGAGGGTTTGGAAGATCTCCAGAGAAGGAGATCACCACCCTCTGAGCTCTGCCGTCCAGCCAGTTCCTAATCCACCTCACTGTGCACTCATCTATCCCATATTTCCAGAGCTTACCCAGGAGGATGTTGTGAGGGATGGTGTCAAAAGTGCCTTGGTGAAGTTGAGATAGACGACATCCACCGCTCTCCCCTCATCTATCCAACTGGTCATTCCATCATAGAAGGCTATCAGGTTAGCCAAGCACGATTTCCCCTTGGTAAATCCATTCTGACTACTCTTGAGCACCTTCTTGTCCTTCATGTGCCTGGAGACAATGGCCAGTTTGAGCCGTTCCATCTCTTTTCCGGGGGAGGAGGTGAGGCTCAGTGGCTTGTAGTTGCCTGGGTCCTCCTTCTCGCCTTTTTTGAAGACTGGCGTGATGTTGGCCTTCTTCCAGTCCTCTGGCACCACCCCCATTCTCCAGGATCTTTCAAAGATGATGGAGAGCGGCTTAGCTATGACATCTGCCAGCTCATGCAGAACTCTGGTGTGCATCTCATCAGGGCCGAAAGTTGACTAAAGTTGCTGCCAACATCTCCTGTAAATTCACTCTGTAAGAGTAAATGGGATGCTTTATACTATTATGCTAAAGCAGAGTGCATTACTGAACTCTGTGGTTTTTATCAAAGCTTGTGGACCCTAGAGACATAAGAAAGAATGATGAAATGATGTTAACTATTTGCTAAAGAAATCTAGTTAACAAATGTGGTCATGCAATAACTTCACAATAAATTGTCATTCTATTTCTTTATTTTGAACTTGAGTATTTGATAATGAGCATTTTAAGGATTTATGTGTGAACGTACTGAATCACTGATTCTTAGCATCAGTGTGCTTTTCTTCATTTTAATATCCCAGGTAACATCAGTGGGATCCTGATGCAATTAAGTATCACTTAGGATGTAGAATCTTGCCTGGTTCAACTTTGCCAGCAGTCCACTGCAGGCAACTTACAATGGTATGAAAAATGTACTTGAAAATATTAAACTCACCTTGGAATTTAACAATTGATCCAACTGATCATGTTTTGATTAAATGGCTCTTCCATCCTGATGTGTTGATGATATTCATATTTCAGTACTGCTGAAGGAAGGAAGGAAGGAGGGAAAAAGAAAATCTTCAGACACAGGTTTCTTATCCAAGGGAATCTGTTTCAATATGTATCATTTTACTTCCTTATACAGATATAAAAAGAGGACGGATAATGAAAGAGA
Organism: Tinamus guttatus; assembly: GCF_000705375.1. The sequence goes on along the minus strand of NW_010587566.1, from coordinate 219,260 downwards.
AACTTGTTCAAAGAACTTGGAAACTAAAGTAGCTTAACTGAAATCCGGATTCAACACCAATGAGATGCTAAAAGTACCTACCAACTGAAGAAAAGGCTCGTATAGGAAAACAGATTGCCTTACATATTGCCTACAATACCAGGTCATCAGAGTGGACACTCAAACCGCAGTCTCTCTGCATGCCAATAGTTCATGTTCCTATTATGTCTATAGCTTCTGGTTATTATTTCTGCTTGCTTTTCCTCTATATTTTTCTCCTGCTGTGTACGTTAGAAAATTGAAGTGCATGCTGAGTTCTCACAAGTTACTCATTCTCTGATTTCTCCCCAAATGAAAAAAAAAAGAACAAAAGTTCTCTTTATAGGGATGTGGCAGTCATTCTATAGCTAAAGATGAAGATCTCTTTTCCTTTTAAGAATAGTATTTTTTGTTGTTGGAGAGGGAAGATAAAAATAACTTATTCCTCTGAAAATTTTAAGAATCCAGATTATTTTGTCAAACAAATATCAATGTAAAAGTTAACAAAAGGACTGGCTACTTTTGGTGTTCAAAGAAATTTTACTTTTATCCAAAAGTTGCTCTGATTTAAAAAGAATAGTTTGATCAGGTGTGAGTGTTAGGCAAGCTTAGCAGTCAACAGTTTTGGCAGCTAATGCATTTCACAGGCAGAGTGATCCTGAGGCAGTGTTTTTGTGAAATTTCTTGAAGATATTAGAAAAGCTATTGTAAAGATTCAAAGCTGTACAAATATTACTGCACGAAAATTTTTCTTTAAATTTATTGTCCATTTAAACTCCAGACTGAACTTAAATGTGTCAAATATATTTTAATATGTTGGCCCTCTTGAGATCTATTCCTTTTGTCCAGTTTGAAGATAACAGATGCTTTACGTTAGTTTGTTTTCATAAGATATGTCCATAAGAGATGACCACAAAAGTTATGAGTCACCTTATACATATGAAGGAACTTTATTTTCTGGTAGAAACTTTCTAAACTGTGCTCTTAGAACCAGATTTCTGACCTATACTGCCATTTATTGCTTCAACACAAGGTATGATGCATTTAATTAAATTTACTATTCTGAAGCGATCAGCCCATGATTTTTATAATTTGTGAAGATCTACTTACTATACTCAACATAGTCCAGGGGTAATTCATCCCCTATTTAAATATCTCATTAAAATAATGAATCACATGCCTATGGTAGCTATTTCTTTGCTTTAACTATAAACAAAGATCTAAGTCACTGGCTGAGATCAGTTAACATCTGCAGTTAACATCTGCATTGTAGGTATCGAAAGTCAGATGAGATAAAATTCAGCTGATATGTTTTGAATAAATTATCTTATGTCTCTGTGTGTCTTTTTTCTGGTCATCAGAATGGTCAAGATAAATGTTCACCTATCTGCCAGAGAACAATTACTCTTTGATGGCCAAAGCTGTCTGCTTTCCAGAGAGCAAAGATAATTTTCTTTACAGTGGACTTTCCTGAGACATGCTGGGAAGCAATTTGTGCATTGCATCACCTCAAGTCGGCTTTGATTATTGATGTATTTTATGGATATGATGAATGGATTGTTCATGATTGTAGACATGATGAACTCGAGAAATTGAGTGATATGATAAAGCTGATCAGGATTCAAGCCCTGTGAGCAGGTGTGCATCTCAGGTGCTCTTCTCTTAACCTTGAAGAGGAAATATGTACTGCAGGAGAACCAAAAGTGAAAAATTTTAATCTGAGCAGGCAGTGAATAACCTGATTTTCAAGGCTCCTAAGCAGTGAATCCTGTGATTCTATAAAGGGAAGATGCAAAAAGATAAGAAGAAAAGAAAACGAAAAAGATGAAGCTGTTTTTAAAAAATCAATTCACCATTAATATTTCTTTGTCCTTGTAGTTTTTTAGAGTAGAGGACTCCTGTTTTGTCACTGAGATCTTACTCATTGAATTTCTACACTGAGTAAATTTTAGGGCCTCTTACAAATCCCTCAAGGTGATTTTTTTAGTGAAAATCTGTCAGACCATTAATGATAGCAACACACAGCAGGCATCACCAGAATTAAGGAAACATTTCAAAAATGCAAATTACAAGTGATGATATTCTAAGACTCTAAAATGAAAATTAATTAAACACATCAGAGAGATGTGTGTGTGCATGAGTTTTGAGGGAGGATGTTTGTTTCTTTTTAAGCTATTTTTCTGCTTGTGGAATCAAAGGTTGGTTTTGGCTCCAGCCTCCTCAGGTTGTGCAGTGGGGTCAGTAGATCTGACTTATAATGTGTTTTCATAAGTAGAAACACTTGCTATCCCTTTACTGTGGTAGTGTAGTTTGATCCAGATCATTTTTTCTGGTTTTAACATGCTTAAATGTGACTCGCTTTTTATTTCAGCTGATTTCCCTCAGATTTCTTTGCCATAAGCACTTTTCTGTCATTAAACTTAAATTAAAGCTCAGCTAACTCTTTTATATGAAAAAAACATAAAAACACATAATTACTATAATGAAGATGCATTGCCGCTCTTTGGGATTTATATCAACAATTTTGTCCAATTTGTTTAGGCATACAGCACTGGAATGTCAGTGTAACCCTCAAGAGAAATAACCAGAGATAAGATGATGCCTACATGTAAGAGATGAAAAGAAATAGGAGGGTAGCCAATTATTTATACACACACAGTCTGAGGTTTGGTATCCTTCAAAGAGAAGACTTTCTCTTGGATCCACCTGATAGAATCAGGCCTCTACTGTATTACTTATTAATACTAGTGCACTAATCTATTTTTTCAACATCTTTTGTTCGAGGATCTAAAAATTTTTTTCTGACATTGATGAAACCTTCACGGTATCCTCACTGCACAGTTGACATAAGAGACAGGGCTGCAGGAATATACAGTGTTCATTTTTTATGTGTTTCTGCTAGGATGCCATATTTTCTGTGCAAAGTACAACTGAAACAAGAGGAAATTGTTTTGGATTTATTAGAACTCCAAATGAGTTTTGGATACATGAGATTCTTACCCTTGCTGAGACGTGCCATTGACTCCCAATACTGAGAGAAAAAAAAAAAAAAAAAAAAGAATAATTTGTAAGAAATTTTTAGGTTCAGGATTTATTTTTGTTTTGTTCTGGCATGTTTTAATATGTCTCTCTTCCTCTTCCTAACCCACATGGCCAAAGAGCTAGGAAGAGAAGAGGGAGACTAAAGAGGGAAAAAAAAGTGGGAGAGAGAGCTAATGACCAAGGGATGAGATTAAGATTGCAAGAGGAAGTTTCTTCCTTGCACAACCAGTACCATGGCTTCTCACTGAAGATGTGAAAGACCCGGCTAGGAAACCTGTGCTGCTTTTGTGTTACTGAATCTGAACAAAACAAATTTTCTGTGCAGTGTATCCAATTTCTTTCTTTAAAACTCACCTTGTCCACTCCCTGCACCTCTACACATGTTATGGTTTATCTCTTTTTACTAAAATTGACCATTCTTTTTCTTCTCGTAAACATCCATGGTGCAAGTTGTCTTGTATCTACTGGTTTTCTTGCTCATAATATCAGTGATGTTACTGTTGCTGTGATAGCCTCACTTCAGGCTTTATAAAAACTAGGTATGTTCCAGTTTAATCTATGTCTGAGCCTACAAGAGAGAGTTACTGATAACACTGCGGCCAGGAAGTGTTTGTATTTTACTAGTATTTCACCCCTAAAACTTTATCTGAAGGCCAAGGAGTCAGTCAGGAGGTGATACTGCATTCTGGCCAACAGTGGAAGTGTCAAAATTAGTTTCTGTGTAGACTTAGGCAACAAAATGAAGCCCTCTTCTCAGGTTTAGAAACATTCAGCTCACAGAAATCTGCTCATACCCGTCTGGTGTACAGGGACAAGCTGGAGTGACAGCAAGGGCAGAGGACAAGAGATTTGCAGACAGTTCAGCTGCAGCTAGGATACTCCTGCCATCTTTCAAAGTGAAATCCGGAATCCTCAAGTATTTGTCAAGCTCTATATTTACATGCATGATATGCAATTATTTCCCATTGTATGGGACATTTTCCTTCTGGCCTTATGTTAGAGATAGCAGCTGTGCTGATGAAATACCCGCCAGTGGGAATGCCCAGCTGACTGTGGTCCATGGCTAGTCATGTTACTACTGCCACATGAGCCACAAGAAAGCCTCCTGTCCAAGGTATGAACTTGTTGGATGTTTAAAACCTCTGCCAGCCACTGACGTGCCATGCACTATCACCTGGAGTTCACTTGCACTGCACTGAGGCAATCCAGAAGAGCTTCTCTGAAACCAGGCTGCATACAAAATACAGAGGCCAGAAAAATGTTACTGTAAGAATAGAATAGTCTTCATAGAATATCTTTCCCTGATATTAAAAGACATAAGGCTGCTCATTTTATGCATACATGTCAAAAGGGTTTAAGTGTGATGAAAACAGTGCAGCACCCTTGGGCTGTCTTTTTTTGCGCTATCAAACAAGTCAGTGTTTTATTTTTATAGGAAATGGGGAAACTGAGGCTGTTATCAGTTAAATTGTAAAGGTAACATCTTAACTGGCTGACTGCAAACAATCAAAAATTCATTTATAACCATATATAGGCCATCTGCATCTAGATATCACCTTATATATTTATTTACATATTGTGTCTTTTTCTTCTAATAGCTGTCTTCTTATTGTTATAAAATATAAGCTCTTTAGGCAGGGTCTGTGGTTTTCTCTATAGAGTGAATATCATTAGAAAAAGAAGGTCTCTCTGTCAGTGGCTACATCCTTGCATTTAATTTTTTCTTCATGGAGTTGTGATAAATATCCTCTTTTCATGCCCGAATAGTTATTATTTCTAATGGTTACATCGTTTAGCTGTAACAACCGAGGTCGAGCAAATAAGTCATAAACAGTCAATCATTTAATCAATTCATTTTTCCTCTTGTAGTATTTGTGAATTGTCAATGACATTTTCGTGGGCAAATTAACCTATTGGAAATGAGTCATCGAAGAAATACTGCAGTTAATTCTTGGCCTATAACTTCATAAGAAAAAGGGCTGAAGTATCCTTTAAAACTGTCAGTGGATTTTTTTTCTCTACTTTTTTTTTCTATTATAAAGAGTTCATAGATTTTATGCAGGAATTATATGCTGTAATAGGAAAAAATGACTTCTCATCAAAAAATAGCCAAAATGTTCATCCACTTTTTTTTTTTCTCTTACAAACGTTTTTTTGGTGTATATACTCTGCATAAAATAAAAGTCTGACCAGCATTTGTCAGTGTGGTAAATATTGAGTATTTGGGTGTTTCTTGGATATATCTGCCAGGCCACATAGAAACTATTTTTAAGTCTTAAAGAACAACTACTTTCAAGGGAAAAGCTTATGCTTAATTATTTCACATTATCTTCTTAGTTTCAAGGGTCTTTTTATGATTAATTTGACATGTTACTCTTTCAAGACTTTCCAGCAAAGAAATTAGTTCTTTAAAACTAAAGCGGGCATAAAAACACTAAAGCAAATGGAGTTATTCAACAGGACAAGAGGCAATATTGTTCAAAGATTTTCTTTCCAGCATCACCCTGGAAAGTCTGGAAAGGCTGAAGGAGAGAAGGCAGCTTCTCCCTGCCCTATGTTTCCTGTTTTAGCTGGGGCTTCTGAATAAAACTACGTATGAGGTAGATACTAAGAATTACACAACTTTTGTTCATCTTTTCTTCCTAATGTTCTTCCTTTTCTTCCTAACATTAGCAAATATGTGAATTATTTTACCGCGGTAATGATTTGAAAAAAAAAAGAAAGGAAAAAAAAACGGAAAATGTTCTCATATTTCTGCGAGGAAGAAAAGTCTACTCACACCATGGCTGAGTAACTGCGGTTGCTACGCTACAGCAAATTTGTTGACTAAAACAAACTTATATAAAAAGTGGCTCTGCTATCAATGAGCATCGATCCATCCCGTAAGGGAAAATCAGCTGCTAAGCCTAATAACCTCCCATGGCACCGTGTCCAAAACCGAAAGCAGCAGTCACCCTGCTGAGTCAATGTTCACACCATGGAGGAATTTGATGCCATCCGAGGTCCAGGCAGGCTCTGCAAAGGGGTCACAAGGTACTGGGCATCTTGTGAGGCCATGTGGGCTCCTTGGCCGTTGTGAATGATGGAGAAAATCGCTTGGTTTTAGAAAACAGCACAGCTTGTGTGGATCCTGTTTCACTTGTGAGGCAGAAATGTTTTGCAGCTGATGTCATGGTGAGCGCTTGAATGTGGGGCAAAATTTTTAACTGTTTCCAAAGCCCTCACTAATTTTTTTTTTCTTCAGTTGCAATGTTGGCTTCAGAGATCCATCATACTGCTTCATGCTCCTGCAATTGTGAAGATTTCTTATGAATTTATGAAAAAAAGCTGAGTCTAGTCAATTGAATTGCTGTGGGAAATTTTGTCATTCTATCCATAAACAGCTTTAGCTGAACAAGGAACTCAAAATAATTCAACAGATCTGCTTGTGTCTAAAGATTACCAGGACCTAGCATTTTCTAAGGATTTTATTTCTCTTTGTGATTAAAAAAATAAAAAAGGAATCATAAAAATTGCTGTTGATTTCGCTACTTTAATATGATGCAATTACAAGTTTCATTTCAGCAGCGTATTTTTGCTAATATGAATGAAGTAATAGTGATCTTTTGTGGTTGTTTGGTTAGGGGTGGTACAGAAAAGATAGAAAAGCCCATATTCTCACAGAAAAGAATCTGTAAATACTGATTAAAAACCTATTGTGAAACTGGAGATTCAAAACGAAGATTTTTTTTCTTTAAGATTTTAGAAGACCAAGGTCTTTTGGAATATGAACAATAATTATTTCTAAAAAAATAAAAGAGGAGATGCAAGCAATGACAATACTGAATGAAGCTCATGGGCAACACCAATAACTCAGTGGTGGTCCAGATCCAGAGGCTCTAATTCCTGTCCATGCAAAGCTGAATTTTACTACTGCAGGCATGAGGAAAGCTGGTCTAACTAAAGCTGGGATTCTTCTGTTGATGAAGAGAGAGAAAGGGCAGAGCATAAAACAAGGAGGAGGAGGGGG
>NW_010587566.1:105382-212150 GCF_000705375.1 Tinamus guttatus | reverse complement strand
CACAGGGACAAAAAGAGCTGCTTTTTGGAATTTGTCAGTTCTTCCAAGCATATATTTTAATCAGAGGAGCATTCGCCCTGTCTGAATGTAGAACCACTACTACAACTGCACGCCCAAGCCTTGCAGGCTACATGTGCAACACCTGCAGGTCAGAGCTTTAATGATGGTAAGCCACTTGTCCTATCTCTTCTCTCTCCACTAAAATTTGCTGTGAAGGATTCTTGATGTGCTTTCAAAGCAGAAAATGCACGCAAATATTTTGAAGCCTTTTTACCCACTGCCCCACTGGGGTGAAGATGGTAGGCAGTGCTATTGCAAGCACTTGCCCTCTGGCTATGAGAAGTGGAGTAGTGGTGGCTCTTGCTCTGATTTGGCAGCACGAAGCTGCTCAGAGCGAATTTCAGGCTTCTAGCAGACAGAGAGTATCACGACTTTGGCCTTGACTGCTGGCCCAAGACTCTCAGAGGATACAGATTTAAAACAAGAGCTAGAGACTTTACTGCAGAGTTTGGGTCATTTTTATAGTGCCTGAATAGAGCTGTCTCCTTAAACACAGCGTGAGCCACTAAATTTATGTGGTTAGAATAGGTGCCAAAGGCAGCTAAACAGTGAACTTCAAAAGAAAAAAGAAAAAAAAAAAAAAAAGGGGGGGAAAAAAAAGCACCAATAGCAGTACAGAAAACCTGTGTTTTAGGGAATTTAGACCATTTATGAAGTAAACGTAATTTCTTTTACATTAGTCCCTTTTTTTTTTCTTTTTCTGCCATGAACTGTGAATTTCTTTCAGTAAGGGTGGTCAAGTACTGGAACAGGTTTTCCAGAGATACTGAAGAATCTCCATCTTTGGAGATACTCCGATGCTGACTGGACACAGCACAGAGCAATGAGGCTCTCACTGACCCACTTTGATTCAGGGCTTGCACCAGATTCCTCTAGAGCTCCCTGCCAACTTCTAAGTATAGTCGCCATAGCAAAGTATGCCTCAGAATGCATTTTAGTTAGAAAATATGTCACATTGGGAGTGTTATACGGTATTTTCTTTGTTACCTGAAAAAAAAAATTCTTTATCTCAGAAAATCCTACTTTTACATGTTTGTTTGTTTGTTTCTTATACTCCTCCAAAAAGGGGGAGGGAGAATAAAGAGAGGGAGAGGGGGAGAATACGGCAGTGAGAATATAGCAAAAAGGAGAGGGGATCACTATTTTCTTTTTTTTTTTTTTTTTTTTCCTGTCTCAACAGCTAGGGATGTGACAGTAAAAATGAGTGATGATTTTTCCTACAGTTTTTCTTCTAATAGCCCCTTGTTTTATATGAGGAGGTAAAATGTGTGAAATAAAAGTTTTTTCCTCATATTAAGATGAGTCAGAAAGACTTAAAGCTTTTTTTAGAAATGTCACTTAAAAGTTGGAAACTTGTGTAAAATGAGAAAATTTATACTACATTGAAATGGTTGATACAGTGACCATTGTAAAATAAAAGCTCTATGACTTACATATTTTTGAAATGATGCACACAACAAGTTACTGGATGACATTAAAAAGAGTTCTGAATTTTGAACTGGGTGAAAGTTCGGTAGCATGGGGCAGGAAGGGAGTTGAGTAATATCTTGTTTATGAGAAGCCAAAAGAGACTATTCTAGGTTGGCCAAAATGGTTTTTTGATTATTTTGTGAAAAACATTCATATCTTTTAGCTTTTATTCAACTAAAATACCTGAGCAACGATTTAGAAATTGTTTTAGAATTCACAAGGCATTTTGAATTATTAATATTGTGAATCTAAAGATGAAAGCTTAAAGATATGAAGACATGCAGAGGATTGATAAAAGCTTGTGTGAGGGAACATGAAAGAAGCAGAAAAGTCAGACAGCAAATTTAGAGCCAGGGTGAGGAGCACACAGTACTGCACCACATTGCCCATGAGCCCATAGGTGAGGAGCTGGGGTCTAGCTAAGGAACAAGCAAACAGCAAATTGATCCCAACTTCGTAAAACATTTTCAAAACATTTTTCATACTTATGGTTTGTGGCCATTTTTAACTGTCAGTCTTCATTAAGACATAGAAGAGGAAGAATACAGGCATAGGAAAGGGTTTTGATCATGTTCCATATTTCTGGCATCTATGATCCCCTATTATATATGTACCATGTGCAGAAGTGACTCAGTTATGGAGGAAAAAGGCATGATAAAAAATTCAGGGGCCCTTTGAATACATTGTCCTGTTCTGCTTGTTCTTTTAAAACAAATCCCTGTAAACACTGGTAGTGTTTTTTTATAGCTGTGGTTTGGGGCCAGTCTTAATCTCACACTTATTTTTTTCATAGCAGAATCACCTCCTTGTCTCCGCACCGAGATCAGTACACAAAGAGGGGAAAAACAAACACATTTATCACTATGTGATTGAATAGTGCACAGCTCTGTGCTAGAGATTAACTCCTATCTGCTAATAAGCAAATTAAACATGCTCTGGAAGTGTAGACGAAAGAGCTTTAGCACGAAATGACCAAACAGCAACATCTCTTTGTCAGGGAGTCTAGCACCAGAGTGACTCCAGAACTCAGGGCATTCTGTCTACTGCCCTGCTCAGCTTCACCTGTTTTAAAAGTGTATTTTCTGTAGAAATGCACAAACGCATGCTGACTATTATTAAAAATGTGCATTCCCAGGTTTACGTAGTGTCACTATTTTCCATTGTTCTGGAATCCCACAGTAGAACAGTAATAGTAACCAATTTAATAGACAATATTGAAATTATTCAGTGGTAACTATTAATTTCATCCATGTGGAAAAGTAATTGTCTATAAAATTTCTGTTGACTTGTAAAATATGTCTTTAAGTATGATGACTGTCTGGACACATAGAGTTAACTAAGGCCATTTGTATTTTCCTAATTTAGCATGACCTATTAGTCACCATTAATTGTTCCATGTTAGTAATTTTTGTTTCATTGATTAGGTGACTCAGTGGTATCCAATCATATAATGACATCTTTAGAAAAAGACTAGAAGACTGCAGTACTAATTAATATGAAATATTATCCAACTGAAATACAATTGCATGGCTACGGCTATTGCATAGGAAATGAAAAACAATCACTTTAACTTAAAATACACAATAGCTAATGCACTTCTGTCAAAACTTTTTCTCATTTCTTTGTCATGTTGGCAACCAGCTCTTTAAACAAAATATAGCTTAAGCTTTTACGTTGCAGAACATGACTGAACCCCAGGATTTAAAATTCTTGGTGTTGTGGTTTTAGAATAAGGCGAATTAGCTCTGCTGCTAATTAATGGCATATTGATTTGTTTGGCCTAATCTAATCATAGTCTTTATGCTAAATCATAAAACATTTTTCACTTAAGAAATGCACACTAAATAACAAAAGAACTGTTATCTTTGTAACTCTATTAAGTATGCCTTGGTGCAGAAGTGTTGTTTATATAAATGCCTTTTATGACTTTTCATTTATGCCTCATTCAGTTTGGGATATATTACCTTGAGAAAAGTCACTTAGAAAGTACATACCCAATTCCCCAGCAGTCTATTTGTTCCCAAATGAGCTTTCCAAATGCTACAGCTACTTACATACTTTCTTTCCTTTGCCCTCTGTAACAAGCATTGCTTAAAATAGTAGCTATCTAACTAGACATCTATAGGAAACCCTAATTTATAAATCTAGCAGAAAGATGTGTTTTCTTGGGGGATCATTTAAAAATATTTGTTTTATGTGTGTATATATATGTGTGTGTGTATATTGTATATGTATTTATATGTATACACGTACATATGTATATACACATACATATATGTATATAGATGTGTATTGCCTTTTAAAACTCAGAAAGGAAAAGCAATGTCATTTCTGGGCTTGGATACACTAGGCCACCTCTCTGTTATTGATGTCTAATGAATAAACTGTGTACTCTAGGTGTCCCTGTTTCAGTAGGATGGTTGGAGTAGATGATGTCTAGGGGTCCCTTCCAACTTCAACCATTCTGTGATTCTGTGATTCTGTGATTCTGTGAAACTAGAGGCATTGAACCAAAAAACTATTTGTTCTCTGCACATATTTCCTTCCCCTTTCCTAAATGACCATTTAGGTAGGATAACTGTGTATGTACAATCATGATCATGTGTTTTCCAGATGTGTCTATCAGAAACTATATAACAGAACAAATAGAAAGAATTCACATCTTGTATTTCATATCATTTCTTCTTAGCTCCTGCTTTAACATGGCTTTTAATATCAGGAAACACTGAAAATAGCAAAACCTGATTATTTCCATGAGTTCAGGATCTTCAACCATAGAATAGAAGTGCACACAGCCTGCATGATCGAAGGTAGGGAAGTGTGCAAGATTAGAAGCACACAGACACATTCTTCTGTCTTTGCGGCTCTTGGTTGAGATACATTTTTGGTCATACAAGTTCATCTTTGTTTCTCTCAAAGGCAGCATTCTGGGGGAAGTCTGCTTCTTCCAGCGGAGTAAAAAAATTTTTTTTTTTTTGCCTCAACACATTTTATTAATACTAAGAAAACCACTGAAGATCTTCAAGATTTCTTGAGCTGTGCATCAGATAAACATTTCTGGCTCATCTTTTCTACTAAAAAGAGCATAACTGAGAAGAGAGAATGTAATGACTTAATAGTTGTTAATACAAATAAGAGGATTAAAAATCAATTTAGGAGCAATTCATTAAACTGAGATTTATGCTATATGGGAAAAAATAACTGTAGTATTGAAAAAGAATACCTGAAATTTTCTCTAGGAAAAGGATCTGTATCTTAATTTCAATTTCCATTTTTGAAAACATATAGCGTAGAGAGAAATTATTCAGTTAGGCTTTCAAATACACAGATTCAATGTATCTTAAAACTTGTCTTTAAGGTAGCCTAATTCTCATTTTTATTTTGTTGCTCCAGCAGTGTAAAAATGGTCTGACCGTGGGTGTAAAATCAATTTGCCAGAGCAAAGTGCAAATTAGAAACAGGTTGAAAGTTTCTCTAGTGTTATTGTGCTGAGATTCTAATATGCTGTTCATCAGCAAGTAAAGGCAGAGGTAAAACTGAAGCAGCCGTAACGCGCTCAGCAACACCAATTCATTCCATTGTGCCTTACTACTATAACTTAGGTGCATAAAGAGTAGGCTGAGTCCCTTGACAGAAGATAATATTGCCATTAATACATATGGTAAGGCTGAAATTGTGCTCCCTCCTTACCTCTGAATATTTTTGCTTTGGTAGATTAAGTCCTACCTCTAGCATTATCGTAGTGTAGTTTTTTGTTGATTTAGTTACATACTCAAGGGTGTACTCTTCCTTGAATGGAGTACATAATTTCCATTAATGGGAATGGGAGTCATGTGTGCATATCAGGAGGTGAATGTTTCCCTCTAGAAATTATACAGGAAAATACCTAAGGGAATAATATTTTCTACTACCGCACCATTACCCTATCAGAGACTAAAAAGTTAGCATGTATAGTAATTAAGCAAGCACAACAGGCAAATTCAAATTTCAGGAGTCTGGATTTTATTGTTACAGATGTTCTTCAGAACAACGTCTGCTCAGCAGTTCCTTGGGTCATAAATGTTTAATTTTTAATCTATTTTTTATCGGTTTTGTGTAATGCAAGCTCCTTGTACACCAAAAGAATTTTTACAAGTTTTTTTTATGTCTTGTAAGTTTAAGGTAATAGTGGTTGTTCAAGAATTGTCTTCTAAAAATTATCCCCTCCAATATCCCCTCCTGTTATTTTTAACTGTTGTGGATTCATTTATTTTTAATTTATCTTCTGAATTTGGAAGAGAAAAGGAGATTTTTTTTTTTTAGAATACTTTTAGACGCTTGATGTCAATGAAACACCTACAAAGCCTTAAAATCATATGAGATCTGAAAAAGGTCTTAAAAGGTCCTAAGTCTCCTTGTGAGTCTAGGTTGCAATTACTTTTGAAAATTTTATTCCGAAGGGCTAACAAAATAAGATTAGGGTACACAGAACCCCACAGGATCATATCTAGCGAGCAGGCACATCAGATATACACTTCTCATTTATGATGCTGTTTACAGATGGTAGTCTGTTTGCACAGATTGAATATTCTCCTGTGAAAACCATACAAGTTATTTTGCCAGTGTATTGCTTGATTCACTTTGGGTTACATCATTTGCATTGAAAATATCTATTTAGTTGACACAGGAACTCAAAACAATAGTTGTTTCAGCAGATACTTATCTATTTTGACTCAAACAGCTGTCTTCTCATATTTGCCCGACCATGTGATGCATGTTGTTAGCTAACAGGAGCTGATAAAAGGTAATCAGTTGTTGAAAGACTGGAAATATAATAACATCATGATTGGGAGGAAAAACTCCTGGTGATTTAAACTTATTTATGTTTTATCTTCTGCCATCTGCTGTAAACCAGAAATGTGCTCATCCACACAGTGATCCAGTCACTGGGCCCACTAGACAGGAAATTACTATCTTCCACTTTAGAGATTTAAATATTCCTCTGCCCTTGCGCAATTTAGTGCAGCTCTCCTCATGTTCCTTTGGAAAAAAAAAATAAGAGTTTTTTATCCATGGACAGACATTATCTATATTTTGTACAATGCAGTGGTGGCACAACAGAGCACTATAAATAATAATCTACAATTAGCTGTTTTCCACTGTTAATTTAGATGGTGTGCTTTCTTGGGGCAGAGACACTGATATTTAATTATTTCTCAAAGTTACTATAGAAAAAAATAATGGTGACAATACTAATGAAGTAGTTAAATATTTCAGAAATGTCTGAGTGTCCACCACCTCCTCCCCCTGGCCCAGCAGCTCACACAAACCAGGATCAGATTTAACCCAAGCTGCCAGCGTCTCTCTGCTTGCAGCTACGTGACAAGGGGCTGGTGGGCTTGGTCCTTCCACCAGCAACATGTTTGCCCCCAGGGCACTCTGTGATCTACGTGCTACAAAGGCAAACAAACAGCCAAGCAGAGACAGCAGGATGGACCCTGGTCCTGGTGAAACGGATCCCACCTTTTACTTTCAACCAAATATTTCATTGGGAACTGAGCTGTAATAATGTTTTAATATTCTCCAGCTATTAAACAAAGAGGAATAATCCTCTGTGGTAATCCGAAGCATTCAAAAATGAGAACCCTGGTATCATAAGACTGGCATAAAAATTAAAAGATTTTAAAATAATAAGGTTTGAACTTCTTTGCATGCTGATTCTTCATTTCCATTTCACTGCTTCCAGATTTTTTTTTTTTTTCAAGAGCCACTGAGGCTGGAAACTCCCTTAAAAAAAAAAAAGGAAAAGAAAAAAAAGTCTAGATTCTTATATGTATCTCTGTTTGCTAGGTCAATAAGTAAAAAATATATATCTATATCATGAGACATTGTGGTAAAGTCAGGAACGTCACCAACAGTTTCCTTGGAAAAGCATAAATCCCCCACTGGGCTGCAGAGACTCATGCAATGCAGGTCAGGGCCAGTGCTCACCGGCGCAGCCAATTTGCTGACAGAGGCTTCCTTGTCTTGCTAGTGTGCCTGGTGTCACAACTGGGTAGAGAAAAAGAATGTTTTGTTTCATTTTTTCAACTTCATGGAAAATATTTGGGTTTTCTTGGCAATATTCCCCAAATGAAGAATTTAAGTTAAAAACCCAAACATCTAATTGTCAGAAGGGCCTGAAAACTTTTCTGTACAGATTTCTGGTTTGTTGTGGAACATGCAGTTCAGATGAGTAATGATCCACGTTTTTTTCCCTAACCCGAGCTTTTGTTCTGGGCCAAGTCTCTCCTACTGCATCATAGATTTTACTTCTTTTTTTGAGGAGGAAAAAACAACACAAGGAACACTCGGTTGTGATACATTAGGAGACAGAGTCTGTCGCAGCAGGGATTCAGGGAGGCATAAGGCACAAACTAGACACCTTTTTCCAATGCAAAATTTTAGATGCATGTTGCCTGTCGAAAGAAAATAAAGGTATTTGGCATTGTGGTTTTGGAACATTTCCCACTAAAGTACAGACATTTTTTCACTAGAACAATCAAAACTACTCCCCTTACACACACACAGACATATATGGAGTGGTAAATTTTACTTCGGTTTATCTGCTTGTTCCTCTAACATTCAGGAAAGGTCTGCTTCCATAAGATTTTATTCTGCTTCTATCCCATTTTCATGTAAATCTTATTTTAAATTCTCCTTTATATTCAAGTTCCATTTGCCCTCTGCATCAAATTTCAGTTCTGCTCCTGATA
Source organism: Tinamus guttatus (assembly GCF_000705375.1). The sequence continues at coordinate 203,886 of NW_010587566.1, read as the reverse complement.
GTTTAATTCCTGCCTGTCCTTTCTCTTGAAATGTCAAATGTCTACCCAGTTGCAGTTAGTTACTATACGGGGAGTTCGCTCTTTCTTTTCAGTTTTGCACTTTCTTGGTGGTGGCAGAATCCGTCGTTAAAAACATTTGAAACATTAAAAACATCTGAAATCCCTAAACCTTCTAGTATGAGATTTTCTAATTAACTGTGATTTTTCCTATTATATTCCCTAGACAAAGGCTCCAACACAGATAATAGATCTCCTAGTAACACCTGACTATCTTTTATTCAATTGAATGTACACAGCTGGACTCAGTGCACTACTTTGACTGATGGTGGTGGAAATATTGACTTTGGTAGTGAGAGATGAAAATACAATATACAATAACACAATACATCCTCTGCTTTTAGAAGTGATTTTCAAGGCTAGATATTTAGTAACTGCTGTAAGAGCTGTTTGTAGATCAATTTTTTTTGTTCTATGTCCTTCGGGAAATGACCTTGCTTCTAAGAATGAATAAAGCACCACATATGTTCCTTTAGACATACTGAAATAAAAGGAATAGCCTCACACATAATGGCTTTTCTTCATGTTTGTTTCTGCACAACATATAGCTCATGACTGTAAATCACAAGTTTATTATCCATCTGGATCACATTCTGCATCCACTGAAAATAAGTGTAAGTTTTGACTTCGGTAGCAGTTCCATCTGATGAGCTTAAAGCCAGGCAGTAAATGATAATTAGGGATATAAAATGAAAACTGTCTGAGCTAGACACCTAGTCTCTGCATATCCCACTTGCCTGGAAAATTTCTCAATGACTTCTGTAGTACTGGCTCAAATCCAGACCAGCAAAAACAATAGAGGAAAAATATTATTGTGTGAATATAGAATAGTTTTTGTTTTATAAATAGCTTGATTTATTTTGACACTTTTCATGGCATTCTTCTTGACTGAGAAGTGCTTACTGTTTGTCTAAAAAGTTCTTGTCCTGAAGAATCTTCACGAACATACGAAAATCAAAATTTAAAGTTGTTTTGTACTGTGCACTGAAGTGACATCATATTACACATAACTCTTCTCAGTCAGGATTGCAAAGTTCTAAGTTTAAGATTTTCCCCATCAGTAAGTGTATTCTGCTTTCCTTAATATATATATATATGTATATATATATTTACATACCATCCTTTCTGGCAAAATGAGTCATCAGAATATTTGAAGAAGACACCTTGAAACAGTGAAATAAGAGTAGTAAATAAAACAGAATGAATCATAACTCATTAAAAAACCTGGGTTAAGACCATCTATAACCTACAAAAATATGAATTTTTTTTTAATCACCTGATTTCAAGTCTCTTCAACACAGAACTATGAGACTATCTCTGTTCATTCACCTTCTGAAACAATACTGAATACTTCAATTATCCATTGTGTAAAGATTCTCCATAGAAATTGGTAGTTTGGGGCTGTTACTTAAAAAAAAAAAAAAAAAAAAATGGGTGGACAGGACGAGCATGATTGGCATGATTTTGGCATGATTTCTCCATCTCTACTGATGTGATTACTGGCCAAGAGGTTCTTCTCACCCATCTTGAACTGGTGAAACCCAAGGTTATGCTCAATTGACGCTCAATGGAAATAAATGCAGGCAGTGCAGGGCAAATACTGTTGGAAGATGGGTTCAATTGCTGGAGTGAGATGAAATATATGAAAGTCTGAGAGATTATGTCAAGGCTTAATTTTATATTAGGTTTTTTTTTTTTTTGCCTTGCTCATTCATAAATCTTTGCAACTCTCTAATTTGAATATGTTATTAATTCAGACACTCCTTTCTTGTTATATTGTTCTTTTTCTCAGTTAAATACATTTTAGAAACAGAAAAATGAAATCATCACATCCCCTTTCTCTTCAGAAATGGTTGGAAAGAGAAGCAAGTAGTTCGGGGAACGAAGAGCATTAAGAATGAAGGCACCAACTACTTGACTTTCCAGTTTCACAGAATCAATATTCTTCACAGAGGATGTCATTCATCTGAGCTAGCCTTAGGCATTGACATATTGGCAGTCAGACACTCTTGTGTTATAGGTGGCAGGCAATAACATTTGGGAGTATGTCACCTGCATTACAGACATCTAAGACTTATCAAGCAATACCTGTTTTGGGGGGTTTTTGGTGTTTGGTTGGTTGATAGTTTTTAATTTCGCAGTGAAGGGACTCTAATGTGGCTAGCCTAGAAATTGATGCCTCCACTGTGGAAGTCTACATTTTATCAGATGAATCTCCCCAGCAGTATGAGAAACAGCTCCACCTCATAGAATTAGAACCTGAACCTTTCTTTCTTGTGTGAATAGTAAATAATATCTACATTACAGAATATACTTGTCTGTGTGTGTATATAAGCTTTTTTCTATATAAATAAACAAATCAAAACAAATCAAAAAATGAAAATCATATTTATTTGATAAAAGCTAGGAGAAGACTTCTGTTTTCATAAACAAGTCTTTGTTCTCTAGTCTGAGATTATTCTCATAGAAAACTAGCTAGAATACATTCATTATTTTGCTGCCCTTGATTTTTTTTTCAGGCAGATATTATTCTAACAATATTCAGATGTCAGTGGGGGTTTCATGTACTTTCAGAATTAAGTACCAAATCTCTTATGTTAATCAAGGTCTGTGCTTTCACTCCTTCAGCTGATTTCAGTAGGTTTGCCGGGAGGCTTCCAACAGGATTTCAGAGATGCTGAGCACTGCAGTTATTAAAAAGAGAGGGGGCAGTTCTCAGGGCATCAAATAATATGGCCAGAACATTACGCATCTAATAACGGAGTACTAGAGTTGTTTTCAAAAAGCAAATATCTTCACACCTGTTCTATCTTCTTCTACTCCCTTAAAGATATTAAATATTAGTTCTTTCCTATTGCTACGAGGCTATAGCTGTTGCTCATTGCACAGATAATATATAAATACATTTTAAGTGGACTTTTTATCTTGCCTCACAATAATTTTAATCAAAATGCTATGCACATAATGAACCAACAAAATAGAAAAAAGTATCCTCAAAATACAATTTTACTACCACCAGAAAATATTTCCTATACATGTGTATGTATTCTACACAGTTTAGTTTTTTTATTATATTGAACTAACATTGAATACTGTGTGCTTGTTAGGGAGAGAGGTGATGATACTTTTCCTTCATGCACCCGCTTAGTCATAACTAGCACTGTTAAAATCTAAACAGAGACATGTCGTAGAAGCAGAATGGGTTGGGGGGTTGAAGAGGAGAGAGAGGAAGATAAATATTTGGTAATTCAACTTATGCCTTGGAACTGATTTTGGAATGATAACATATAGTAGATGGAATACTGCAACTACTGCACACATGCACATAAATATAAAATATGCAATTTTTTTTCTTAAGAGAAAGAGGATGTGTGTGAATATATATATATATTTTTATATATATATATACACACATACTCACTTACATAATTTTATATAAGCTGTAACTGTAGTGTATTTACAACAGTGTTTATAATCTATGACTGTCAAACAACTCCAGAAGGTCACTTCGTAAAAGATATCTATAAGCCTACAGCAAATATTGGCCTATGTTCAGTTCATTTTATTCATATCAGCTAGCTAAATTTGTTGTAGGAGTTCAAACTACAGTCAGTGGAGGGAGAGAGAGGTTCTTCCAGAAACTATTTCACACAACGTTCAGAGAAGCATCAAAAATACGTGGGGTGTATTGTTTCCTTCTGTGGATTTACTAACTGCGTATTAACTTGCATATGGTTAAACTTAGCTGAGAAGATTAACATTAATTAAAGAGTTTATATATATATATATACACAGAAATTTTTAAAAAGGATTTTTTGTGTTTTTTTTTTCTTTTTATAGAAACTCTGTGTTCCTTTTACATAAGCCTTCATGTGGTTTTTCTGATGTTGCAGCTGCTTATGCTTTGGGCATTATTACCAAAGTAACTAAGAGCTTTACCAAGGGTTCAGAAATCATGACTGAGGCTTTTCTACAGCGTACATGGAGTGTACCTGGGACAAGCTTGCCACAGTTTTCATGTTTCTGATGAACAGGAGAGCTAAAGCACGCTTTTAAAGCATGAATTAAATCATATTACTTGTTTCCAGAATACAGGACTTTAGAACAGAAAAAAAAAAAACACTCAAATGTTGTTCAGTTGTTGGCTATACATTACTTGTACATTATTTGTCCTTCTGTCTGTCTTGGGATAGAGGTAATTCCTATGGCTGAAACTGAACTGTACATTTGCTAGTAATTTGACTTTTTTTCCTTCAATAAGTATCCCTCATTTGACTGATTTTTCCCAGTTGTATGAATTATCTCTTATCTTATTGAATTAGGTCATGATTTTTCAAGTGTTTAGCGATTTTGGGTGTGGCAAGGTACAGAGTTCATTTAGAAAATTTCCTAAGGCTTCTGATTTGCAGAAACTGATAAATAAATCACAAGTCAGAGAGTGGATATTGCTTGCGTTATTTCTATAGCTTGATCATGATTTTCTTGCAGTGAGCAGTTGTTAGTTTGAATAAACAATCCTATGATTTTTGGCATCTTTGTTTAGAGATCTCTTCCGCTTTAAACCTGTAAAAGTGTGTATCTTCTGACATTGTAGGCTCTTAACGTATTCTGACTTTAATCAATAAGCATACAGAGTGGGGCTTTATATACATGAATCTGACTTCCTATATAGATTAATAGGATACCTATCCACACCTGCTACATTTGCCTCTTTTCCATGCAGATTTTGAACCCAGAAATAAACAATGGCGATTAAATGCATCTGTTTTTAAATTTTCAATCATGAAACTCAGAAGAATATGTGTAAACATGACATTCATGTTTCTTTCTATCTGAGAAAAAATGTAAACCACGTATTTGCAGAAAATGTATTTGAAAGGATTTGCATACAACCCACTGGGTAGTACATGGGACATATCTATTTGTCAACCTGACCTTTCAGAATGATAACGTTGAAACGGACGAACACAGGATGCAGAGCAGGCTTTTCGCTCTGGGAGTCACGACATTAATTGTGGGCCACCATCTGCATGGTGGATATCCATGTCATGTCCACAACCAACGCGATTTTATTTAAAGATTCCAGTTCCCCTTTCTGCTGAAACTATCCAGGGCTGCCAGAATCCACAGCAATGCAGAGACCCCAAGTGCTCCTCAAAGCTTTATTTTTGCTTATTTGATTACATGGGGATGGATAAACACAAAATGAGTTACAGAGCACAGTGCAGATTTTGAATGTCCAAAAGACACATTATCATGTTTTTAAAACTGGAAAACTCTCATATAGTTCTGAGAACTGTTCTGAATATCCTTCTCTGAAGAATATCCTGAGGACTACATCACTTGAGATAAACCACCAACACAGTCCAGGAAAAGATGAGGACTCTTACTGGGTTTGAGATACTTTTATTCCATTTAGAAAAAAAAAAAGGGGGGGGGCGGTGATTAATCAGGACAATTTAACCTTTTGCACTTCAACTATTCCAAGGTTAAATATGATAGACACTTCTTACCTACATTATTCTACTATTATTTTAGCTGTTCATCAGTTGTATTGCGATTTACTAGAAACTAATTAATCACTTGCTGTTTTCTATTTAAAGCTTTAATTCACTGTTGTCTTTTTCCTCCTATTGGGAAACATACGAACCTCATACTTCACACTTTTCTTTTGTAAGTTATTTTTACTCTGCTGTAGCAGAAAACTCAACAAGCAAATTAGATAAATAAATTATACTGTGATTTTCAAAGTATCTGAGGAAGATAGGTGTTGCAGCCTCAGGAAAACCAAAAGGAGATGGGCATTTAGCTCCCTAGTTTCTTCTGATAGCTTTAAGTCTGACTGTCTAAACAAGAAGTTTAGGACAACGTATATAATACAATGTATAATACAATGTTGTGTATGCCTGCTGTAGCCCAAGCTGGCCCTGTTACTTCATCCAGCTATGAAATAGGAAGCCTTGTGCCAATAGCTGAATGAAGAGCTCTCTGCAGCAGTCTCTATCAGGCTTTCCCAAATAAGGAGAAAGATTTTGTCGGCTATTCACTGACATACACAAACTAAGCACAGGGGCATTTCAAAGCAGTGTGAAATTTGGACAGAGGTCAGCAATCCATCAAAAGTCACAAATAAGATTATATCTGCTGAATTCAGGGTTTGCTGGATTGCCAGCAGGCGATAGACTGTTCAGGGAGATAAGTGATAGGGACTGAGGAGTCCTTACACATGTAGGGACTGAAGAGTAAATTTGCAGAAATTGCACTACCTTTTATTCTAAGGAAAGAAAGAAAAGGCATATTTTAGACCCCATCATTTCCGGCCTGGAAATTAATATTGGTGCAAAAAGGAAAGCTGTTTCTGCAGTAATACATTTTGTCTTATCCCAAGGCACCAGAATATGTCCTTTTGCTCTCCTTCCAAAAGGCTTTCACGACTCTTATGCAGCCTTACACTTTGGTAACAGGAGAATTTTCCTCAGCTCTCTGTGGTGTTCATATAGTTGCAGCTTTGTTGGAGTAGTAGCTCAAGCGACAGATCCTACCCGTTAAATTTGCATCTCTCTCAAGCCTTGTGAGGCCAAGCTCTGTGCTACCTTTTTTTGCGCTTGCCCTCGCACTGACCAAGAGCCCTACACTCGTGACGGAGTGTGCAGCCCATCCCACACTCTACCACAGCCTCGGCCTAAGCATCTCTAATTAGGTTTACTCACCATGTATGAGGTCAGGTTTCCAGGTTTAACAGACTTTACTATATGGACTTGCCTAAACTTAAATCAGTAATAAAACTTGGCAGTATGGAGAACTGAGTTCTTTCTTCTGGACATATGTTTTCAGTTAAGAGTGAACTTTTCTCCTCCTCGTGCCGAAGCTCTAAAACAGCTTGCTGCTGCAGTAAAGTTTTCAATCAGTGTTTATTAAAGGAGTGTGTGGACATTCCATATGATGTGAGCACTTCTGTTATTAAATTTGTCATTTGTTGACAAATTGGCTGCAATTATAGTGCTTGTAAGAACATTAAAAGTTCTTTGTGCTGACATACCTAATTGCATAATTTTCTATATGCATTACTAAGCAAATCAGAGGGAATGGCAATGGTGGATTTGGATCATCAAGTGAGAAAATCGAAGAGATATTATTTAAATGATAATGGTAGGATGTGCATTATAAATAACTATTAGGTAATGAAATATACTTATTTGATTTTTGTGGTATAAACCAGACCTCATACTGAGATGCAAACAGCTTAGGGCCATTTCTCAGCATACATTAGGTATCCAGATTTGGGGAGTAGCCTTGCAGTATTCTGGGTTGGTACTCAACTAGCCTAACATAGACATCTTTTATTTGTCTAAAGAAATAAGACTACAATAGTTCTTTCATATAATCCCCCACTTATTGTCTTGAGGTTTTCATACTCCATCAAGAAGACATTCAGAAGTGAGCTTCATAACCAAAAGCCAAATCAAAGAAGAAAGGTTTCGGGTGTGTATTTAAAAACACCCATGCAGAGCACATTTTCATAGCCAATGGAGATACTGTCCTTAGACAAAGCTCAGCAGTCTTTGTTCCCTGAGGGTCTTTCAGAAACTCTACCAAACACTCCCAATCCTTGGGAGATCAATGTGTGTCAGCATGTACTGAGATGCAGGTACTGTTCTTACTCATACCATTACAAAATAAGAGCTACTCCGCTGATCCCAAGAAGTTCAGCTAGATCTCAAGGAGAGAAGAAAATAGAAAAAGGACAGTCAATGCAGGCTAGAGCTTCTATAGAAGAAGATATATTCTCCTGCTACACAGACATAATTTGCAATAGTCAGGATGAATTAAATTTGAAAAAGTTAGTTTAGAATTTAGAATTTGTGTGATTTGTGTGATTGTGTGATTTAGAATGTGTGTGTGTGTATTTAATTAATGCAAAGTACTCAGATGTTGTCCTGTTGCAAATCCAAGACAAGACAGTATCTAAAAAAATTGATCTAACAATTCCTGTGCCATCCAATTGATGCTTGAAATCAATGTTGCAAAGATTTTCTAGACAACTGCAAGAGCTATGAGCTAAATTAAGTGCTGCAAGTGTTGCACCTGAACCAGCTTCCACAGAAGCCAGTGAGAACTTCCTGAGCAAATTTCCCAGAAACAAGAGTGGTTTGTATGTGCCCAGAAACTGATGGGGACAGCTGGATGAGGATTTGTTCAGTTGTTCGTAAGGGTCTGTGAGAATGAGTGTTTTGTTGCAGGAAAGCCTGGACAAACAGGTGGGGTTTGCACTTAGCTTTTAGTGTGGCAAATGGTTATCCTTGTTTCTTTTTCACAGCAGGAAGTTAATGTAAGCTTTGTGCTTTATCCAGCTAAATAGAAATATTGTTTTATTTTCGTAATATCCAGAATATCTCTCTTACTAGAGAAGTCCATTTCTTCAGTTGTTTCAGGACCATATTTCAAACTACTTATTATTTACTTGTTATTTTTTTGTTTTTAGAGCATTATTAAAATATACCAATAAAAATGTTAATAATTGACTAGTCATTGACTATAACAATTTTAATGCATGCTGTGAATTTTTCATTTAAATATGAACCACAGATTTTATAAGCATTGGTTATCCATAAAACTACTATGTCAACAGCATATTGCTATAAGAAGGGTAACACTAACAATGTTGAATTAATATAGAAATCCTAACCAAAAGCAATTCAGATTTTTTTGCTCTATTTACACAATGCAAAAATAGCCTAAATACATTTTTAATGCAATCAGCTGAAATCCGTAAATCCAAATTGTGAGCTAACTGCTCATGCTGATTAGTGTGAAATATTAATTTGCACTAATCAGCTTGAGTCAAGGGAAGCATAATAAACTTGACACATACATTTCACGCTTTACAGTGTTGGGACTTGTTTACAGTGCAGTGCCTGTAAGAGCTACTGGTGTCGTTAGCTGTGCCACCGCGGCCGTATACTCAAGATATGCCTGAAATATTTCATTAAGCAATTCCTCAGTTGGCTCATTTTTGTTGTGAAAACCGTGGTCTGAGAACTGATGATCTACTTTAACCAAACGTGTCAGCCAAATCAGAGCACATTGACTGGCTCATGACCAAGCCAGTTACATTCACATTGCTGCTGCTTTCCGTGTACCAGCATGTGATTAGACTCCACAAGCCAATGGCTTCATCCTTCCCTGTACTTGAAACATCTGCATGTACCAGCAAAACCAAACTAAAACACTCAGCCTGAGAAAACATGGCAGATGTTAGGTAAATACACAGAAGGGCTTCAACATGTCATGTTTCACATACTACAACAGCAGGTTACTCTATTGGCTCCCATCTTGCACCTCTGCAGGGTGATGCTTTCACTTCCTGCTTTCTCGGGTTAGTGCTGTGGACAATAAGCATCTGGTGAGACAATAAGCACCTTCTCCCCAGATGCTGTGTTATGCCATAAACCCATCACACGATGTGATAGACAAGGTCCCACCTCCCCAGGACATGACCACTACGTTACAGGACCTCAGAAGCTGGTGGGGAAACAAAATCTAAATAAGTGCATTTAAGACCTTCACCTGACTGAGTGAGAAGGGATAATCCATGCAGACACATCTGTTGCTCACTGTGCCTAGATCAGCCACACTCCCTCCAGATTCCCCATCTCCCTGCTCTGCCCTCTGCATAGTTGCTCTGGTGGAAATCTGAGCTTTGCAGCGCAAGAGAGATGGAGATGATTGAAAATACACACAGTCAAAGTCACCATTTAGTTGAAATGCAAACTAGATAGACCTATAATTACACTTGCATTATAGTGACCACCTTCCTCACTTTTTTTTTTTTTTTCACTTGAAGATAAATTGCTGCAGGAGACAACTATTTGGATGCTGTTCTCTTTGTTGTCTTTTGGTTTACCTGTCAGAAAGGTGCTGCAGGTGAGATCTGAAATGTGGGTCTCCTCATCTTTCCCAAAGAGGAGGGCATTCTTCGCACTCTGCCAACAGGCAGTAGGGGAAAGTCTGAGATCTTGACACACGGTATGCTTACATGCGATTCATATGACCTAATGAAATAACCTAATTGCTTCATCTGCTTCTACTCCTCAGGGCAGGCAAAGCTAAGCATATTGTGAAGCAGAAAAGACTTTATGTAGCACATAGCTAAGTGCTCATAACAGCCTCATGGAGCCTCATGATGCCCACAACTGCCATTTACACAAAACCTGATATACACTTGGTGTGTTATGCAGGTTAAGATGAGGTAATATACTTTAAATTATAATAGTTTGATTACAGCTATTTATGTTTCCGAGACTCATATGGAATTTGGCTTTTACTAAAGAAAAGGGACATTTGAAACTTGAAACAGATTAATAGTGCCAGTTCTAAAAGTAAACGGCCGCATAGATCAAGTAGCCTAAAAACATTCATCATTTATTGGTTCTGTCCAGCTTTTGTGCAATGTACATAGACTGGGAACAAATTTCATTCATAGTTTCCTTCCTCCACCTCTAATGATTTTCTTTGTATCTAGATCAAAGGAAATTAAAAGAACCATTGGCAACTGTACATATACACATTATCATGTGGGGACTACATGGGGACAAGACCATGGAATAGTCTTTTTGCTTTTAACAGATTGCTAGCAGACTCCAAAACTGTGTTAAAAATCTGCTATGTAATCATTTATCCATGTATTTTGTCTTCACTTTATTGAACTATAAAGTAGCTAATCAAAAACTGCAGCAGTTTACCAGCCAAATGTTTTTATAGGTATGTCTAGCCTGAATGAGCACAACAACTCCATTCTTTCATTTTTCCCAACTGTGTCAAGATTCATAAATTAAGCAGAGTGTGGCAGAGTCAGCTGGTTGAAGCACTTTTAAGAATACTAGATCTTGCCGCTTTTATCTCTCTTCACACAAGTAGATCTCAGTTAAGTCCCTGACAGCTGGGAGACAAAAAAATCCAAATGAAAAAAAAAAAAAGAGAGAGAGAGAGAGAGAGAGGGAGAGAAACATGACTCAGATCCTCAGATCCTGGCTCTTACAATATTTTTACCTCTGCACTAAAGAGAATTCCATTTTTGGAGAAATGCAATACTTTAGTGCTCGCTGCTTATAATTCATTATATCTTCTCAATATCTCACATACCTCTGTCAGAATTCAGCTTGTGTGACTATATCTAGAGAAACTTTTTTTTTTTTTTTTTTTTGGTTTCAACTTAACATGTCTGTATTTATCTGCATTTTTCCTTTTTAATTCTGACTTTTTTGTCAACTAAACATTTTCTTCCTGGATTATTACTACCAGTATTTCTCTCCTCACAACTACTTTACCACATTTTATCCTTTTCATCCTCTTTTAATAAGAGCTAGTAAGAGCTACTCTGAACAGATTTTAATATTTAATATCATAGAAAGATTATCCCATAATATTAGTTGCATTCTTATTTACTATGTTAACATTAAGCAAGACAGAAAATATTCACAACTCTGAATTTCATGTCCTTCTGATTTTCAGTTTGGGGTTTTAACTTAGTATGCTGTATATAACTGTATATCCTGTTTTGCTTTATTAATATCTTTATATTATCTATAGTTAGGGGAAAAGATAAATAATATATTATATGTTAAAATAAAGCACTTGCATTTATTTGTGTTTTAAGACCAGGCTTCATTGTTTTAGGTTCTGTACAAAGACAAAGGAAGAGACAGCAATTACCCCATATCACTTTTAATCACACTTATAAGTAGTTAATTAATTAAAGAAAATCAAGAAGAAATCATTCTACAATAATTTAACTGGACCCACAAGGGTTTGTATCATTTTAATTTTGTGCATTGAAAAAGTACAAGTGACACTGATGGAAATTGTGTTGAAAAATAGGATTTTAATGTATGACATAAGGCTCCTGCAAGCCTCCAGGTTTGCACGTGTCATACAGTAGACGCGCAGCATGTAATGGTAAGGATGCAGAAATGGATGTCTCAGGCTTCCATCACTTTGCCAAAGAAGGCAAGCGTTGTTCAAAGCTGAGAACAATGGAAAAAAAATCCCCAAACAGGAAATATCTGCTAAAGACATTAGAGATGTAGTAAAAGATCCAGGTGCAGTCCCATACTGACCAGGAAGGCGTTTTAGGCTTTGTTGCAGAGAATAGACAAATCCCCAAAGCATTCAACTTGATATGCAGCTGCAGAACACAAGACAAACAAAAATTATTCCAGCAATAAAAAAATACAATAGAAATCAAAGGATATAGTTCTGCTTCTAAAAATAACACTGCTCATTAGGCTTTACCTAGCAGGCAATATGCAATCTACTTACTATGATTTTGAGATGATGCACATACAAACTATACCAGTCCCCAAGGCATTGAGTTTTGCAGGAAAGAGATAAATTTTGCTGTTTATTAGCACCAAAAAAATAAAGAATAAAAGGCTAAGGATGTAATGAGCTAATATAATTGCATCTTAAATGTCTCCTTTATTTTGTGGAAAGAAAGTTACAGATACTAGGAGGAAAATAGATATAGTAGCTAAACTGAGGGAGGTAACTTCAGTTTATCTGGTTTCCAAGACTTCCACATTGAATGGCTTTACAAGTTGAAAAATGTATATGCAAAGCCCTGAAATCAGGCTTCAAATCCCCATAGAAGGTCAGTGAATCAGGTTTTCACATATGGTGAGATGGGTTTTTTTTGAGAAGTGTGGAGGCAAAGTAACCGCGGAGCAGCCTGGCAAGTGGGGAATGAGAGGAGATCTGCAGTTCCTCCTCTTGAACTTCCAGCACCCTAGCGATGGCTTCAGACCACAGTATTGTCTTCTGTGAGCTGAAAACTAAATCAAATAAATACCAAGACCTTGTTCAGTACCTGAAAAGTGTTCAAGATAGGTTCATACACCTTTGCCAAGAACAGAAGTCTAGGATTTATTCTGATGCAGTAGGAGAACCTTGAGCCCAAGAAATGCTCTCTTCTAAAACGTAAACCAGCTGTATTAAAAAAAAAAAAAAAAAAAGTAATTACAAAGCTGCTTCCAATCTACATACATAAAATAAAACATGGGAAACATCACCAGAGTCAAAAATCATAGAAACAAAATAAAAACATGCTGATATTTTAAGGAAAAGAGAAAAGGCAGGAAGGTCATGACTTTCAAAGCATAGAAGAAAATTCAGCTACAATCCAGTTTATCTATACAGCCAAATGAAAACATTTTCTGTCAGACTGGCCTGATCCTCTTGCGAGACGGCTTGAGTCAGTTATACGCAATGCAAGAGAAATGCCATATTATCTTTGCCATATGAGAGTCTGCCCCTCCCTCTGTGACTTGTCCCTACAAGCCAAAATCCATCTGGATTCATCAGGACTGACTGAATCTGAACTTTGCCGCAGCTGGAATATAAATCTCAGCCAAGGTTTCAAAAACAGCTTCCTAAATATAGATTCTTAAATATGTGTAACCTGATTTTCAAAAATGTGGAGTTCTGTCAGCTCCCTTATGAAAATCAGGTCAAGGCTCATAGATTCTTCAGGGAGTCAGTAAGCAAGCACAAACAGCTGCTTTTAAAAACTTCATCTCTGCTTCGATTTCAAGAGATTTGGCCTTTCAAGTTCAACACTTTCAATTTGGTCTATCAATAGAATGAGCTTACATTCCCTGTCTAAGTACATAAGAGAAGGACCGGAAGACCACAAGAGAGAAGGTACTTTGCTTTGGCTTTGGCTAACGTTAAGTATTCACCCTGCTGGCGAATACATCTTGGATTATTCTAGCAGTAAAAGCCTATTTCCTATCATGTTCAAAACAGTTTGAGCAGGGGGCTGAGAACTTTGTTGGTCCCTTTAGCGAGGTCTACCCCACTTCTTCTAGAGCAGATATGGGGGAAGATATGTCCAAACCTCAAATCCACCTAAGCATAAGTTCTGGTAGCTGGAGTATTTTCTATACAATTATATGGTTCTATGGTGCTTTACAGACACTGCATTAAATACGCTGAGAAAAAACTAAAACGTATCCCAAATGGTGTAGATATACAACCAGCATTTCTAACTCTGGTGTAACTTGTGTTAACAGCCTGAAAGTATCAGAATTATTTCCAACACAAGAATCAGTGGTCAAACCTGAGCTGCCGAGTGCCTTCAGCTCTGTCTCAGGCCACATTCTGGCAGTCAGCACACTCAGTCTAGTCTATTTGCAAAACAGGAAATGAAAACGAGTCTTCAGAAAGAGGATTTCCTCAAGGAAGGGAGTCTGTAAAGCCTGTGGAAGAGCAATTCTTTGAGGACTGTTTGAGCTAATGCCAATCTCAAGTTACTTCAAGTTAAGAATGAGAACTGAAGCATAATTAATGCACAATTGACTAAATGATAAAAGTTGGAATAAAGCAAAACTATCATAAACAAATTAGTATTAAGCAATTACTGCTTATAACCCCAAAGCCACTTCAAACAAGGAAATGTTCTTTGTGTGTTGGATCTATCTGTGAACCATCAGCCTGAGATTATTACACCCAGATGTTAATTTCTAAAGACACACCAGACTGCCTTTATTGCATCATTAAAAGCCTCTGACTTTGCTATTCAAATGCACTGTATCTTTATTTTTGTCTAAAGTTGTTATTTTTGCAACTCTATGTTAGGCATGTGTTATTTCTCTAAAATATAATTTGTAGTTGACATTATTTATAAAATACAGTGTCAGTGTATGACATTATTTTAAATTAGCCATTTTAATCTAATATTTCAACGGATTTCAACATTAATTTCTTGAGTAAAGGTTCCATATACATGGATCCCACTCATAAGACTATCTTTCATCTTCACTCAGGACATTGCTGGTAAGGGATTTATAGCATGTGAAACTAGAAGAGTAGTCTTTTAAACAGTTTATCAGCTCCCTAATGGTACTGAAAATGTTTTGCTTTAGAATTCACTAGAAACTAATTAGGACTTGCACAGCGGACTGAATGTTTATATAATGCTTAATAAATATAACTATCCGTAACTCAGAATTACAAGTGCATTGATATTGTTTCTGCGAAGGAGAGAGCAACAGTCACAATAGTATTTAATAATGTCCATAATTTTAGGACTGCAATTCCAATGAACTCAAAGGGTCTTTGTGTGCTTAAACTAAGAAATAGGCTGGAATATTTTGAACAACTCAAAAGAAAGCAATCAGTGTTTTAAGAGACTTCATCATTTGTATATTTAGAAAAAAATTACTCCAGGGGAAAATTAGCCAGACAGAATATGCTCTTAAATGTTTTAAATGCAGCTTTTTTTTTTTTATATAATTGTTGACTGAGTTCTGGAAAGATGCATCAATTACTAAAAATAGACCTAAAGTATATGTAGGAATAAATTTGACTTTCGATGGTATCTTCATTTCCATAAAGACAGCACCATTGAGGGAATACACCTAAAATTAGGTAATTTATTTATGATTCCACACCTTAATTTGCATAATACTATATCAGCTCTGTTTGCTCCTGTTAGTCAAAACTACCCAGCAATTTAGTTTGATTTGGAGGCCTGAAGTGAAAAAGCCAAATTCGCATTTAGGCACCTGGGAATTCTATCTCCGAAGCTATTTATGCACCTAATTCTCACTGATATAAATGACATTGACACCTAAGTATCTACGAAACTGTGCCTTCTTCACCATAAAAATGAATTACTTGTCAGAAGTGCAGAACATCCACCACCTAAGTTCATGAAATTAAATATGCACAGCAATAGAGTTCCATCAAGAATGCATGCATCTAGCTTCAATCACCTCTTTGACACATTGAGAATTCATGTTTGTTTTGCTACTAAATATTGTAATGTCGGTGGGCATATTATGAGAGACAACATCAAAGACATTGCTAAAATCAAGATGCACAACACCTACTGCTCTACCTTCATTCCCCAAGCCAGTCTTCTCACAGCAGGCTGTCAGGTTGCTCTGTTTCTGCCATCATGTTGAACTCTTAGCACTTCCTTCATTGTATTTATACATTTGGGTTGGGATCCCTTCTCCCTGTTATATTGATTATGAGTCCTCTCCTCCATATTAACCTGCACCCTTTGCATGCTATCTTGATGTACCCTTTCTCACTTGCTCATGGATCATGCTTCTTCCTTGACTCCTATTTTAAAGCTGTCCTCTTCACCCTGTCAGGAGAGATACTTTTGCTCCACTTACTCAGGTGGATCCCTTCTCTTCCTAGCAGCCCTCAGAGAGGGTCCTATGGTCATAAGAAACAAATGTTTATCATCAGTACCAGCTGCACAACAAGTAAGTGACTCACAAATGTCCTCACACAATGGAAGGGTGTGGAGGCCTGCTTCAAGGACAGCAGTACAGGATGCCTAATTAGTAGATAACCAACCTCAAGGACGGCAATGCAGGTGTTCTTCAGCAAACAAGGAGAAAATGCAACTGTACAGCTGCTGCTCACGGCTACTGCTCATAAAAAGCTTGCAAAACGAGGATGTTGGCTTGCTAACAAACAAACGCAACAATGCTTGCTTTAGCACGCTTGCTAGTTGATGTAGATTCAGTTCACCACACCACGCTACGAAATAGGGCTGCCATAGACTTTCTGCTGTTAGCACAAGGGCATGGGTGCGAAGACTTTAATGAGATGTGCTGTATGTATCTCAGTGAGCATTCAGTATCTATACATAGGATTCTTCAGCAAATAAGGGACCAGATGGCTCAATGATTGGCTGGGTAATTGGTGGGTTCCAGGGGGGATGATGACATGGATTAAAATAGGAATGACTGTGATGGAAATGGTGTTAGTGGTATTAGCAATGCTGCCTTGTTTGTTTGCTACCCTGTCTGCAAAGGGCCTTGCAGTGGATGGTAAATAGGGCACTCATTGTGGAAAAACAAAAAGGGGAGGTGTGGGGACTGAGAGCTGATGGGACGGCCTTCAGCTTGTCCGAGAGCCGGGATCTTCTCAAGTTACCATGTCCTTGAACAAGATTGAAAACACCCGGACTGCAGCAAGTAAACAACCTAAAGGAAGTGAAGACGTGGAAGTTGCCAGCGAAGAGGAGGTGAAGACGTGGAAGTTGTCAATGAAGAGAAACTAAGTAGAACAGCCAATCACAAACCAACATGCAACCATGATCAGGATGAAGAGTATAAAAGAAGGATTCGGGAGTGGGGAGCACGTGCGAGCGTGGGGTCTGAAGTACTGTACCTGCTTGATCAAAAACCTTACGTTTAGCATGCATCCCTGTCCGTCCCAACAGAAGGGCAAGAATAATGTCACGGTAATAATACTGTCTAATTGCAGTGTTCTCCCAGAGCACAGGCACATGAGGACTAGCCCCTTCTCTAAAGGGTGACTTCTTTGGGCTGTCAGTCCCATGTCCCTGTGGATATGGAGGATTTACAGGGACTGTAGGAGTGCCTTTGCACTCTGCTCAAGCAGAGCATCTGATTTGTAGGTCTTGAGGTGCATGCCTACTATGGAGGAAAAAGCTGATCTGGGGTGTTTAAGGTAGAGTTTTAGTGATTGCAGGAGTCTCCACTGAAAAGACAATATTTTAAAATCACACAATCTTCAAAAATAAAGAACTTTGGTTGCAAAACCAAAGTCCATAATTCAAAAAGGTCCAAAGCCAAAATCATTGTAAATGTGTCCGTATTGAAAGAAGTCCTTATCCAAGCATTTTATACTTGTCCGTACTCTGCTAATTATTGTGAATTTATTATTATTATTATTTCTAATCTGAATGTAATTGAAATGGCAAAACAGTAACAGCTGTAGAACTTCAAAATGCTTTCAGTCATTATCATTTTATCAAAGTTATTGCAAGCAGGTTCTCTTTCTCATTGTGACTAATCTTCAGTGTTTGAGAATGAACAAGCAGCAATAAATTCCCAGATGCCTCCATTTGTCTAGAAATAGCAATTAGTCAATGCTTAGTAATATGAATTTCAAATGTGTTTGGCGTTCTTTCAATATTCATTGATTACTGTTATCTTCTCAACAAATTACAATGCATCCATAGGTATGAAAGAATATAGGATTTGAAATATTGGTTGAAATCCCACTTGTACAGAAGGCATTGACTTTGTCATTGACTTCAAATTAATCATTAGTCCTTCAAGCCAGGTGTTCAGTCTCTAGCAGTGGTCAATGGCTGATGCATTAGAAAGGAAAAAAAAAAAGAAACACCTCCTTTATTTTGATTTCAGTAGAAGGGCTGACTTGCAGCTTTTTCAACAACCTTCAGATGAGCACCCCCTAAATATCCTATATTAGTCTAGAGTATTCCTACATAGTCTTGCACAGCACTAACTTCAATATCATGTACCCACTTAGCATGAAGAGCAACCTTACTCTGAGGCAAAGAATGTAGAAAGACTCAAGAAATACAAATTGTGCTTGTTTTCTGCTGTCAGTTGACTTGCTGAGCTTGAAAAGTTAGCTCACCTTTCTAACAGATGCTTGAAGAAAGAAAAATCCACCCCATCAAATTTTGCGCAATAAAAAAACATGCCCTTGCAAAAAAGAGGTGAAGAAAATGCCTTTAGTGTGGCGTTGCCAAACCCAAATACTTATAAGTAGATAACATGGTAAGAACCCTGATCCATTGGTTATCACTGTTCTTGGATGCATCTCTTGTAAGCAAAAATTTAATCCTATGGTTGAGAAGCATGTTTGGAGTTAAAAAAAAAATGTCAAAACAATTTTATTTCTGAGAAAGTTTTCATTCAAAAGAACTGTTTAAACTTTTTTTTTTTAATAGAGAATTTGCAAGCATCTCTATCCTATGTACCTCTATATTCCACTGTAAACTAGAGACAATGGTTGCAATCTCTTTTCTGGAGTGCTTTGAGATAAAATATGCATAAGAAGAATTAAAATGAGATCAATAGACAGAGTTTCTAAGCTTCAGTAGAGTAAGGCAGAAAAAATAAAATTAGGAATTAAATACATTGCACATCTGGGATTAAATAAAGGAAAAAAAAAGTTTTTATTTCAATCAGTTCTGAATTTCAGCCTTGAAAAATGTCCTATTACACTTTGAATAGAATTCTGGAATCCTTATTGATATTTTTGGCTAATTCCTGTATTATACGGCTGTCTGGTTGAGTTTATATATGAACATACTGGTTTTCTCTTCTCCCTCCTCCTGAATTTCTCCTTCTCCAACACAAACAGCATGGAAGTATCACTACTTAATAAAAAGAAAAAAGCCCTAGGAGTGGGCCAGCTACTGGCTCATGCGCAAGGAAAATCTTTCTGATTTCTGACAGGGCATTCTAGAAACATCTACTTTTCATTTCAGGCTTTTATGTGACAAAAACAAGCTCTTTCTGAGCCTATTAAATCATTTCAGTTTGAGACCACTGACATGTTACATTTTTCTAGTGCCCCATATTGTCAGTCTTGTTCATCTCAGGAGAGAGTTAAACGTAAACATTTACTTTTACCTGGTGTCTC
Organism: Tinamus guttatus; assembly: GCF_000705375.1. Next base: position 184,380 of record NW_010587566.1, on the reverse strand, counting down.
CTGTGGATATCAGTCAAACGGTTAAGAAAAAAGGAAAAAAAAATAAGTGGAGTGGTGGAGTAGTGTGAGTGTGACAACATTTTTTTTTTCCAGGAAATGTGAGCATATGTATGGCTTGCTTAACTGTGGCCATTTTATAAGCCCACATCATTGTGGTTATTGTAATATATGTCTTGCTGTGGCAGCATTTAAAGATTCTAGTCAGGTTCATTTTGCAAGGTGTTATGAATGGGCTTTGCTTCTCCTAAATTTAGCTATCTGGAAATTAGGATCTAATTTAGTGCCTAAATCTATCATTTCCCCTCCCTTTAATGAATAAGGTGTCACCAAATTGTCCATTACAAGAGGCTGGCCCCTCCAGAAGGAAATTCAAAGCACCTTATACTAAGTTTCTACTTAAGGGTTACCTCCCATCTGGGGACAAAATAGGGCAGAGATGATGAAGTTAAACAAAATTTCATACCCTTAGGAGTTTAATGATTAATCATTCATCTCTCCAAGGAATCAAACAATAAAAAGTTATTCCTCATCCCCAAACGTTCACTGTTTGATTTTTTTGATAGTGGGGAGTCTTTGCAAAATCACCATCTTCCCAACAAATCTGTGTAGGGTAGATGCTGGAAGTGCCCATGGCTGCTCAGAAACACAGGGAATGAGAACTTTCCTTCTCAGCCGACTGATGAGAGCAGGAACCACCTTATCCTATGAAACAACTGGAGAAAAAGAGTGAGGAAGCATGCATGTCTATGTCACATCCCTCCCACTAGAGCTGGTTGGCTGCGTAAGAGAAGTATGCCCAGCCTTTAACAGGATATTACAACCTATTTCTCTTTTCTTGTTCAAGTGGGGAGCTCCAAGAAGAAAAGTGTCTGATGCTTTCTCCATGTAAATGAACAGGTCCACAGTCTTTTTTTTTTTTTTTAAAGAGAATACTAGAATATTGGCCTGTGAATTTATCATTCCCTTCCCCTAAAGGAAATTACAAAATTTAATCTTCTATTTTTTCTCTCTATAAATAAAAATTAAAACTTCCCCTTTTACCTCACACATACAAAATCCATGGTAAATTATTGCTGTATGGTAATGCAATGACGTACAAAGCTCATGCAGAGCTAAGGCCAATATTGTTTTCCAATAAAAATACTCCATGATTAGTCTATTCTTAGTCTGAGGTGATTTTATGATTACTTTGGGTCTGCACGTGCATACTTATTTGTTCTGCTATTTTAATCATCAAGAAGCCTTAAACTAGATTATTTACAGTTCAGCATTGGTATATACAGAAAAAAAATACCACAGGTGTATAAGTTTCTAATATAGAAATCATTGCCCTCTGAAAATAAGCTACCTCTAAATAAACCAGAAACTCAACAGTGAGCAAAAAGCATCTTTTTTCTATGTATCTGAAGACTGAGACTCAGGTCAATTTGAAGACTTTTCTTCCAGCTTTCCAAAGCAATCCATCTAGTAGCCAAATTTGGTGACGTTCCCCAAGGATATCCTCACTGTTTCCAGTAGTACTGCATAGCAAGTGCAGATGAGTAAAGGCATAGGAGTTCCTCATCTAGAAAGGATGAGCCTATAATCTGGGTACATGAGCATATTCTGAGAAAAATAAAGTAAAATGTCTGTTGTGTGTTTCTAAACTGGATGATTTGGACTATGCTGGACTAGATGTCTCAGCGGAGGTAGCATACGGTTACTGAGCTTCACAGGCAAAGTAAGGGAGAAGTGCTGAGGACAGAAGTGAACAGACCTTACTTGGGAATAAGAATAAAAGGGAAAATTCTAAATCCCAGAGATGCACTGATATAAACAATTAAAAATCAAAATACTGCTGCTCTTTGCCTGAGTGGAAAAAAAAAAACTCTATGGGCAGTAGTTGTCCTATAGTCCTGCAGTTCTACATATCGGTAGACTTCAAACTCATTAGGGATTCTCATGTTTCTAGAGTCAGGTAAAAAGTAGCTACCAGAAACTCTGCTTCCTTTTGCTTTACCAGCTTGCTTTCGAGCTTCACAATATGCAATGTTGTTTTTCCGCCTGTAACTCCTTAGCTTTTGCTGCAATGCATCTTGTATGCATTCCTTGGCACTATCCCCAGAATTCAGTTTCATTACTCATTCTGGCTTGCCATGAGGTTTCTGCTTCTGAAGCTTCCCACTTCAGTGTTTTTGAGATAAAGATGTGAATCGGAGACAGAAAAAAAATGGGTCAGATAAAAATGGTGGTTTTCAGCTAAGCGAAATTCACCATGATTCTTACAAAACCATCAATATCACAAAAGTTCTTATACTGGTATTGCACTAACATCATTTAAGACTACTTTTCCAAGGAAAGAAACCTACAGAACAGCTGGAACTTCATGTTACAAGGAAGATATTTCTATTTAACTGATCTGTACCCTTCAACTGTTATTATAATAGCAGTTAGAGTATTTCTACTTTGCACAACACCATGCCATGTAGGCATACCCCAGTGATCTATAAAAAGGCCCTATGAGAAACTAATTAGTAAAGTCAGAGCTCTATGTTAATTCTACTCTGCTGCTTCTAGTATTGAACTAGGTCTTTCAGATAGACAAATAAAAGACACAGTCAGATGAAATAACTGGCCTGAGGATACAGAGTGTGGGATTCATCTCACCTGACTTTAGACAGGCATCAACAGTGTAGACATTCAAAACCAAACTATTCCCTCAGGCTCTATTTATCTCACTGGAGATAAATACTCCCTGTTAAGGGTGCCAATCATCTGACCCATTTCAGACGTCTAATTTAGGAGGCAATGAATTGCCCCTGGATTCTATTTACTAGCTCTTCTCTGACTATCAACAGAGTCAAAAGTCAAATGCAGATGTCTTCAGTACAGATATATGCATTTAGTCAGTTTAATCCCACCTGCAAAGTCAGTGATGAAACTGGGAATGTTTTCTTGTTTTCTTTATCCCCAGTCATTTATGCTATTCTTGAAACCCTACAACCACCTTGTTGCCTCTGTTAGTAACATTGAGGCTTGTAGCTATTCTCTGTATTCAGAAATAGTTCAATTATCATATAAATTAATAGTTTATTTAATAGATTAATCAAGTAACTAAGTAGTTCGTTGGTATCAAAAACTAATTTGAGTAAACCTAATTTTAATATAATTAAACCCATGATATAATTAAAATCCATTCTATGATTTCAGCTACAGTCTCACTAGCAAACAGCACAATGTATGAATACTTTAAAATTTTTGTCCAGCTGTAGTGCCAGAAATGTGATCATACAGCTGCAGTGTTGGGGTTTGTCACAGGAGAGCACCAGAGGAAGAAAAGACAGCACAATGATATTGTCCAGTCATGAAAAGGAAAATAAGGCAAAATGCATATTTGTGTACATCATGAGACCCATTTCAACCAGATGTGAGAAAGTACTAATAACTCAGCAAATACTGGCACTGTTATGTGAATATGGACTATGGGATTAATGAAAATGACCTTAGCTTCCAGCTGCAGCAGAATATGTAAGATATTAAACAAAGGATTAAGGAGACTAAGATTTTGTTCTTAAATACACTAGAGAAGGGGCTCAGCTACAAATTCAGAAGTAAATCACAAGGTAGGTATATACATATGAGCTAGTGTCTAATTTGGTAGAAGAGTCAGTGGAGATTAGTCAATATGTTCAGTAGAGAACAGAGGACTGCAGGGTTCATCAGAGGTGGGTATCATCTCCATCAGGGTGAGCTGAGCTCCTCTCTCAACTTTATCAGCTCTAAGGGAAAGTAGATGTCTTGCTCAGCTATAGACACCCACACTGTAATTTTCTATATGTAGGCGTTTTGATAGGAAACTCAATCTTAAAGACACCCTAGACAATTGTATCATCACCCTAACTCTGCCACAATGTTTTTTTTTCTTTTTTTTTCTTTTTTTTTTTGGATTAGAACCAGTCATTTACAATGAACTCTCAGCTGTTAATACGTCTGTTCTCTATTTTCTGAGTGCAATTTCAGAAATTCATGAGGGTGAAGCACATGGATATATGACTGGAATATATATTATCTAATACTCTTGTACCTGAAAAATTACAGAGTAGGTGTCTAAAGTTGGTCATCAAAATTAGTGTAGGATTTTGACAGCTTCGGCTATAATTTATCTTTTCTTCAGTTCTCCATCTGTAAAATGATGTATATAATGCACCTAATTGCTAGGACTGCTGTGAATATAAATTCATGATGTTTGTAAAGCACTGGCAAATTCCAAAAAGATCATCATAAAAAACAAATGAGGAACATTGTATTCAGCTGAGGTTTTAGATTGTGATTAATAGGGCCTGGAGCCATATATTGAATAAAAGAGATAAAAAGAAATATTTAATAATTATCCTCACAAATAATTTAAAATAGCAGATAATCATGAAATTAAAGCCTGTGTCAAAACATACATACACAGAGGGCTAAATGAAAGTTTCACATGAAATTTCTGTCCTTTGCAGAGCAATGCCAGAAGAAGGAAAACAAAAATCTCTAAGTGAATTCAAGCAAGTCACTATGGCACAACCCAGTGCTATGCTCCACGTCACTTAAGCAACATGAAGGTGCCTAATACTCCCTTTCCATCACCTCTGCAGCTGCTTTCAGCCAGCAGGTATGTTCTATAGTCTGTGGGGAATTGAGTTCCTCCTCTCTGTCCTGTTATTCCCTCATCCTCTCTTCTTTAGGCTGTGGTTACAATAATCTTTTCTTGCAGCAGTGCTTCCAGCTCCAGCTTTTGGATATTTCTTCCTGCCAACAAGCCTGTAGCCATGGAGCTGCTTAAGAAACCAGATGAGAAATCTGATTTGTGTTAGAAATAGCCTTTTCTCTCTACCTTTCCTTTTTGTGTTGCTTTCAGCAAAGGTTGAGCCCAGGCCCTACTCTGGCAGGGAGTCTTGGGGTGAAAAGGAGCATCCAGAAGGGAAGGCGGTAGCACAGAGACAGCAGTAGCAGGGAGAGAAACCATGATTTCTCCTTAAAAACAGGCCCTGAGAAAGACACTCGTTCAGGTGCCTCATGCACAAAGCAGTTCTAATCAATTTTTTTCTGTCTCCTAACATGGCATGAAAGTGCTATCCTCAGTAACAACCCCCTCCCTTGAGGATTCACCCAGCTTTCCTGCTCTTGCATGCTCACTTTCTCCAGGTTGAAGTGCCAGCTGTTAGAAGAAATAATTATTACAGTGCTTCCTGCTAGCACTTCAGATTTCAGAGAAGTGCAGAAGCTACCGATTCCACATTTCTCTTTATCTTCCACCCCTTCCTACCTCACAGCATTTGCCTGCAGTCACTGAATGGCTTTTACCCTGAGGATTCAACATCTTGCTACAGGCAGTCACTACAGTGAGCACGTTCCTGCCAGTTGTACTCATGGTGTCATTTCAAATGAGGTATGGGCTAACCTCTCTCGTTATAGACCTGAAAATCCTTTCAGAGTTAAATCTAATCTACACCTTCTAAATATTTAGGTTGATGCTGGTGGTGAGGGCGTGTTGAGAAATGTGTTTGTACTCAGGATTGCAGGACACAGAGGCAATAACTGTAATTTGCATCACTATTGTTCACAGCCTGCTTGCTGTTTGCAGTTAATTGCAAAGATAGGGACCATCATTCACTGCTGGTGCTTATGTGTATTTCATTCATACAGGGCAGTCCCTTCCTTGTTCCTATGCTAATTGTCTGTCACCAGTAGGCTCACAGCTACCTCTGTTCGGACATCTGAGCACGTTGTCCTGCCATCCACTCCCAGTCACAACTCGCTGCCCCAGACAGACCATAACCGACCATCTCTGAAATAACAGCAATGTGTATTTGCTTTACAATGGGTTGAAATAAACTGAATTAACAAACCTAGTTCAGTTGCTTTTGTGTTATCTTTCCAAGACCTGATTAAAGTCTGTTTGAATGATGCAGTATTTTCTCCTGTAGCTGCTTCATCTCATTTTGCAAAATGTTGGCACTCAGAATAAAAATATAATTAAACTATGGCACAGAAGCAGATAGCTTTGATCCCACCTAGCTTAGTGCAGAAGACAAAACAGGCACATTTAATCCCCTGTTTGTTCAGTTACAATGTGCTAGTTTTAAGCTATGCACATTCCAGTGGCTGAATGAATATATGAGCGATGCCAAAAATTAATGTATGAATTACAATAATTGCCATACAAAGTTTGCTATAGTGTGCACTGAAAATCTCTAAACAATGAGGTCATGTCACTATAAAACATAATGCATGGCTAAATTTTAATGTGAAAAAGTGTTTCGAAATGCCAATTTTCTCATGTATAGCCTGTGATGCAGTGGAGGTTGTACACAGGTGTTTGTAGAAAAAGACGAAATTTCCCCTCTCTTACATTGTCCTACAATTCACTCTTCACAATTCAGATTTTCTGACTTTTCCCCCATCAGAAAATCTCCCCCTGCTTCTGCTGCCCTCTGGCTTTGCCTCTGCTTTCCACATGTTGCCTAGGGATTACATGAGAGTGTTTACTTGCCTGTAGCCCTCTTTGCATACGCTTGCAGTTTATCTGATATGAGAGTTTTACATTCGCATGAACGCAGGCTGGTTATTAAGCACACACACTGCCAGGTGTTACAACTCTCATGTTCAGCAATTTTTATCCTCAGAATACCCTACATATGTTAACTAATTAATTCTCCAAACAGGTCTTTGAGTTAGGCATATTTATGCCCATTTCTTAAGGGGCAATAGAGCAGCTGAGAGACTAAGCGACTATTAGAGCTCTCACTGAAGACAAGGAGAAAAACCTCTCAGCAGTTTTAATGGGACTCGAATCAGATCTGAAGTGGTGTGTCTAGTGCCATAGAAAGGGCAAAGTAAAGTCCCCGCAGGTTGTTGCTTTGGGGACTGGCTCCAATGGGATGGGACGGGATGGGAGCCCCAGTGCAGAGCAGCAGCAGCACTGCACTCACAGTCATGAGGATTTGATCTTTAGCAGCAACATGCAATGAATTACTCTTGGGTGGTTTATTAATATGAACCAAGAGCATACTGTCTGCCTGCCAGAGATGGTAAAACTAACTCTATCGATGAGTGCAATCCATTCACTGTTTTATGAATCCACTGTCCTCCAGAGAGCATTACAGAACCTCACTTGGTGCATGTGAATGCTGCATTTTGCATTTAGATTTTCTGCGCTGGGAAAAAAAAATGTGTAAAATCACAAGCAGACGTAGTGTTCCCCACTGACTTGTGCATTTGTGAAGCCTTTTGTGGTGATATTACAGTAAGCATATGATATACAGTGTTCATGAAACAAGGAATAGGGAAATAAGTAAGCCTGTATTTTTTAAAGGAACAAGTGCCTGATACGTAGGTTTTATCCCACTGAGGCTTTTGGTCAAAGGGAATTTTGGGTTTCCCCTGTGAACTCTGTGTATCCAGTGAAACCACAGGTTCAGGCTGAGTCTTCAGTTTTATCAATATGGGTATATGAAGGTGCATCCACTGGGATTTTGCATTCCTTAACAATAGTCAAGTGTACTCCTGCATGGAATGGCAAAGATTTGTCCATGTCTTTTTATCTCACAGAGGGCCTTTTTACACCTGAAAACCATGAAACCACTGAGGCTGAGTTTTCAAATCACGTCTTTTGCAAAATGTTCACCACATCAGTCTGCTTGCCATGTAATTGAAAAGTGGCATGACCCCTCCACGCGGCTGTGTCTTTCAGTGTGCTATAGGGAACGCAGTGGGACATATACCCCAACCTTAACACGAACCACTTGTATGGACCAAGGAGTGCTCCCTTTTCTTAAATTTCGCCTTACTTCTATGAGACAGCCCAGAATTTTCCAAAAGCACAACAAGGATCACTTCAGCACAAAACAGTAGAAACTGTAGAGGAGATTTATTCCCATTATATTTATCCTGAATTTCGAAGGTCCTTTTTTCCTACAGATATAATTCTATTTACTTACTTTGGAGGTAATAAGACTTATTTTACTATGGATGAAGAAAGATTTCTGAATAATAGATAAGAATTCAGAGCATCATTATGAATAAACGGATATCACGAAACAAGCCCTGTTTTTATACACATAGTCAACCCAATCTGTTATTGAAATCAATGAGTTATTTTGTGGAAATATGTACTGTAAGCTCCAAGTCCTTCAAAAATAAACCACACTAATTGCAGTAGAAGTTTTGCATGAATGGAGACAATCGGTTAACCTCTTGCAGGTGATTCAGCCTTATGCAAAATATGTTTATATTTACCAAAACAAAATCTTCATTGTTTATGTTAGTTACCAAGAAAACAATCAGCTAATTTGCTAGATTTTGCTGTACTCTGAAGAGAATGTATCCCTCTTCAGAAACGGCTAATGTTATAACCTCAATTGTTAGAGAACAACATCCTTCTAACACTTATGTTCTTCTTACAATTTCCATTTCTGAAAACCTTATGGACTTTTTAATATATATATTTTAATGTGTTTATCCTTATCGCTCTCTTCCAAGATTGAAGTATAAATATCAGTCACATAACCATGTTACTGTAGTTTAACAATTTGCTCTGCATTATTTGAGACATGGTAACTGTCCTTGTGTTAACTCAGTCTATAGCAATTGCAAGGCTACGCTATTTATCTAAAACTTCTTTCATTGTAATCTAAGTCAAACAGAATTCACTGTGAGCTAGGAACCTGGTAACTCTTATGGACCATTTTATTCAGAGGAACCTGCAGAGTTTCAGTGGTTGGACTATGCACTTGATCCTGAGCCTACCAGAAAAGATGAAGAGATTTGCATAGCGTCACACACTATTTGTGCAGCAGGGCAAGGAGTCCGTAGCTGGTCTTGAAGCTAATGGACATGCAACACCACATTCAAAGTAGCAGGTTGTCCTAAAATAAACAAACAAGAAAACAAAAATCAATTTACTTTAAGCAAAATATATTTTTAAAGGGATCAAATACATGAGTGACCTGGGTTTCAATAGTTCAAACCTGAAGTGAAAACAGTGATGAGAGCAGTCTCGATTTTTGCCTGTATTTTCCTCAAATAGTATTTTTCTTTCTCTTTTTCTTTCTTTTTCTTTCTACTTACAGTTGACTGAACTAACATCTCTTATCATGGTCTGCAAAGAAAAAGCTGTAAAAAAAATAAATTGGAAAAGCTAAATTATTTATACATTTTCATGTGCTAGATGTTTTGGTACAGTCGAGCCTTGCTTCTTCCTAATAACATAAGACTATTAGGAATTGTAATACTCTTCAGGGGATGTAAGATTTATCAACCCTTGCAGAATGGGATGGAAGCCAAGACAGGAGATTAAGGGATACTAGTTAAATTAATCAACCTTCTCTCTGTATATTGGCTGGGAGAATGCAGTAAGTTGTTATTCATACATTTTACACAGTAGGAGCACAATTTGACCACAACCATATGTTGAATTTAATATTAAATGTTGGATCTTTCCAAAAACAACCTCATAAAAATGTCAATACTTTTTTTTTTTTAGACTAATGACTCTATTCATTTTTAAAGTCATTTGCAGACAAAAAAAATGAAAAAATACTTTTTTACCAGCTTTGGAAAAGACCTCCCATTTTAGTCCTGGTTCAGGGCCCTACAATATTTATTTATGAGTAAAAATCTACAGCAGAGATTAATGAAGAAGATATAAAAGTTACAAATATTCTTTTTTGTCCATTTTTTAACTGTAAAAGGACCAAGATAACATTCTCGCTGCCAAATTGCAACCTTTGAAGTACAGTCTTTTGGTTTATGCACAATGCTGAAGTTTAAATTTACTAGAATGAATGCAAAGTATTTTTTCTGTCTCCCTACAAAATGAAAAGCATCATTATATGAGCAATTTTGGGAATGTGTCAGATGTATAGAATAGTATTTTCTCAAAATCCTGAAATTACTTAAAGAGTTATAACATTAAAATTTGGAGATACTTAAATTATACCATTTATTCCTGAGCAGGTGGAACCAGTAAATAGCCTCTATCTAATATCCACCACCTAGAAGGAAAGAAATAGATCACACACTCTACAATACACAGTCAATAGCTAGGCCAGTGTAAAGTATATATTGTTAAGCAGGCAGCCATAGCTGGACTATAACCTATACAGAAGCACACTTATGATGTTCTTCTGTTCTTCTTATATGCTGTTGCATCCCTCTGGGGTTCGACTCAGGTTTTGTGGCTTTACAAGGGCATCAGTTGCTGTGCTCTATCTATCTGCCACTAGGTCAAATTGGGCTACAGATGTTAGTTCTTCAAGGCCAAGCATCTTAATGCTTGGCTTAATTACTCTTAGGGCCATATTCCCAGGTTTGAGCCAAAGATATGTGTGAAAAACATAAATCTATCATGGTAGAAAGTAACATGCCAGGAAAGGCAAAGTGCCGGTGCATTCTTTGCATGAGAGGACTCATCCTGCCAAAGGTTGAATTCAATAATGCATTTAAGGACAGAACTACAGTAAAGAATATATGTAAACATCTCTCCTAAATTACACATAGTTAAGGCTGTGAATCATGGCAGGAAAATAGGGTTTCAAAAACTCTTCATGGTAACTTTGGCATCAGAGCAACTAAGCAAGCCAAATAGAGATCAAAACTTTTGTCAGCATGGTTCAGATATTCAGTTCTTTTAGGCAAATGAAAGGAGGGAGAATTAAACTTCAGTGCTTATGCAATCAAATATATTTCACAACTGCTAATTTTTCTATGCTCTAGCACTGCTGTATAGTGAAGAACTGTATTTTTTTTCTCGCCAACAGGTGGGATATTTTTGTGGAATAACTAACATATAGAAAAGGATTAGCGTACGGAAGGCTAAGATAAAAAAAAAAGAAAAAAAGAAAAAAAGAAAAGAGAATGGCTTTATAGCTACCTTTGAATGTGCACCATGTCACAGTGGACTGCAGTATTATACAGAACAGCAACACTTTTAATGACGATATAAAAGCTTCTTCTGAAAAAACATGGAGGAAAAAAATCTTCCACTGAAAAGATAAGAGCATTTGCAGTGGAAAAAAAATAAATCAATTGAAGGTATAATGACTTCTGTACAATGTCAACAGAGGTCTTTTGTTCATGCACTCATATAATGCATAAGCCATTCACCTGGCATTGTATCCAGTTGCTCCCACAGTTTACCCATGTAAGGGCCTATAAAATTCATTTTTCACTCTATTATACCATAAGAAGTGTTGGCTGTAAGTGAAAGCCTTTCTAATGTTCATTTATTAGAGGCCAAAGACAGCAACATTGACATTTAACCAAGTAACCTTATTGCTTTTCAGTTTTTATCCAGCATGTACTCCTCATTCATCTCCACTTTCACAGACCATCAAATCTGAAAGAGTCCTCTCTTCGAAATACATAAACTCTTCCTGAAATATGTGGTTCAACACTGCATAGACATTATATTATAGCAACAGCTACAAAAAAAAAAAAAAAAAAGGTCATAAATACTCATTTCACTCTGATTCACAATATCATCCACTGGAATTTATTGTTTTAAGGACCAATATGGACTTTTCAATCATGTAGTCTGACATTTGTCTTACTCAGATCACAGTTTTCCTGGTATTGAATCAAGTGGACCCTATTGCATGGTCAAGACTAAATGCAGCCATAAAATAAATGAGGAACCTTTTTTCCATCCCTTGAATGGAAGTGACTCTACCTTTATCTTTGCTCTTTTCACTCCTTTCCCAGTAAAGTCTGTGGCTGATATTTTATGTAAACTTTCAGGCAATAAAATTCTTCTTAGCATGACATTTCCATAGGACAAAAAAGGAGTAAAACATTGCCGTGTATTTGCTTACCATTCAGAAAACTGAGAATACAAAGTAATAGTGTCAGAAAGGTATAGAGTTCCCATTTAGTGAAATTTAGTTCAGCAAAGGCTGAACTGCATTCACTCTAAGCATAAATTTACTCTAGAGTAGCCACAGAACAAGAAAATTTCAAGATTATATATAAATGATAAAATTAAAAACAAAAAAAAGATAAAGTGTCTGATGAATAATTTGTTCAGTGAGAATTGTTTATTCTGCTCTACATGCACCTGTGCACTAAAAAGTCAATTTTATTCAAAACCTCTAAATGAGAAATAAATGCATAAAATCTAAATGAAAATCCATTCCAAACTTGGGCTATACTATGGGAAAACTTGGTCAAGGACATCAGCTTTTGTGCAATAACCTCCCACATGGCACCCCTGACATAACTAGTCTACACAAAGAAAGGATTTTGATAATCCACCTCAGATGTTTTTTCTTCACAGCCTCTTAAGAAGAATAATGAATAAGTGGTGAGATCAGATGAGTTGTTTTCACAAAATCCATTTTTTTTCTAAAAGCAATGTGGATTTGTTTGTTGAGTTCTGATTATACAGTGGATATGTCAAAGTAGTCATTCAGTTGTTCATAGATTCAGCGTTCGCATTTGTAAGTCAGATATCTGCAAATGGGTCTGCTTCTTACAAGGACCGTCTTCTCTTTCTCCATCTACCCATTATAAGTGCAAATGTGCAAACCCTTATATCTTTGAGGTGACCAGACTCTTGACAAGTCTGATTCATCTTTTATAATGGAATTGGGGGAAATTGAAAAGTTTTAAAATGATTTGCAAGCTACTTTTTTAGCAAAACATCAAGAGAAATAGAAGAAAAAAAGTCTCTGTGAATGAAATATAGTACATGTCAGGGAAGAGCAATACATCTTTCTTTCCAAGAATTCTTAGGACTTCATTAATTCCCAAGCTCTCTTTTCTCTGTTTATTAATCCAGTGTTGCCAAATCTCCTCATGATTTTTTATTGCCTCTTTTATATTCACAGGATGGGTTTCCCTTGTGAATCATCAAAATTCACATTATTCATATTTGCCAGACTCCCTCTGTCTCTGCAGATAGGCCGTGTCTGGGTACCAACCAGGCCTGGGGAATAAGTGCTGTTTTCCATGTGCATATGGTATCAGCGATTTCTTTTAATCACTGACCTATAGGCTATTATCCAACAGATCAGACACGTGAAAAGGGTTGTGCTGTTAAGGCTATCCAAAAGAGTTAGGAAGCTAATTGGCTGAGGTGCTTTTGTAAATCTTGTTTGTCCCCTATTATATTCCAGGGTACCTCAATAGCTGTGCAAATCTTGCCTTTGATCTACAGTTGTTCCTGAAACACCTATTGTATTGCAGCGACTACTCACCTGTGCTAGAGGAATCATACAAACGCAAGAAGAGACACAACCCATCCTCAAGAGATTAAAAGACCATTTTAAAATGTACAGAAAAGGATAGAAAATAACTGAAAAATGTTCAGAGAGGGAAGATAAAGATGACCATGGAACGGCATCTGAAAGAGAAACCACGTAATACTTAACAGCTGTGCAGCATCTACAATATCATCAATTCTAGTAAACTAAAGTGACCAGAGAATGTTCTCTGGTTTTGAAGCCAAGTGGCATGATGTAGCTGTTGTCCATTCCGTTGAACTCTTTTATATATCAAAACCAGAGCTACCACCAGATTGGCTATTGGGAATTTTCCCTGGCCTATGACAACTCTTGTGAATAAGCAGAAGGCAAATAGAAGTCTGACCTCTTTTCTCAGTTAGCCTCCCTGGGTCAGTTACCTCTGGAGCTCACAGGCTCCAAAAATTCAAATGTTTCTAAACATAGTATTCCATTATTGCAGAGCATACCAAGGTTTTTATTTAGCGAGAGTTTGGCATGACTTGTATTGCTGGCCCTTGACTGCTGGCAGTCCTGGAACTCAGTGCTCATAGCGGTTATTAACCAGTGTCATTTAGTAGTGATGTCCTGTTCTATCTTAGTAGCTGCGGGTACTTCTATTGCACAGGAACACGCAGAAAATGAATGGTGTCAATGTCATTTCAGATCCTTATATAAACACAAAAGTGACAAATGCTGTTCTAATAGCTCTGCAGGGCTCCAGATGCTGGAATTTATGTCATTGCCATGGAGACTTGTGAGTGAGTTTCTAGAGAGCTGAAGAACAGCGTAGTAGTTCTGCATCATGTCTGCTGCCTCTTCCAGAGTAGCTTGACTGCCTATTATGATAACTTTTATTACTGAGTTGGAGGAGGGAAGAGAAAAGATCCTAGTTTCTTTTCTTTTTTTTTTTTCTAAGCAAAATTCAGCATCTGCAGTGCGCTAAGAGATATGGTTATCATCTTTCTCAGTTGTATGCATACACAAGTGTTATTTGATATTTCTGACACCAGGAACATGCTGTTTAAAAAATGAAGCAAAACAACGGGAATTACTCCACTATCCCCATATTTTCTGCTCTCCCAATCAAAGAAAAGTGCTTGTAAAGCATGATCATTATGTTTAAAAATAGTCTGTTGAAATATATCCAGAGATCATAAGAAACTTCCATATTTGGAAGAACCTACAGTATGTTCTGCCAAACTATTTGGCTTTTCTTTAGGTCAAGGCAACCCTGGGTTTTGCTGCTGTTCCCATGATGTGCTATAGATGGGGAAGTGTTCTCCTGCTGTTTCATGTTAATGTTGCAGTCAGTACTAGCTGGGACACGCTTCGCAGTTGGTTACACATCAGAAACCCCAGTTTCTGAAGGCTTCTTTTTGCCAGCTGTACAATAATGTGCTTCCCGTGTGTGGTCATGGAGACTACAGGAAATTTTCTCCAAAGACCATAGGATTTGGAGACCCCTTTTTGCTCACTGACTCACCTCCACCTATCTGTTCAAAAATATTCATTTTGAAGTTTTAAAAACTTCTTTTCAGAAGACTTGTTCGAAGACAGTGTAAAATTCACATTGCATTTATTTAGATTCTTTTCCTTTGTTTCCTTTTTTTTTCTCAAGAAGAGATTCAATTAAGCTATTTTCTTTAAATGCAGTTTGCTATTAAATATTTAATGTCAGGAGCATTTCTGTTACCATAGTTGGAGTCAGAGACAGTTTTTCTTAAATTTATGCCCCTAAGGAATCAAGTGCCAACACTTTAAATATTGTGATATTTCACTATGTATTACTTCAAGTGGGGCCCTATGGTCCCTTGCTTTACTCTTTGTCATATAGCAGATAGTATACTATGGTACATTACACCATACTATACATTTAATTTTTGCCTTGTTAAATTTTTTTGTCTCTCTTGACATTGCCTTTCATGTTCTACCTTATACTAACACTAATTTCCCTGTTTTGGTGAAGGTTGCAACCTCCAAAGTGAAGGCATGGAGAAATTATACATCTTGAGTTTCTTTGCATTACCTGAGTATTTAAATCTTCCTGTTAGCATAGGGATCCCAGGTTTTCAACAAGCAGGTTGAGCTATAGACTTACTCTTCTGTGTTTGTCCTGCAGAATGGTGCAGTCCACTAAGTCAGGGAACTTTTCAAAGTCAGTCCTGACATTTATCATCCCAGCATCATCCTATTGCATAGGCTTCACAGAAGTCCTCCCTGCGCAACTCTCCTGAACTCATAGTACCTCAAGGACAGGAGGAAGTGAACCCTTATTCACAAAGGGCTACTGGGCATTTAAATATTATTCAGCATAGGAAGCTCTTGCCATATGATGAAAATAAAATGGACAACAAGCAGCCAAAGTTTCCTTTTTCTTATCTAACTGTATTTGTACTCAGCTTTCAGTCCTACACATACTGAAGTGTTGTCTGATCTCTTGGGACCCTATGGCCGTGGTAGCCAAAATGCAAAAGAAGTCAAGATTTCACCTCTGGACTGAAGACTTTCTGATGAGCTCACACTGCCTCACACAATGCAGGATAAAGCATTAAAGATTAGCTTTCAAGCAGGAAAAATGCAGACGATAAATCCTATGTCAGGGTATATAGGGACTTTGTTTTGTGGGCAAAATCAAAGTCAGGAAATAAAATTTGCTTCAAGGCTTAAGACTCTAATCCTTAGCTCCTTTTGGCCAATAAAGAACCTGATGGATGGTGTAAGACTCCATCAAATTCTGTGCCTCAGCACTACCTTCTTGAGTCCCTCGAGTGAAAAGAGACAGAACATTTTGCATGCTACTCAGAGCCCTGCCACCAGGCAAATCAGTAAGGCCAAAATATGACTTTAGGAGTATTTGTAACAATTTAGTGTCTGGTATCTGCTGCAGCAGCACCAGAAGCTTAATTAATAATGTTACAAATGTCGGAGGCCATCTCTTGGTCAAGGGGATGCTAGCTGGAAGTCAGATAGAGGATCCCAAATTCTTCTGCGGTCTCTGCAACAGAAACTTCCTTCAAAATCCTAACAAGCCTGTCCTGGATTTGTCAGGTTTGGAGAACCCATGTTCATTTAGAACAAATCTGAGCTCCGTACAGCAGTCAGTGCAAATGCTAGGCTTCACTCTGGTTTTACTCCTGTATCTAAAGAAAAGAGGACTGAGGGGAGCATTCAGGGCCTTTATCCAAAGGAAAAAAAAATAACTGCTTGGCATAATGACTTTATGTTAGCTCTGACTTGATAACTGATGACAATCCAAATGTGAGAAAATCATGTAATGCCATATCTGTCAAGCCAATGAATCACTTTTAAAATCTTAGGTAAACTATGTTTTTACCGAACAAAATGAGATTATACTTAAACTGGGACCTTGTACTATTCAATTACTTGAACTCACACCAGCAATATCTGCGATTTTTATCTGAACACCTGATAATTGAATCAGGGTTCTAGTCTGTTAAATATTCAATTACTTGCACTGATTTCAGTGAACTCTACTTTTTCTCCCTTAGCCTCCTTTGTCAAACTCTGTTTGCCCGAAAATATGGTTTATACACAATCCTGGAGGAGACTTGAGGTACAAGAATGGAATAGCAAATGTTTCTGCTTCAAAGTGTGTGTGACAATACTCAGATGTTAGGACAATGTTGACAAGCAACATATAACACCATCTCCAAAGTTGCATTCAGGGCAACTCAGATGCACTTAGCACAAATCTTTTTCACTGCAGGATAAGTGGTGCTATCTCAACTTACCTGACATATGCCTTTGGCTAAGAGTGTTCATGAGAGCATGTCTCAATTGATGCATGGTCACCTGGTACTTTGAAGTCACCTGACTGTCCATCTAACTCCGCTAATTTTGAGTGCTCAGACCACTGTTCAAATCCCTGCCTTTTGAATGTTCATATCTGAAAGAACTTGGCAAGTTGTGAAACAGGAAATACCTTAAAGAGCCTGAGAGTTTATTTGCTAAAACTTCATAACTGAGCTTATTGACTACTCTTGCTAGAATGGGTTATCAAACACTGAGTGGTCAGATTTGAAAATACTGGGTGGCCAGATGGCCTCACACTCTTGAGAGCCTTTGGGCAGTGACTTAGATGAGGGTGCAGAGTGCACCCTCAGCAAGTTTGCAGATGACACCAAACTGGGAGGAGAACCGTCCAGAGGGCTGTGCTGCCATTCAGGGAGACCTAGACAGGATGGAGAGCTGGGCAGAGAGGAACCTCTTGAGGTTCAGCAAGGACAAGTGCAGGGTCCTGCACCTGGGGAGGAATAACCCCAGGCACCAGTCACCAGGGGTTGACCTGCTGTAAAGCAGCTCTGTGGAGAGAGATTTGGGAGTCCTGGTTGACAACAAGTTAACCATGAGGCAGCAATGTGCCCTTGTGGCCAAGGCAGCCAATGGGATCCTGGTCTACATCGGGAGGAATGCTGCCAGCAGCACGAGGGAGGTGATCCTCCCCCTCTGCTCAGCTCTGGTGAGGCTGCACCTGGAGTATTGTGTGCAGTTCTGGCCTCCCCAGTATGAGAAGGACATTTTGCTTCTAGAGAGGGGCCAGCGGAGAGCCAGAAAGTTGATTAAGGGACTGGAGCATCTATTGTATGAGGAAAGACTAAGTGAGCTGTGCCTGTTATTCTGGAGAAAAGAAGGCTGAGAGGAGATTTGGTTAACATGTTCAAGTACCTGAGGGGTGATTGTAGGGAGGATGGGGCCAGGCTCTTCTCTGTGGTGGCCAGTGATAGGGTGAAGCGTAACAGGTGTAAGTTGAAACACTGGAAGTTCTATCTCCATATGAGGAAGAACTCTTTTACTGTGAGGGTGACAGAGCCCTGGAACAGGCTTTCCAGAGAGGCTGTGGCGTCTCCTTCTCTGGAGATCTTCCAAACCCACCCAGATGCCACCCTGTGCCATGTGCTGTAGTTGTTCCTCCTGGAGCAGGGGGATTGGACTAGGTGATCTCTAGAGGTCCCTTCCAGCCTTAAGGATTCTGTGATTCTGTGACTTCTTTGGATGCTAATGAGACTGGAAAGCACGCTAAAGTGGTGAAACACCTGCCATCTTTCTGGGTTAAAAACATCCATAGTGCCTTCATTATGATGCCAAATTTTTTGCTTGTTGTCACATCAGTCGCTCTACCTTTGCTCTTGACATTAAACTCATCCCCAGCTGTAAGTTGGCAGTACTTTTCAGCACTTTTTAATGGGAGTATTTCATAGCATTATCTTTCATAATACAGGAAGTATTTTAATAAACAATGTCATTGGCAGCCGCTGAGCCAGAAAACATAATACCTGAATGTAAAGCACAGCAAATTGCTATAGATATTTTTAGTACTTGTGGAATGCCATTTCCCATACTTATTTTCTGCTTTTATATGGTACATACGCTTGCTATTTTGCATGATTTTAAATGAATGTGCCATTACTGTTCCCTTGCTCATCTTTTCCTTCCCTTCTAAGAACTGCTGCTTTTATTTTCCATTCTGGCTTACACTAGAGCCAGTTTAGATTTGATCACTACCTGTGCTCAACATCAGAGAAAATATATAGTACATAGTGTGCTTTTAGCTAGGTGGGCAGGGAGCTGCACATAAAACTCAGTTAACAATAATGTGACTAATGAATATGCTGTACTATGTATTTCCTGCAAAAGAGCAACTCACACAATCCAGCCTTTATCACATTGTTTTTGTTAGCCGTAGCTCTTTATTTACTGTCACTGAGGCTGGGAAAGACTGCTTATTTTCTCAGTGTTGCGCATATGCATCTGTGCTGAAGCTGGCAGTACAACTTGTTCTCTATTTCCCTGCATGCTTTATAACCTGTTTTTATTTTATAGTCCTCCATTAATTTATTCTCTCTAACTTCTAGTGGGATGGCTATTCTGTACATGGGCTACCTATCACATTACAGTTTACTCTTAAGAAAGCTTAAAGGATTGTATTAGAGTTTATACACCTCTCACCAACATGCTGAGGGGCCTAGAAATGCCGGCATTCTTAGCTGGCCAATTTACAAGCATAAATTTCATTTCTAGCTGTCAGCTAGCTTAATGCCTTTTGTGGTTACTATATCCAAATCTTTATGAAGCGTATTACCTGTTTCAGTATCACTTCTAGATGCTTATATATGGCAGCAGATTTACTGGATGTCGAAGAAAGCTGTTGCTTCCTACTCTTCTAACACATGTGCCTTTAGAAGCTAAAAAAATAGCAGCATCAGCACTCAGCCTTTCCTCCCTGGCAATGTTATACATTCTTTGTCCCAGAAGATGGGAATTTGCTGCTTGGGTGCTTATATTTTAGATATATAAATATCTACCATGTAAATATCTACCATCTAAATCTCAAAGTCTTGTTGCAGGATTGAATCCCTCCATAATGACTTGAATGCCCAAGGGAAATTTTTTATCCAACTAAAAGTGGCCTTTAGGTAAAGACTTGGTCCTCATAACGGCATTTCACAGAATCACAGAATGGTTGAGTTTGGAAGGGACCTGTAGAGATCATCTGGTCCAACCCCTCTGCTCCAGCAGGGACACCTAGAGCACATGGCACAGGGTGGCATCCTGGTGGGTTTGGAAGATCTCCAGAGAAGGAGACTCCACAACCTGTCTGGGAAGCCAGTTCCAGGGCTCTGTCACCCTCACAGGAAAGAAGTTCTTCCTCGTTTGGAAATGAAACTTCTTGTGTTTCAGTTTGTACCTATTACCCCTTTGTCCTGTCACTGGCCACCACCAAGAAGAGTTTGGCACCATTCTCCCTCCATTCAACCTTCAGGTACTTATACATATTGACCAGGTCTCCTCTCAGTCTTCTCTTCTCTAGGCTAAACAGGCCTAGCTCACTTAGTCTTGCCTCATTTGAATATCACTTTTGGCAGAAGATAAAATGTATTTCTCTGACTGACAATTGCTGCAGCTGGAACCTGAGTTCCTCTTGATGTGAGAGCAGGAGGAAGAATGTAGAAAGTTTTATGGGACTGCTTGGTCTTAACACCTTTCTTTCCTCTGGATTTGTGCCCCTTTCATATGTCACCTCTAACTAACTCAAAATGCAGTCTTAGTAGCAAGAAGGAGATACTGAATTTCAAGTTGAAGGTAGCATGTAAATTGTAGAGCATTCTCAGCAAAGACCTACAAACGACACCCCTGAGACATGGTCACCTTGGATAATAAATATATGCCCAAGCGAAACAGTTCAAATGAAAAAAATGGCTATTAGACAGTGGTCCTATTTTCAAACGAATGCTGCAGGGCATACCCATTTCAGACCATTCATCTGCCTGAGGATTCATTGTTTCTCCTCGTTCGTTATTAGGTCTTTTAGACACTTCTTTAGTTCTGTACTAAATACTGTGCAGAAGCAAGTAATTTACAACAACATAATTATCCATTTTAACGTATAAGTAGCTGCTTTAGAGAAAAGGAATAGGTGACTGGTGTAAAATGTGTGGGACTGGTGTATACTCAGTTCAATATTTCTTCAAGTGATTAAGCCGAATCTTTTTCAGAGTTTAAATATTTAAAGGAAGAATTCAGTGTTATTCTTGGAAAGCTTATTATTTACATAAAGGAGTGGACTCTACAAAAAATCAATTCTCAGGCAGTGGGAGTCAGCAGCTTTTCTGATTTTGTTCTTCTCTGACTCACACAGATAAAAAGGCTTCATGTTACATTTTGGCTCCTCAGTGAAATCCTTATCCTGCTTGTTTGTTCCTCTACAAAAGCAACATGAAATTCTTGTAGAGTCCTAGGACCGGCCGATGGCTAATTGTCATGCTGTGGAAACCAGCTGATTGCCAGTCTGCAGTGACCCTCACTAAAATGCAGCACAGGCTTCTGCATGAGCAGGCAGGAGCAGAGCTGTTGCAAAATACCATGTTTTGTGCTATTACAACTCACCACACACTCTACTGTCATTTGCAGCCCCTCTCCTCTGTCCTTTCACACAGTGATAAGATTTTTATGATCTAAAAGTACTGTATATCTAGGTTAAGAAATATTAAAATATAATTCTCTCTCAGAATCATAGTCAATCTTAAGTAATTTTTGTTTAAGGACTAAAAATGGAAATAACAAAGCTACTAGATACTTTCATACACTGTTTTTAATGGAAAACATAAGCAAAGCTCTAAAAGAAGACAATCCAGTACTACACATTCCTAAAACATACTCATTTTGTGTTTTCATTTAGCTTTCCTTTTTTGCCCAAAAAACCCGAGCTGTGCAGAGATGTGAAATAACCATTAGATATTGCAGAGACATGGAAAGAAAAAAAAAAAAGAGAGATATCTCAGTATTTTGGAAATGCTTAAAACAGTAGGAGTCCCAGACTGAAATCTCTATGCAGAAATTACCCAAATAAAGCTCCCATGAAGCCAATTATTTTATTGCCATTTATACAATAGTAAAAATGGGCTACATACTTTACAGAACAAATAAACAGACATCACGTGGTGCCTTTATCATCTTTTCTAGTTTGTCTTACTCTCACAATTAATTGCATAAGAGAAACGAACCATAGGAGCAGAACAGAAAAGAAACACCATAAATGGCTATAGAAAACTCTATAAAAACAACAGCTGGATGGAGCAAAAGTTCATTTGCTGAGGTCAAATGGCTACTTATTTTTAAACATTTCACAGAATATCTTGCATTTTGATTGACTAGCTGATGAATTAACTAGAGTTTTACCTAGGAGTATGCTGAATAAGGACTGGTGAATAATTGATAAGATCATTGTTGCGAGTTATGGTATTATTTTTATCCAAAGTCTTTTACTAAAATAGCATGCTTTTATTAAAATAGCTCCTCGCTGGACGTTGCTGTAAGGTGCTTTCTGGCCCCTGCTTCTGCTTTAGTGCAGGTTGGTGGGCAGTTGCCCTCCAACTCACCCCCCGTGGCACACCACCCCAGAGGAGCATTTGGCCCTCGTGTTTATCACCATCATCATCCTTGTTTTTAATCCAATAACTCAATTGCACCCTGTGTTTTGCTTGGAAGCTGACCATTCACTTTCTAGGAAGCTCTCCACAAAAGAGTGCTCAAAATCTTAAAGAGAACTTGATTTACAAAGTTGTCTGATCCTTCCCCTTCTTTTGGTGACACCAATATAATAATGCTGCTTCAGCTGGCATTCAGGAATTATATTGCTGTGAAATGGAGATCTGAGTGAGAATACAATGAGACCCACTGTATGAGACTCCCATTACTAATCATGTAATTGGAGAGTAAAAATATTTTCAGATGAAACTTGGCATTAGAAGGGATAGTGTTAGTTAGAAGTTAGAAGGTAGGGATATATTTTCCAGACAGGGTAGTAATAAGTAGAAGGCACTTGGGTGAAATAATAATACAGTGAGCATGTATGGAAGGATAGGGCAGAATACAGAGTTTGATGGGTAGGGAGGAAGGAAGGAAGAGAACTGGGTCCATACTCCTGGTTGGGAAAATCAAACTATTGTCACGAGCACGAGCATATGGTAACTTATTCTGAACCTCTAAATATATGTATGTGATCCAGAAGCCCAGAATTAACAGCAATGATTGTACACCTGAAATAAAATGCTTTTCTATGAGTAGCCTGGCTTCTGAGTACCTTACAAAGACAATGGAAGGCGGTAAATATAAAGAAAAAAGTCAAGAACAAAAGAGATTTTGATAAATGAGTAGAAAATGGAGTATGAAATGGGCATATTGTTGTACCTGAGTTGTAGTCTTTCACTGGCTTGGACTGAGATTTAAAATGGTTGTGTGATTTAAAATGTTCTACCTAACCTAGCTGCAGTATTTCTTCTATAATGGCACATGGCAAGTAAATATATTACTATATTCTGCTTTAGCAACAGAAGTACTTTTCACTCCATTCAGGTTCAGCAACTTTATGACACAGTGGAAAGGAAGAAATCAATATGTGAATATGCTGTTATTAAAAAAAGAAACCAATCAAAACTGGAAAATGCAGAAATGCTCCTCAAGTTCAGGTCAGAAAATCCCTTCTGTAAGGGTGGTCACCCTTCCATAAGCTTCTTGTAAGCCTTGAAGCCTAAGTGAAGCTCCTCACTGTTATTCCTTGATGGACTGAAAGAAGAAATAGAGCTAGATTTCTTTTGCATGCACATTAGGCCACATTTGAGTAGGAAAAGGACTTGAACATAGTACAGGAAGCATGGCTATAGATAAACTGATTGAAACATGCAGAATGCAGATGCAGAATACTCTCTGAGCATGGCTATAGATAAACTGATTGAAACTGATGCAGAATGCAGATGCAGAATACTACACATTGCACTGTAAAGTAGGCTCCATGCTTTTCCTCTGTCATATGCCATTTGCCATTCTCAGTTGCTCAGCTAGATGAGCTTGGGTGCAAAACAAATATTTTTGTTCTTCTAATCCATGGTCATATAAGAGATGGCATGGTGCAGTAAGTGAGCAGCTCAAAGAGTGAGAAACATCATGGCTAAAGGTAGTACTTTTTCTGGTTATTAGGCAGTAATTCTTCTAAATGGAGGCACAGCAACATAATGCCAAAGGTGAGAATTTCTGAAGACATATCTTTTCTAAAACTGTCATTCCAGAACAGAAATGGATTTAGTAGCAGGGAAATAAGAGAAGGACCCCCAGTAGGACTTATGTTCACACCAAAATTTTATGCATAAGTTTTCCACAAATAGATTAAACAATTATAAACCATCCCCCTAGCCTGTCCCACCTTTTGAACTAATGGCTTCGAATGGAAACATAGTAAATACTGTCCCTGTAAGCAGTGCTTATTGGCACCTTCATAAATCATCTTATCAGAATCAAAAGCCTGGATAATCCTGGGAACTAACACTCAGAATCTTAAAGGTATTTTAAGCTCTGGGTATGTAATGCCATCTTATGTCTATCACTGATTCTAAAAGACTCTGAGGAAACTATACCTCTGACATTTCCTTATCTCTCTGTCTACACTCACTGCTGACTGGAGCAGCTCACTATATGCTGCTCAGGTCTCTACCCAGCATGTATCTCGTGGAGTAGTCTGACAATTTTGCCATTCTCAACTTGGATATCCAATACGTCCTCAATATAACAGCAGATATTTGCCTCACAAGGTCTGACTTTGACTCACAGTTCTGGTTCCTTTGGAGCAATATCTATTGATATTGCCTTCTTACGGTAAAGCATTATTTGCTTAGAATAAAAAGGTTTCTGATAAAATATATCTCCAAAACATTACAACTTGCATATTCCTTATCCTTTATCCTCCCATATATGCTAATTTTGGGAAAGTTGTAAAGCTTACATACACTCCCCTCCCTTTCTTTCTTAAGCATGTATGGTCCCCAACAAAAACTGTACTTGGACTCCCTTGGTCATATTTTTCATTAAACAGCTGTTTTCAGTAACCAGCTATGGCCCTGACAAATGACGCATTTATCTCCAAATAAATATTTTTTGTGTGTGTTTTAGTTCTCTTTTATCATTCTTCCTTTTTTTTGTGCTTTATTTTCCTTTGGAAAAAAATGAGGGTGCAGCCCACTAAAGACCAAAACAGGATTCTTACAGATTCCTTTAACTGGTGGTCTTCTTCCCTCTATGTGCTGAAACAACTTCTATTAACCTATTGTGTGTGTATTTGTAACCACTTTTCACACAAGCTGATGCTAAATTTGTTCTGTGCTTTCAGATAGAACTGTTCTTAGATCCTTCCATAATCTGCAACTAGCTAGAAGCTTTTCATTGTTGATTATAGTATTTATATTAGATATAATTGTCCACAGACACAAATAAAGAAGATTCACAATTTTCTCAGTGGCCATTCAACACTGTCATGCCAACTGAGTTATGGAGAAGTTTGTGATTCTATTGTCACTGGGTAGACAAATATTTTCAGTTTCTACTGCTTTCACTCCAGCTGAGATTGTAGGCAGTACATTGCCTTGGAAAATGATAATAACAAGCAAAAAAATAAGAAAAAAAAAAAAGGAGAAACTAATTTTAGATTAGATACAACGCTGACATCCACTAGTCTGGCATTGGAACAGCACTGGAAGGAAAACAAAAGGGAGTTAAAAAGAGAAAAGACAAAACAAAGAATTATCACCTTCAAATGAAGCAATGAAGGCAGTCCAGGAGAACACAAGAGAGCAGAGCAATATTAGAGTCACATTCTCTGTGGTATTCCCTAATCAGCGACTGAATATAAAAGAGTTGTGTCCAAAGGTCTTTGAGCAATTTCTTCACCTTTTATGTAGTTTCACATACTATATACCCCCTTAATAAATCATAGCCAGTATTTCTGATTGTGAAGCTATTAGAAGACACTACTATATAAAAAATTTGTGTGCTTTGTGTGAGCATTCCTGGGACCATGCAAAAGCATTTAGCTTTGCAATACCTGCCAAAGAGGGCAAAACATCACAAAGAGAGAGTCAAACCTTGAGGAAATATAAAGATATAGAGGAGTTTGGAGCACGGTACTAGTCCTCTGATCTCTAAGAGTGAGCCACAAGATGTCCTGGTAGAAAAGTTAAAACAAAGCAGGAGTTGTTTGTCTGTGGAGGCTCTTTTCACTTCTTTGAGCTGAGGATAATTCCTGGAGGAAGCAGTTTTCCTTGCTCGTCTTAGACAGAGCCACAAGGACTGGGGCAGCTAGTTTTGCTGCATTTACTGTTAAATTGAAGAAATGTGTTCTCATGCCTCATGCAGGATTCCGTGGTCAGAGTGCCTGTTGTACCTCCTGAGCCCATGATGGCTTCAGGAGCCAAGCACAAAGCAAATATCAAAACCTTGATACTAGTCCTTGCAGCGAACTCTGGTCGAGATGTCATTCCTCTGTCACATAAGATCTCATAAAGTTATGAAAAGTCATGTTTCAGGTCTCCTTGTTCAATCACTATAATTAAAACCATAGAATAGTGATTATAGACTTGAACTGTGAAAATACTGAAAGAGAATCAAGCAAAATAAAAAGTCTTGATTAAATGAGGCCTTGATGGGGAATAGCTCAGAGACTTCAGTGAAATATAATCTGTACTAGAAATTTGAAAATCATAGACTGAGATTGCAGCAGGAAAATTAACTTCTAAATAATTTTAAACTATTACTGATTCTTTATTTATCCAAATCCATTTTGATGTTATTCAGAAAAAAAAAGTATTTAACAGTCATTATGGAGTTTTGCTAATAGTAGATTATTAAAAAAAAAAAAGAAAAATGAACCAGAGAGCTGTTCATCCAGTAAGAAAACATCTGAGTTCTGGAAAAGGGGCTGAAAATATCAGATGATGAGCTTCTCTGATTCCAATTCTGGTGCTAGGAATTACTATGAAGACAAGATGTGTTTTGGTTTATCCCTTTTTTTGGATGAGGCAGTCAGTTCTGAAACACAAAAATGTAATGGTATGCCAGTGTTTCCCTCGCTAGCCAGCTACACTCAGAAGCTTTCAAGGGTGGTGCATATGCAGGCCACATACAGACAAATGATTAGCTAGTTTGCTTCTTAGTTAATGGTCCCAATTAATTAGTGGCATGAAGGAAAGTGAGCTGAATGGAGGATTTGCTGCGCCAGAAAGCTTTTGTGTGGGGACATACTTAAACATGGCACTAAGGCAAGATTGAAAAAAATAATAATAAAATAAAATAAAAGCCTTCAAATGAGAAAAAAAACACAAAGATCTTGTTTGCTATTACCCAGCTTCGAACTTCTGAAGGAATGAATAAACTCCGATTATCCAAACTAGCTGCCCTCCATCCTCAAAAACAGGACAGGAAAAATAACTATACTGATAGTAGCACAGCAGTTCCTTGCTCAGGTAGCAACTCAAGCATGAGAAAT
Organism: Tinamus guttatus; assembly: GCF_000705375.1. The sequence goes on along the minus strand of NW_010587566.1, from coordinate 157,308 downwards.
GACAGTGATTTTGCCTTTTTGCTAAATTTAAATTTCCTTCTCAACCTGGTAGGGCATCACCCTACCGATGCTTCACCCTGAGTGGAGCCTCACACGGTTTTAAACTCTTTGCCACAAAATCCTTCACCATCTGCAAGGCAATGCTGATAGAGAAAGACCTTCAAACTGCAGAAATGCAGTTGGTGAAATAGGATGAGGGACACAGGTTTTGCAGCAGCCTTTGCTTGCACAGTGTCTGATATCTGCTCTCCTGATGGAGCACCAGATCTCAGGGAGCTGGGTTGGGGCAGCTGCTCCCCCAGCAGTCTGGATAATGCTGAGCAAAGTGTTTTCCACATTCTGGGTCTTTTTCCAAAAGGAACACTAATGCTTCTGGCGTTGTTTAGAAAAGATTCTGTGAGCTGTGTGCTAGAGTTTTTACGTGCTATGCAAAGGCTAGGGATCACTGTTCTTTTTTGTTAGCAGCAGTGAGGATTATTTTCCATATAAAGAAAAAACTGAGGACATCTCTAACTGAGGAGTTAGAGCCAGGTGAGAAGACAGTATTTTGTTCTACTGAGTAAGAGAGGCAATCCAGGTGCCATATTTTCTCTTTAAGCAACAGAAAAGAGATTATGGGCATGGTTGAATAACAACTCTTCTCCACAGGCTCGACTCCATGCTACTTGCATGTTTGAAAAATCCGTGATCCATAGCTTCAAACCAAGCCAAAGTAGCTGGCAAGATGAGTTTTAAAGACAATATGGGAAAGAGGAAAAGTAGAATAGGGGATCTCATGGAAAATGTAAATTCTTCAAAATACATTGGGAAAACATTTAAGTGCAGCTACCCCAAGTAGTGTGATGACAAGCTATTAGGTACTGAGATTTTATTGCATAATTTATGACTGCATAATTTTCAAAACTTAAACATGAAACCACTAACTGTGGGGTAAGCTGAACTTTGTTTTCCTGGCTTGCAAACTGAGTAATCACAGTCTTAAATCTGGGCAGGAGCCCTGCTGAAGGACCCAAATTTACAGCTTGGTGCTTCCACAAATCTTTGCAGATTGTGCAGGTCCAGTTCAGAGCCCCAGACAAAGCTAAAGGTTTTGTTTGGTTGGTTGGTTTTTTTTTTTTTTTTTTGTGCACATGCTTTCACAGAAGATTCTCTGAATACAAGTTAATCTGTGAAGCAGATTGCAGTAGCCTTCAACTTTTCCTCTGAGCAAAGTCAAGCAGCCTGCAGAAGAGCAGCAAGTCTTCACAGATATGGCTGTAGTAGAAAGCATATTTCTCTTATTTCTTAAACAACATGCAATTTCAGTCATTCCAGGTTGGAATCAAACAGAATGAGAACTTAATGCAATTCTGTATATCTAGAAGACTAAATGGAGATATCCTAACAATAGTAATGGAAAACAATGACAATAATGTCAAATGCAGAAATAACTGTTATGCAATTGTCAGGGAGGTCTAAAACATCATTTTTCCACTCATCTCTGCACCTTGATTTTGACCATAATGAAATAATATGAAAACTATGACAAGAATAATCTGCATCTTCATCTAATACTCAGTTATCAACTCTAACCCAAAAGTTGGACCTGACATCTGATCATAAATATAGGCATGTTAAGCACCTTTTGAGATAAATTAATGATAAATCTGTTAGTGAAACAGAATTGCTATCTGGATAGACAACTGAAGACAATATTCTCTCAGTGGCTGCTGTATCTGGCCCAAATTTTATTTCAACGCTTCTCTTTTGGACTCTTTTTTTGAAAAAATAAATAAATAAATAAAAATAAAGAGATAAAATTGCTGATCCTTGGTATACTGCTACAGTCCAGAATTTAACTATCTACCTACCCTATGGTCCAATGTCATAGCTTATAAGACAGGCTGCACAGCTTCTTGATTCATGGTAAAATGGACACTGTGTCTAATGTAAAGCATAAGTATCACTCAGGCAGGGGATGTTAAAAATTTATAATTAAGGCACAGAATTGCAGCTGTGATTAATTTAGATTATTTGAGTAAATTATCTGACATTATCATATGCATTTATTTATTTATTTCCAGTGCATTTTTGCCCAGAGGCCCAGGAAATAAATGCAAACTGTACACATAAAAGATAAAGCGCAAGTCCCAAAGAGGGAGGAAGAAGCTGTGTTTGCAAAATTTAATTGAATCAGGCTATTTATTAGTCTTGAGGCTCAGTCACTCTCTGCCTTGCTGGGTGCTGTTTGTCTAGAAGATCTGATGCATTATTGCAAGAGGAGTCCACATGCTTGTGATAATAAACTACAAGAAATAAGCCTAAAAATTTTAATCAAATTATCTCAATATTCAGCTGAAAGATTGTGTGTTGATTTGAAAGAGCTCAGGAATAGTCTAATGCCACTGAGAAAACAGGAAATATTGAAGAAAAAATCCATTTAAATACTCACATCAGCAGAAAATCACTAGGAGCTGCTTGCTAAGCTTTGTGTCATTTTAAACTTCAGATTCTTTCACTTGATACCCAGCAGGAGTAAAATTTCTGTGTAGTTGTGAAGATATTGGTGTTTAAACAGATGTCAGAAGCTTTTTAGGTATAAATGGAAATTGAGTTACAGATTATGATGGCTTAGGGATTTGAGTGGTGTGTAATATCCAAAACTATATCTGAGAAGTGTAGTGTTGAAAATAATGATCTTCAAAATCCAGTACATGGGAACTTTTAGGTTGCTTAAGACTAGATTCCCCTACTTGTGTAACTAACAATACTGAAGACTGCTAAAATCTAAAGAAATCAAACATTTCATTTGATTTTCACCATTTCATCTGTCTGTGAATTATTTTCCCATGGTATTCCAGCATTTTGTATTTCCTCACATTCCTTCTAATTGATACACTCCAGAGTGTCTAATGCAATTTCTGTATAATGTTAGCCTGATAAAATCTAATCCCCAAACATAACAAATAAATCCAGTGCAGCATCAGTACAAAATGAAAGTCTTAGGCTTCTGAAAAAGGCCAGCTACCTGCTGATATCCATGCACTCTCCAAAAGAGTGAAAACAAATGAACCCAAGGAGTTTTCCTGAATGTTATTCACTCTGGACCTTTTTGTTTCAGGGGCCTAGGCATTTATTTTTATGTCACAATTCATTCCTGGTAATGGAAGTCAGGAAAGATTAAACATTAGGGCAGAAAAAGAAGTCTGGGAATTATTGTGTTGACTATTAGAACCTAAGGGAATTCATCTGCAAAAACTCTGATAAAGAATGCTGTACCAGGTTTGAAATGCACTTTGAAACACTAACCTGGAACTACATTTATTTCAAGAACCACCTCAAGCAGCTAAAAAGGACTGGAGCCTCACATCTTCCACTTTGTGCTTTTATCCATAGCTTACATGTTTTGTGTATCAGTGGCAGATAATTTCAGTATATCACTAGCAACTGATAGGTAAGAACTGCCTCTTGCACCTGCAATTAGTTCAACACACAGCTTTGGGAAGTCAGAAGACTAACTATGATTGCTATTTGCATTGAACTTTTCCAATATATTATCTGGTAAATATGTACATGTTTATATATAAATATGAATACTTATATGAAAATACATACTAATGAAGATAAATAAACTATATATATATATATGAGATATATGCTCTGAATATATCTCTTACGCATTTCAGACCTAGTTAAATATAAATGAAAGCCTACTAAATGCATACATAATCAATCTTTTTTTCTCAAATTACTTTAAAAAGTCTAAAATGCTCGTAAATATTTGAGTGCCAACAGAAGCTGGGCACTTCTTTGTCAAGTTGGTGCGAAAATCAAAGAGTTCACTGCAGCTGAATGGAAGTTATTAATCCAGCTGTCTGTTCCTAGATGGGACCATCTTCAACGGGTCATTTCCAGTGCATATCTGAGGACAGAAAAATACCCATTTTACTCTTTGTTTCTAACTAGGTCTGCAGTTGCATCAGTCTTGACTTCACAAATCTGTGACAAAGAATTAAACAGGCAACAAACACTACAATTTTTTCCATGAACAAGGCTGCTTCCTCCCCAAACATATCTTTAGATATATTTTTGCCCTTGGATTTGATTCGTGAAGGGATCCTGTGTCTTCAGAGAGAATTATGCATGTATGTCACATATGAATACAGCTTTTTGTTTGATTTTTACCGTGAGTGATACTGGTTTCCCAGGCTGAGAACTCTGAGATTCCTTTCTTTTGCATTGTTTCCAAATACATGCTGTTAATCTGACATGATTCAGGTAACTTTTATAAATAACAAAACTTCCCTTCTATATGCAGCATTCTGTTTCCAGCATACAACTAGACATAAGAATGGATATATCAGATTAGAAAAGAGTTACACCCACCCAGGTTGCCCTCTGCCAATCAACATAAGTAGATATCCAGAGAATTGTGTAATCCTTAAAGAAATGAGGAGTGTTAACTTCCCCAGAAGCCTCCCTGTCCACCAGCTGAGCAAAGTTCAGAGACATCTTGAGCTTTGCATTCAGTAGTCCCAGATTAATTTCTCTTCCATGAGCTATCCACTTAACCTTTCAACCTATGTATATTTTTAGCATCTATATCATTCTGTTGGAAATTTTCACAGTTTAAATATATTTTTATGTATATTTGCTTTCCTTATTTTGAACTTTAAAAAAAATCTGAAAAAAGTAAACATTTGATCTCTGTTCCTCCTCTTCATACTACTCATGATTTCATAGACTTTTATCATCAACACCTTCACAAACTGGAGAGTCCTCATCTGCTTAGAAATTCCTTATCAATTTTACACTGAAGATGCACTTTCTGAAACCTTTACCAGTTCTCCCTTCTTCTTTTTGATATCCTACTCTGAATGTGCTATTCACCATGGATTTACCAAGTGGCATGTTTGACAGCATGCTGGAGTAATTCTGGTTAGACTAACTCCTGCTTCAGTGTGTTGCTGACTGTGACAGTCAGGATACACAACCCACGGTTGGGTACAAGAACCTTGTAGATAAAATCTGCCCTGAAATGTGACTTCATTCAAGTCACATGTGCTTTAGCTCAAAAAATTCTCTCTCAGAGAGAGTTATATGCACATTTATCCAAACACATGAACAGCATAGGAGACAATGACATTTTGATAACAGCTTTATGGCTTTGAAAACACCAAGCCTTTGATGGGAATCACAGGATTGTAGGACAGTAGGATAATTCATCTTGGAAGGGACCTACAAGATGTCTCCTCCAAAAGTTACCTACAAAGTCAGTCCAGGCTGTTCAGCACTTTGTTCAACCAGTCACCTGCCATTTTGTATACCCAGAAATATGCTCCAAGAAGATTTGCTCCATGATTTTATGAGGGCCCAGAGTAAGCATCTACTGTACTTCTGTGAGTCTACACTTCTCTGGATTGTCCTTTTGGACCTTTTTTTTTTAAAAAAGGTAGATGCGACCTTTGCCTTTCTCCAGTTATCTTGGACCTCCACAGGTCAACCTATCCAAGATGATAGTGAGCAACCTTGCATGGACATCAGCCAGTTCTCTCTGTACCCTTGCCTGAGGGTCATTTCAGGTATCTCTACTATGCACCTCTTGAGGCTTATAGGGCCTCTATGACAGCAAGGGTTAGCAGTCACTCAGTGGTGCCCTTTCCTTGGAACATCCTTCAAACAGCAAGAGTCCCAGGAATTTCTCTGAAGTTATTTTCATGGTCTTCCTCTTCTGAAGCCAGTCAGGCTTTAGTCTGACCTGCTGTAAGCTTCTCAGGACACTAAAGAACACTTCCATTTTTGTCAAGTAAGCTGTAAATTGCTTGTTTCAGCATATTTGAATGTGTGCATGTAGTACTGCATGTTTCCCTTTTTTTAGTGCTGTAGCAAAGACCTAAGCATCTCTAGAGGTCCCTTCCAACCTTAAGCATTCTACGACTCTATGATTGCATGATTTGGGGATTTGTTTGTTTTAAAATAGTACCAATGCCTGTAAAAATGTTTTCAGAGGAGCATGCTGTCCTCACAGCCCTGAATGCAGACGGTGTCTTTGTGCTTTACATACAAGGACCACACCTACCCTCCTCTCACTTTTTCCAATCTTCTCCCAGGGTGACATTCAAAACAAACAGCATGAACAACATGTGCAACTCAAGCCACAGCAAGAGACAACATGAATCACAAGCTGCTTATAGGTCCATGCTAGGTTATTGCTTTTCTCACTGAAAATGAAGAGACACTGGAAAGAAAGAAACAGAACTTTGTAAACCGCACTAATTATGAACTCTAATCAAGTAATTATATCAGGAGATCACTATATATTTTAAGTGGATAAAGGGAGAATGGGACAAACAACCAGTTGATAAAGGAAAAAAAGAACATTGTAAAAAGGAGTGATGCTGAGAATGAAATCCTGCCATCCTGCTACTTACAGTACTAGCTTTTAGCAATTATAGGACATTTTCAATAGATTTTCATCAGGAAGGAATTTGTCTGTCTACCATAAACACAGTAGCCATAGCAATGTGGGGTTTTACTTTCAGTTATTCAGCAAATAATAAAAAATTTTAAAAGGGTAATGACCCCAAATCTGCTCTTGGTAACACACATTCAATCCTCTTGACACTATGTAACTAGGAAAAGAATTTAGTCCAATTAATATATTTCTTTTTCTTTCAAATGCCCTCAGGATCTACAAGAGCACTAGCGCCCTCCGAGTTGGTCATTTTCTGACAACTAATGACAAGCCAAGCAAAGGGCTCTCATCTACTTTCAGACACTCAACAAGTCATTAAATGCCAGGAAATGCCTGTTCTATCAGTCATTAATACTGAAATAGTAGTTTCTGTTAATAATTGATGAATATCCTCCTCCCAGAAGAAGACCGGTCTTTCTGCCACTAATGTACTAGACTGTACTAGACTTTTCCTTAATGTCATGCAATAACTTAAAGTCACAGAATAATAGAATAATTTATGCTGGTAGGGACCTCTGAAGGTCATTCAGTCCAACCCCATACTCAAAGCATATATAACTTAAAACTTAGTCCTGGCTTCTCCAGTTTGTCCTGTTTTTATTATTGCTAAGGATGGAGATTCCATTGCCTCTCTGACAACTCTGTCCTCATGCTTAACCACTTGCATTGTGATTTTCCCCCCTATTTTGAGTCAGAATCTCCCTTGCTGAAACTTGTGAGCATTGCCCATAGTCCTTTTGTTATACATTGCTGAGAAGATTGTGGCTCTGTCCTGTCCTCTAGATAGTTGAAGACTGCAGTTACAGCTTTCTCTTCTCTAGACTGAACAAACTGCACAGTCTTGGCCTCTCTGTACATCATGTTCTCTAGTCATCTGACCAATCCATCAGCCTCCTGTACTGGGGTCCCAAAATCACAGAATCATAGAATCATTATTGTTGGAAAAGACATTCAAAATCAATCAAGACCAACCATAAGTTCTTCAACACCATACCTGTTAAACCATATTCCTAAATACCTCATTGACAAGTTTTTTGAACACTGACAGAGATAGTGACTCCACCACTTCCTTGGCCTGTTACAATGCTTACTCTTTCTGTGCAGATTTTTTCTCTAATATCTAACCTGACCCTCCCCTGGCACAACTTGAGGCCATTTCCTCTTGTCCTGTCAGTGGTGACTCAGGACAAGTGACTCAGGACAACCTCCTTTCAGGTAGTTGCAATAAAGTCACTTCTGCAGGTATTTGAGATCTCTCTTTCATACTGTTCTGCTCATCTGAAAACTTGCTAGTAATACATTATCAAAGTCATTAATGAAAATGTTAAATAACATTGTCGCCAGCATTTTTTGCCCCTAGCAACACTATTCAGAACTGCTGTGATGCTGCAGTCAGTTTTTCACCCACTTTTAGTTCACCCATTCAGTCTGAGGTATCTCCTCAGCTGGCCTACAGGGATGATATGTGAGACTTTGTTAAAAGTTTACCTTGTTAAGGTAAAAAACAGTCACTGCTCTCCCTACTCTGCTGAGCCAGTAATCCCATCATAAAGGGCAATAAGATGGGTCTAATACATTCCTTTCTCAGGGTCTTGTATAAGTGTAATTTGCTTAATTGCTTGGCTAAAATAACCTTCCTTCAGACCTCTGGAAGCACCACTTTCTATTCCATATGTCTCTCCCTATGTAATATTAAAGCAATATCATTTTCTTTGTCCTTTTGTCTGTCTTTTAAGTTGAAATAATAATTTTTTTGTCTGTGCCTACATGGACACTGATGGATGGCATAAATCTGTCCTCTTCATACCTGCTGGTCATCTATATGAAAAACTCCCTACCTTGACCCTTAGGTAACAGCCAGTCCTCTTGCCTTCTCCATTTAACCTCTAATTTCATCTTCTGCATCTGTCCTGTCCACACTCTGCCTCACTTCCACTGTCAATCATCTACACATTGCCTATCCCAGAAAAAAAAAAAAAAAAAGATTTTGTAGTAGAAACTGCAAAGAATCCCTAATCCCTATAAGCAATGCCAGGTGGATTATGCTATTGCAACATGCATGATTGTATGATAATGTACCTGAGGAGCTTATGTAGCCAAGCCAAATGAGGACAGCTCCAAATCAACACTACATAGAAGGGAAACAAACCACTTGACAAGCTTATTTTTCCTTTTTTTACGATACTTTTCCACTGTGTTTGTAACAGTGGAACGTTTGCTGTTTTTGAACATATAGGTGAAACTGTAACGCCAGTAATAACAATAGAAGGAAAGCAGCTCAGCCGAAAAACAAGTTATCCTTAAAAGGAGGTTAGATTCATAAATACAGACCATGTGTTAAGTGGTGAAACAAATTTAATGCTTACTGAGTAGTGTCACTGATATAAAAATAGAGTATGTTGCCTAATGTTTAATGGACCAGATCTGATTTAGAAGAATGTTACTAGACATTTTTGTTAGCTCAGAATAGGCTTGTGCGCACAGAATGTATTTACATTGCTCTGTGTTGGTAAATAAAAAGAAAAACCATTCTGTATTTAATGAATAACAGCAATGTAAAATGAATGTGTTTTTAATATCAGGATGCTAATGAACTAGTACTTTTCCTCAGTACATTTGATCTTTTTTTTTTTCAGATGTTGTATAACAAGGTCTACGTGACAAAAAGGAGAAGCAATACTTTCCTAGAATGAACAATCCTAACCTCAGTTACCGACCACAACCTTGGAACATAAAAGTAGAGACAAACTGAATAATCCACCCATTTAAGAAGCTGCTTGTCAAGCTGTGTCAGCACTGTCAACATCTTACTCTGTTTTGCCTATCTAGAAGTGGGTTACTTGAAGAAACCAGTTGTGTGTCTCCATAAACTTAGCCAAGATGCGCATCCTTCAGTGACTGATGTCAATGCCGAAAATTCTTTTCTCCTTAGCTGATGTCTAATTCGAAACCGTTGATTTTAAATGTAAAACATGTAGAAAATCACATCCTTTGACCTAATTACAATGCTATGCCTAGGATAGAGTGCTATCTAAACTTCCATTCACAGAGCACGCAAGAAATTCTTCAGACTCTAAACACCCTGCATCTAATCCACCCTTCGCTCCCATTCCTAAGTATTTTGGGGAAAGCCTAAGGTTACCAGAAAATGTTCCCTTTACAAATCCTCAGGCAGGCCAATGTAAGAAAAATTATTAAGATAATGGGCAATAAAAAAACTCTGCTGATAACTTTAAGGTTATCCTATAATTTAAAGAGATGCTCAGTCTGTCTAACTCATGTCAGAATTTGTGCAATGAAAACTGGATGGTTGAAGCCTGGAAACCTTTTGGGGTGAAACTGCACAATGTCATTCTGAGACAGAACAAGCGAAAAGAGACTGTGACCTTCAATAAATGGTACAGGGAGAAGTCTATAGGTGCAGCATTAAAAAAAAATAAAAAAGAAAAGAAAAAAAGAAAAAGAAAAAGAAAAAGAAAAAGAAAAAGAAAAAGAAAAAGAAAAAGAAAAAGAAAAAGAAAGAAAAAGAAACTTTGAGCAAAAGTTAGAAAATTAGAAGAAGAATATCCATCAAATAATGTAAGGGGGGGTCTCATATGGGGAGTCTCAAAAACTCAGTGTTGACAAAATAGTTTTTCATGGAAGCTGTCATTTGACGATTGGTTCTGTGAATTCCTTGTTGTGAGTGATCTTTTTCTGGCTTCTAATGAAAAAGTGTCCAACATAAAATGTGAACTGTGTCAAGAGTGAAAGATGTTAGAGCGCAGGCTCTGTCTTTAACCTCTCTGGTACTAGCATTACATTGTGGCCACTAATGCCAGTGCAGATGAGAAGAAAACAAGGTTTATCCTTAGTCCTTGGCTTTGAATTGGAAGTTGGAGGAGCATGTACTGCAGCAGCCATTACAAATTTGCAGTGTTTTTTTTTTTGTTTTGTTTTTTGGGTTTTTTTTTTTTTTTTGCTGTAAGGAGGGAGACAGGACTTGGTAAACCCAATGGGGTCCAGGAGATGTTTTTTTTAATTCTGTTTATCATTAGTGAAATCTCCTTCATTTCCCTTTTGAAATAGATTGTAAATCCTGAATGATTTTTACCAGGTCTCAGAGCAGCTCTGAATCTTCAGCTGCGCTATTTTCTTCAAGAAACACTAATACAAATTGTAACCATTCATCCTGGTTCTGCGCCAGGTTACTTGGCATATGCACGGACTTAGGCGGTTCCTTTCATTCAATTTGATGCTTTGCCAAGGTGGGTTATTTTTATTATTAACCTTCTGTCAAGCCTGCTGTACAACAGTCCAGAAACCTCTTGAGTCTTTGGCAGAACAGCAAGTGAGACTCTCTGGCAAAAGGAATAATAAGGATTAAAAACCAGTGAATTTTAAATGATTATGAAGAATAGTAAAATATGAAGTCACTAGATTATTTTAAAAATATCCTAACTGTCCTGCTACAGCCCTGGTGAGAAGACAGTGCTTGCTGACAAAGAAAGCATTTGGTTACTGTCAGGGTGTTTCAGTGACCATCCAGTCATGAATTGGTGATCCAGCTTCAATTCGTACAAGAAAATCTTTCCTATTGACACTACCAAGCTATTTTTTTTTTTTTTTTAATGTTTCAGTAGATGCCATCAAAGACTGACTGAGCATGGAAGAATGATACTTCCATTTAGATGAGGTATGTCTCAGTCTACAAAATCAGTAATGTTCTGGACTTTAAGAAGAATTCAGAGTCTCGTTTTAAAATCTTGTACTCTGTTTCCAAAATAGAAAGATAAACATCATTCCCTACTTCAATTTTAAGTTATTGTTAAGTTATTGGTTTTGGCTTATGTATAGCCACTTCTACGGAGCATCCCCCTTTACTCTTCTGTGATTCTGTGATCTCCCCCATAGAAAGGCACATTAATAGCACTCACTATCCTGACTAAAAACCATGATTCATTTGCAGCTTGTTTGGTTTGGAGTTACAGGAGTATTTTGAACACAGGAACTGGCAAACTATTCTGGATAAAATATAATCCCTTTGATGAAAACAAAGCCTATGAATCTTTTGTAGCAAAGTTTTATGAGAATGCATGTCAAGAACTAACTAGCCAAGCCCAGTTTGCACAACTAACTAGTTTACAGTTCAGAATTTGCTTGCCTATAAAAGACACATGGATCTGCCCTAGAATTGCTTATCCCAAATCTTGCCTTTGAAAACAGGCAGTTGTTTGAAACCTTCAAGTCAATAGATTTGAATATTTCAGTAGATCAAGCTGTGAATAGTGTTTCTGAGGTACTATAATATAATCTGACTTTTCCTCTAAAAATTAGAATATGTGATGTGTTTAAATAGAAAGAAAATGTCAATGTAGGATGATGTCAAAGATGAAGAACTACATTGGCCCTCAGGAATTCAAAATCCAAATCATGATATTTTGTAGAAATTGCCTGGGAAGTTGGATATAGTGTGAGCATTTAAGAGCTATTAGTCAATTAATGCCTAGTTAATTATCTCATTATTTTTTAAAGTCTCTCTCTTTTCTTAACCCTCCATAAAGGAAAATATCTGCTCTACTAGATTAGACCTTTTCTGTCTTAGTTTACATTTAAAACAAGGATAATAAAATTTAGAGAAAACAGCTTATTATCAACAATATTAACTAATAGAGACTGTCAACATTCAGAAATGTAAATTAGGGGGCATTTATATAGGCTCCCACTGCTCTCAGTTCTTTGTGGAATTTTCTTAATATTTCTGTGCAAGCATCAATCTCTACATTTTTCTTTTATTTTTTTTAAATTTAGTTTTATTTTATTTTTAACCTCACACACAGCGAATCTCACTCCTATGTATTCACTGTAAGATTCAGTCACTCCTTGTCACACCATTTGGAGAATGCATTAACTGACACGACAGCAGATTAAGACCATTAATAAAATCCACTGCACAAACAACCTTCCAATAAGCGTGTGCCCTGTGGTAACGATGAAACTGTCAGTAGCAACTAAAAACGAATAGCAAGCCTACAAAAGGAAACTAATAATCATCTAACCTATGTAGCCTGCAGTAATGACCTAACTAAAATGATTTGACTAAATAATATAATGTTTAACTTTCCTGGTGAGAAAAGTGAAGCAGAAAGGCAGACATATGAAAGGTTTAATTTTAGAATGCTTACTCAAAGGAACGTAACTGTTTGCTATTGATATTTATTCTTTATCATTAGCATTACCTATGGGATTAGTAATTTGCCTTTTAACACTTTTACCATATCACGCATCAAGCAATTTTATTTGGAGAAAGAAAAGAGGAAGAGGAGGAGGCAGCAAATAAAGGCGGATTAGGCATACAGATTTCCTCATTTTTTGATTTGCTTCCTAAGAGCACAGTCTTTTCAAAATATGCACATAGCCAGAACAGATACTTTGCTTTCTGTTAGACAAATGGATATGGAAGAATGGAACCGACGAGACTGTATGGGTTTCTGTTGAGGGCACTTAATGGACATCAGGCAAATAAAAGTTGGAAGAAGAGATTTGAAGAAAGGAGGTTGATCTTGAGGGGAGGAAATACACAGGTCTATTGGCTGTCCAGCCCTTATTACATTATCACTGGAAACTGGTAGTGCTAAAGCTTGAGCAACCCAAATAAAATCAATGGGGCCATTTGTATGAATTAAGTTTGCATTATGTGCACAGACAGCATACACAGCTGCATGTCCTGTGTGTGGAGTCAGCTAAGTTATCTCCTTCCTTAGTACAAAGTGACAGATTCTGCCTAGTGTTTGAGGGAGAAAGGTTGCTTGATGGGGTGTAAAAGGGAGATAGTCTGGGTGGCTGCTGCCATATCATATCAGGTGTATGTTGGAGGGAAGGAGAAAGGAAAGAAAGGGCCTGGGACATCATAGTCCTTCAGATCCTGATTTTCAGCTATAAATGTCAGCAGTATCTTCCCATTGACCTTAGTAAATATTAAATCATGCTGAATGACAGTTGGATGATGAGGGATAGTGGATGGGATAAAATGGGCTTCCTTCTCAGAATAATGTTGTATTTTTGTGCATGTTTATTTTGTCCATAATCACAGTACCTGAGTCAGCCGTCACAAAAGGACATAGGTAAAATATTCATTTTTACAGTGATACTCTATTCATCTGCTTTCATTGATTTCTTCTATCCTGTCACCTCTACTCTTCCGTGACCAAGGACAGCTCTGCTGTATGCAAAAAGCTCACTCTGTGTAGATGTTAGCCTTTTCAAATGCTCAGAAAAATGACTGAGAAAAGCGACTGGTCCCCTCAGAAACTATAAATGTCATTCTTTAATATGTACAAATAATTTCTTTTTTTACCTTATTTTGCCTTTTATGACCAATTTTATCAGTGGGTGATGCTGAAATTTTTGGAAAGTAAAGGACTCCAGAGGGAGAGATTTAACAGTAAGAAAAACTGGAGATAAGCCTGTGAGTCACATTTTCTCTTGATCTGAATCACTGTCATTCTACTTGCCTTCATCAGAGATACTATGATTTAAGCAGGCTAAGGATTTTGCCCTGTATTTCCAGGAATTAATAAACAGTGAATGAATCTAAATTTTCTAACAAAGTTGTTACATTATAGCTCTGTTCTTTTTTCTCTGGAGGAGGAGTACGGCTTTTACTGCAGGCTGTATATTGATATATGGTTATCATTAATCGTCTTTTGGTACATGATGCATCTCTTATTAATAGATGAACTTCCCAGCTGTAAATGTCAAGATAAATTGATTGGCCAGCTGGTACTTTGGAGATACTGTATTTTGCTAAAATACCCAAAGCTAAAAGTGAGGGAAAGTGGGAGAGTGGGGTGGTGGGGGAGGGAAAATCATTTTGTTTTAATGAGATTCTATCACTACTTAGTATGAAATGGACTGATAACAGAACAAATCTGATTAATTCATCTAGGTTATGAAAAAAAAAAAAGCGTTTTCCTTTAATTGTCAATTCTGACTTGCAAAACATTTCCTCTCCCCACTCCCCTGCCAGCACACCCCCTTTAAGTGTGCCTATGGTTTACTTTCCCATGTTTTGTAAAAAATACATTAGCTGAAACAATAACAGGCAGGCTGCCATCTGCTGGCTAGTGTTCTGTAGAATAATTTCATTATCCAAGGCAATTGCATTAACCTGAGAGAAGTGTGCTGGATGTTGACATTGATTCAGACATTTCAGAGGCTACTATTGCAAATCAAAGTATATTTGGAAAAACACAACAATAAAATAAAATAATCAAAATCTAATCTGGATACAATCTTTAGGATACGCCTCTCTACACTGCAATTTATTGTAGTTTTTTTTTTTTTTTTTTTAAGAAGTTGGAAAGAGAGTGATGGGGGAAGGAGAGAGGCTGGATTTCTAAAATTCTTTCTTTGTGAGTCAGCAGATAGTGCTTCTGGAGATGGGAATGTTTCCTCTTGGACTGACTCCATCTCCTTTTTTGGTCTGCAAACTCTTGAGGTTAATGGTTGGGGCGGAAGAAGTTGGAGCACATGCCAGCGCTTTGAATATGAAAGGAGGAATTTGCACAATATGGGTACGTTAGTCATTTGCAGTTCACTAATTATCTGTTTTATGTTAATGCTAATTCTCCATGTAAGTAAAGTAAATTAACAGCGTAACGTAAAAGAAGCAATTAATGGGATATATAACATTTGTAGCTATAATAAAACTGATTTCATTCCATGCACATTGAAATTGTCTATTTAGGTATCTAAAATAAATGAGGAGCTTGCTGAGACCTTGCTGCTCTAAGTAACACCAAGGACAGAGTAACGTGACTTAATATTGTTTCCATAGCAACAGGGATGTGCACCAGCGGAATCATGCCCATATATCATTAATTTAGTGCTTTGCTAACACCCCAAATTATACCTCTCCTAATTATACTGTGCTTTTTATTCTTAAGAATGCAACACCACTATTACCTAGAGTCCACAGTGTAAAATTTGAGGGGGAATGGCTACCAGAACATATAGCTCGTTGTACACTTTTTATTTTTAAGGAAGAAAAAAAAAATAGAATCCACAAGTCTCCCCTAATTGTCCTAAATATGCCACTGGGGATGCTACTTGGCTGTGTGCCACTTGGCACCACCCTTCTTCACAGGCTTGCTGAGGCTCTGCGATATCAGCCGCTTCCCAAAGCTTGGAGGCTCAGCTTGATTTAAAACCACATCTGGTGCTTTTGGGAAGCACACTTGATATCAGCAATCACCCTGCACACGCACAACTTCCCGAATATTTCATCCATACCCAGAATACTCACAGCAGCAGCCAAAACAGAAAAAAAAAAAAAGAAAAGAAAAGAAAAAAAAGAAAAAGGGCAGCACAGAAACGCTATGACTAAATTTACTGATGAGAAAATGCTGATGTTGATGAAGTTGCAAGATAATTTCTAATGTTACTAATGTTACTAAGTCACCTTAGAAGAAATCATCCTGCAGACAAATGCAAAGAAAGGCTATTTTTATAACAGTGAGCATTTTGTTTAGATGACGTAGAGATTCCAGAGGATGTGCTAGCTCCAGGAGGTTGTCAAATCTCCGACCGCTCAGTCCTATAACCTTATTTCTGTTGCTTGCTCTAATTCAGGCAGGTGTTTCAGTGCATACAATGGAAGCACACCATGTGGTCTTGTTGAAAGCAAAAGCACAACTCATCTGCACTAATATTTCAGTGTGAAAATACCTTCCAGATTTGGAATCGCACTGTTTTATTTTCCTATACCTTGGTCCTCAAGCATATCCTCCTGCTTCTTCCTAATTGGGCTTACATGATCAGCTTGTTCATTTTAAATCTTGGCTTCCTTCTGATTTGCAGCAGAAGGCTGGCGAATGATGCAGAATGATGGGCTAATTACAGAACTATTTTCTTTGGATGGAAGGCAAATGTCTGGGAAGCTGGAACTCCCCAGTCCCCTCTCCTAATCCATCTGTACGACCCCCTTTGCAGGACAGCAGCCTGGTGTACCTAGCACTGTAGCCATCTTCCGATACTCCCCAAAGAGACACATTCTCACTTCGCTTGATTTTCTGCTTCTTCCTCCAGGAAGGAGGGGCTGGGGGGATTTATTTTTTCATTTCAGTTTGGAGAATCTGATCTTTTAATACAATTTAGAGAAATTATGCTTCCTTTTAATATTCTTTTCTAATCTGAATTCTGTTCCTAGCCTCAGTTAACTGCACGGAGCTCCAGAGGTGAGGACATAATAACCAGCATATTTCTTAAACGTATTCAAGTTCTATTTTTAGTGCATTCCAGAAGCACACAGGATTTTTTTTTCCTGAAAAGACAATGTAATTTGTATGCAGTTTTCCTAGTTATTATTCTAGGGGACATTTTTCTTCAAATGATGATTACAGTCCTAACAAGGTTCAATGCATCCCATCATTTTATATGCTATAGCATCAATTCCGAAGAACACACTGACACCTAGTGGAACATAATTTCATTAATATTGACACCAGGAGATGCCGTCAATTCTGCAATCTCCTATTAATGATGTTGTCAGAGACTTAATTTCTGGCTGCTATGCTGTGGGAAAAAAAAATCTCAGACAAGCTGAAGAAATCCAATATGCAAAGTCTGTAGCCTGTGACTATCTGTTGCTGTTGTTATCTCCAGGCAACCAAAAGCATTGCTTCCAGAGTTCTGTCTGTTTGGAAATGTGTTCTCCTATACACAGCCATGTGTCATTCACAGCACTAAAAATACGAACTATATGCATGAATGGATAAGAGCCTATCTCGATTTCTCTAAGCTAAAATCCACTGCTGGCAAATGTTATATAAAATCTAATGCTGTATACTCCTCCTTTCGATGCCTGCTTCCGTTGCCTATAGGATAGAAATAGCATATGACAGCAAAGGAACATGTTTGCTTTCATCCTATTTTAAATTTGATTACAGTGGCTTTTATATTATTGAGGCATAGCAGGCACCTGATTTATAATCTGATATTAAAGGGGAAATTACTCCTACTAGTAGTCTTAAGTAGCACTTACTTTTACCCTCTGCTTCTTCCAGACAGGAGCCTTCTGACAGGTCTGGAATTACAAGATAGATTTCCTTAAACTAATCTCCAATTTAGTAAATCAGGAAGAATAATCAGCATCAAGAATGGGACACATACAGTACTTTGGGCCAGACCTTCCAACAGTCGTCTAGTTCTGCTACTGTCTATGAAGCTATTTAGTGCCTTTCATTTTCCTTCTCTTTTAAGATCTTGTTGTGCATGTCTTGATCTCAGCTACTGATGACAAGAGTAGAAGGAGCTGTACAAGAATGTACTCAGCAAGACAGACTTGCTTTCCCTGCTCCCCAAAGAGCACAGGAGAGATGCCATATTCCCCAGTGTCCCCCCAAATGCCCCACAGACTCCCTAAAACCTCCTTAAAACTTTCAGCCAAGCTCTTGGACTGTTTCTGCCTAATCTCGCACAGAGTATTCTCTCAGAACCACTTCTTCCTTCTTCAAAGATGTTTTGTTCCCAAATAATGGCAGAAAAAAATGACATTATTTGTCAAAAGACAAATTATTAAAATTGATAATGTATCCCTTATGTATCTGTGCTGAGGACCTATTGAATATAACCTGAACAGCAGAGCATTGGATGGCTCTTTATATTCTGGACTCATATTGCAAATAGAACAGAGAAGAGTTTTATAGACTGCTTTTCATATTTGAGAAATGCTTTATAAAGCAGTGATTAATAATGCTGTTTATTGTGAATGTTTCGGGAAATGTGACAGCACTAGGCATTTAGCAGGAACCCAGCCCAGCATGAAGTAGCTGAAAATATTTTTTTCATGGAAGCAGAAGGTTATATAAAATTAAGGGATAGTGGGAGGCAATGGCCATAAATTTGTAAAGCTCCACTTGTCCAAATCATGCCATGATTTGGCATGACTTGTTTCTGAAGTTTCGACTGAAGTTGCTTTAGGCATATGCCCAATTGATTCTTTCAGTACCCAGCAAAAGCTCTTAGAGAAATCATCAGATAATAGTAACTTTCTTCTTATCCTGGAGTCCAAAGTAACTGCTGGAACCAGAAAGCTACACTCTGCAGAGACATGGACCATTAACAAGTCCCTTCCTCTGTCTCCTTGCAACATCACTATCATCCAGTGGTTGTGTCAGGTTAATGGAGATAGTGTGTGCCCCTGTGTAGTTTGTCTCTGGGCAAAAATAGAATTATCATTGGTTACCACTGTCTGCTGGGTAACCTTAGCATTCAGAGAACCCAGAGACCAGGAACAAGGATTCATTAGGTGAAGTCCATAACACACCCTGGAGGACATCATCATCCACTTGCAACTATTTTTGTCAACAGAAGGAAAAGAAGCTCTATTTTACAAGTTACATGTCCTCTACAAATTATTCCCTCAAGTGTAATTACATGCACATAAGTATATTAATAAAAACACAGTAAAAGTGGAATTTCACTCTGATATTTTACAGTGGCAGTTTCTGGGAGCTTGAGTAGGATTCTCTGTACTTCAACTAAAATATGAATTAGATGCATGCTGAAAAGTGACTCACTCTAACAAATTAAACATTGGGACCTGAAGGTGTCCTACTGCAGCCACTTGAATTGTGCTAGACATCAATCCAGTCAAAAATGAACTGTGTGAGCATTTCTTGCTTACAACATAGCGCAGAGTACTGTATTTTACTTCTTCTATTTTAGCATTTCTACATGGATCACCTTTTAATCCTCATTAAACACTGAATATCACTTACTCATGACAGATTATGTATCTTTGCTCTCTTGTAAAACATGATGGTACTGCATGAATTCTTCTTATTGGTTGCTGTTCCCAAATATTCTTTTCTGGTCTCATCCAGTGACTTGTAAATCCAGCCTTTCCCTTGATTTCAGTGGGAGCTGGATGAGAATCCTAATTTAAAAAAATAGGAAAGCTGCTGAGCTTTAAAACAAGAAAGTCTCAGATTGTAATGTACAGATGTATGGGTTAATGTACAACTGTGGTATCTGAGGATGAAGAGATTTTATTGCATAGTATTTCCCCTGAAAAATTACAATGAATTATTGAAATAAGAAATGTGGTTTTGAACAGCTTTATATTCAGTGTTTAGTATTCTGAATGTTTCTGGTTCTCAAATAATATGACTTTGAACAGACCTCATGTCTCTTACAGAAGGGTCTTGCAGGGCTCTAGAAGCAATAATTAAGCTTGCGAAATTTGAGTGGTATTACAGATGGTCACTAAGGCACAAAGGCATTTCCAAGGTCACTCAATAAATCAGTGACAGCATGAGAGCTAAAGCCCAGGCATCTCTCTTGCCCCACTGCGCAAAATAGGACTGCCCAATGCAGGCTCAGCCTGTGCCTCTGCTCTGTGATCTCCCAGAACTCTCATGTCATCTCTCCATGAGTGGTTTCGTCCCTTCCCAAAGGCTTTTTTAAGTAAGTGTAAGTGTTGTGTTTGGTTATACAAAAGGAGCATGCTAATTTGCTAATGTAAATTGGCTAGGTTTGACTGACTTCAGTGCACTGTATCATGTGCAAGAGCAGCATTTGCATTTTGCTTTGATATAGAACGATGTGATGTATGACAGTTTGATGCAGTTGGCTGCAGTCATCCTCAGCCTTGCAGGTCTAATTTAAAAGACATTGTCACTGACTTCATTGGAGCTATGACAGTTCAAACTAGCTGAGGATCTGACCTAAAAATCTCACAAAATCTTTGAAAATACAGGGACTAGAATTTAATGCAACAGGAATAAATGATATATCACAAAATCATCCAGCAGATATATAGGCACTTCATATATTCAACAAGCCATGTAACTATTGAACTGCTTAACTGCAGATACAGATCTGACATGTAAATATACGGCATTAATTCCTTTACTTGGATGTAAATACACAAATGAACAGCAATTGAGAAACATTGATGGCAAATAAACCAGGAATACAGGACTATTTGGTACCACATGCTCTTTTTTACACACTGAAAGAACCCTGAAGACATTCTTATGATACCAAGGTATGACGAAATTTCATTATCCGTAATATATGTTTCATTTAGAACATTTAAGCAACCTCTAGAAAAAGGAGAAACTGAGAACTGATGTGTGTTGCACAGTGGGGTTTCAAATTTAACTTTCCTCAAATCCCCGTTATGCATTCATTCTTGTAGAAATCAGAGTCCTAATTTAGGAGGCATGTATTTAATGACACACTGTCAAAACAAGTCATAACTTTTCAGGGAAAGATAATGTTACTGGAATTTACAACTATCAAAACCTTTGCCATGTTTGATCATCAACATAAAGCTCTGTCTGCCTAGTACAGCCAGATTTCCTCAGACTTGGAACTCTTCCACCAAGTGTAATTGCACAGATCAGTAAGTCATAGTTTCCTAGGTCAGTTCATCTGAGGAGTTGACTAAATCCTGATTCACCTTCCATTTATATCAAAGAAAGGGAATGCCTTTCTGAATTTATTATAAACATCATTCAGACGTAAATGTTTGCCTTTAAAATCAACCCCAAAACATTTAATGGTTCCTATTAAAAAGAAAAAGATTATGGAAGGATTATGGTCTTTCAGATGTGTCAAAAAGCTATAAAAAAAATGCCTTTTGTTTATGTCTTACAACCAGTGTACAATATTTGGCCATATTCTCAAGGGCAGGGAAGATTGGACAGTAACCAAACTGTTAGCTCATTCTCTGACTATTTTAAAATATTCATTAGAGTGAACCTAAGCTTGTAAAATGGAATAATTATTTTAGAACTTTTATCATAATTTATAACATGAGCACTGCATGCTAATGAGCAAGAAATAGGCTCAGTGACATGAAGTACCTGAGGAAAAGTACAGTAACTTGGAACTGACTCATCTCAATAAAGACGTATAGGACAGATGGGAACAAACCAGAAGGCATAGGATGGTTATATAAAAAAAGTTCCCTCTGAAAGATTTATATTCTACTAAAGTCATTATTATGTTCTTAGCTCTTCATTCTTGAAAAAAAAAAAAAGAAAGAAAGAGAGTGAATTCTTCCACCCCTTGTTTTTTCTAGAAAATTATTTCATGCTAAAAAATAAATAAACATCCTCTAGCTAATTTGCTGATAAATATATTTGGGCTTCTAATGTAGACAATTGTATGTTAGTAGACTACAATTAAATCTGGGAGCACATACTGAGTTAATCATGTACAGGTTGTTTATTGGAACATAGTTATCCTCATGCTTATTACTTTTTTACCTGAAATGCATTGCCACATTTGTAGACATAGCAGGTTTTCTCAGGAAGGATGTTCCTGAGAAACTGAATGTTCCTTTTAAAACTTCCTTTCCATTCAGGTTGTTGATTCTAGATGCTACGGGAAAATATTTCCTGTAGCGTCCTAAGCAAGCAACAGCAACCACATAAACATTTATCCTGCTACAAAGGCCGATGTTATTTTTTTTATAAACATTTCAATCTCTTATGTCCCTTGGTGCTAGGATATTCAATCTCAGTTGATTTTCCCATTCTAACCATGTTTTTTTTCATAGTCATCTATTTGGTTTCATTTGTGGCAGAAATGTTCTTAGCATCTAGAGTATCATTTAAATTCCACAAAGCACATGGTGAATTAGGTTCTTGTCATTGTCTCTGAGACAGAATTTCACCTAAAATGAAATGGAAGAGCCTGCTGAAGCCTCTGATCTACATGAAGGAGCTCTATCTGGAAAGCGGATATCCAAGAATTCTGGTCAAACAAAGGTTAATTTACTTGAATAACGAAGGGAAGTTCTCTGATTAAAGCTTAGGAACTAACCTGAAAGAATCAGCAAAAATTCTTTATACACTTAGCAGTACATTTCTGAGGAAGGAAAGAAAGGTTTGAAGACAATTTTTTTTTGATTACAACAAATCCCTACTCTGCCATGACCATCTCTGTAAGAGTCAAGAATGCTTTTGCTCAAGTTAAACTACTGCATTAAATTAGTTTGATCTGTTTGGTGGTTATCAATCAGTTTTCAAAATTCTAAAAATAAAGAGGAAAAAACATTCCCATAGAAAAATAATGAAGGCTTTTAAACAATAGCTGATCAAGATATAATGTAGGACCTATATTTTTTTTTTCTTGGAGGTTAGTCAAACAAGAAAGTTATAAATGGCAACTAACACATAAGTTTGAACCATGATCAACTGTGTATTTGAAGAGCCTCACTACGGACAACTTGGTACTGGGAATTTTTCTTTGTGTCATGATTAATATAGGGTTTGTTTTCCTTCCCTGTTGCCTTTGACTCTATATAGACCTCTCTCCACTGGAAGTAAACTTGCATCTGGCACGTGGGTGATAATGAATGGTCATTAAAACTTAATTATCATCTGAACTGCAATTATCATCTGTTTATAATAAACATTTTTGCACAAAGCAGTGGCTATAGTCCAGGAATGGCCAATATTTCAGATATGAAGACTTGGCTTGAACTAACAAGTGGAGATACCTGTGCAAGGCAACTAAGGTAAGAAACTATTTAGAGGAGTTTTATTACTTGAAACAGAAGTAATGAATGACAAACAAGTCAAAGTAATGACTTGTTAAATCCTCGTGAAAAAAATAACAGACAATGTGCACTTCACAAAGATGTGTGTCAAAAGGCCAAAGAATTAGTATAGAAGGAAATTTAGGCTTGTAAACTGGATTTTATCTCCTCTAATTTTCAAAGTTCACAATGCACACATTTATATCCAAGACAGATGCTTATATTCAGTCAGATGAATCCTATCCAAGGTGCTTAATACATGCGAGCCAAGTGTGTGAGCCCCAAACATAGCAGTCAAAGGCAAGGGGAACTGCCAGGGCTGAGATGCTATAGATTGCTTGAACAAAATGTCATCCAAGTCTTAATGCTGATAAGAGAGGAAATAATTCATTTGCTAATTAAAATGAATAGGAACTGGCCAATTCCTCTGCACTACTTTGCAAATCCAAACTTCTCTTTCCTCTCACCTTTAAATGCTTATCATTTCATAAATCAATGAACCATCTTCCTTGAAAATTTCTTTTTAATCCATAGTGACTAGATTTTTAGATGTGGTCTAAGTGGTTCATAATCTGTATAATCTCTAATTACACCAGAATATTTCTGTGAGATACTCTAGTTTAAGCTCTACATTTCCTTCTTTCTCCTTCAAAGGTGCTTAACTAAATCTACTGAAAGTCCCAAGACCATCATCAATTCCCATATCAGTTATAAACCATCACAGTCCCTGGAAAAAGGAAGCGTGAAGGCTCAGCTCCTTAATGTGCATTTCTTGTCCTGTCCCTCAGCAGGGAGGAATGAGTATTTGGTCTACTAATACGTCCCTATTTTATACCAGCTTGCAGTCTCAGGCCATGGACTCTATAAAATGAGCGTTTGACATTTCTATATTAAACTCCTTCCTAGAAATGCAAGGAAATACTTTTGACATCCGCACTGTAAGCAAAGAGCATTTCTTCTCATAGGAACATCAGAAGTGCTTTGACCAGTCTTTTGCAGTCCTTTCCCTGGGAATCACACAATGTAGATGCTTCAGTGACGTACAAGAAACACTAGAATCCCTTTCACAGAGTCCACAGTCATGACAGAGATTGCTGTAAACCCATTCCATGAGGTTTATGAAATCTTTCATAATGTTTATTAGCATTCACTGTTGTAAATAGGGAATTTCTTGTGAATTATATAAACATTCAGCTAGCTTCTAATCTCACTAGGTCTTCAGCCTTAACAACATCTTTTGCCAGAAGTTTTAATATTTACCTGTTCTGTAACAACAATATATTTCTTTTTATCTACTTTGAAATTTCTACCTTTTAATTTCATCCGAAGTCTCCATATTCTTGTGTTATGAGACAGGGAGAACAGATGCTTCTGATCTATCTCTTCTATACTGTTTATTATTTTGCATATTTTTATCACATTCTCTTATTCGTCCTAGTGTTTTCAATTTCTCATATATGAGTTTTCCATTGCTCTATTCATTGTAGAAGATGAAAAATGAAATAATTTTAAAATAGTTAAATCAGATAAAATGGCAAAAGCTTACACAAAATAAAGTGAAAAAAATTTTTAAAAACCACCTTCTGCAGTGAGACCAAGGAGAGAAAATATTAACAACAAAATCTATTATTTGAGAAAGGCTCAAATAAAGAAAATGTATAGCTAAAATAACCGTAGCTAAAAATCGTATGTAGTTGTATGTAAAACTACAGATAAAAAAGCTCACATGTGCAGATCTTTATTTATATATCCACATACATACACATACAATACTTTTGACTTATTTGGGGATATTCTGAGTCCTATAGCCATAGGTAAATGAAAGAGTCAGGTTCAAATTGTAGCTACAAAGATCTGACAATTCATGGTAGCAGCTCAGCATGTTCTAGGAAATTGATTTGTAATATTGTTTTAATAGAGTGAGGATTAATTAATATAAATTTTTTGTGGTATTATACAACAAGCAAGATGGTGCCTATATATCTTTTCTGTTACCAAGAAAATTAAGGATAGGTCTTATGCCAGCTGCTGAGCCCAGGCTTGCAAACATACACAAATAAGGAACTACTCAAGTACATACATTCTGGTTACCTTACGTCTCTCATCTTTAATCTAGATGCTGCTTCATCTGATTTATTGCAATAGTTTCCCTTTTAAATCACAGCCTGAAAAGCCTTTTTGAGTTGAAATAGATAAATATGCTTGTTTCTTACATGTAATGCCATAAATTTAGTTATTTTTTACTCTGGTGTTGTCCTTTTGCTTTATAAACGACAGCGAACACACTGTACTTTAACAGTGAAACTGTAATTTAGTAGAGTCTCAGCTTCCATACAAAACATGGATCTATCTTTGGCGGATGTATAATTTATGTGTGTATATAGGTTTATATTCGATCAACATTAACAAGAAATGCTAGCTGAGATACAGTAAGTATTTGCTGAAACTTATAAGCATGTCTGGTTCATCCTGCACTTTGGACAGACAGAAGCAAAGGCAGAGTGAGACACAATCTCACATATGTTAATCTCAGTTTTAATGAGTATTCAGCAACACGCTCCGTGTCAGACAATTCAGGAGTTTTATGGAGGTCTCCTTGGCTGAAGCAGAAAGGAACAGAGACTGGATGCACAACTGAACTGATAGGGGTGTTGGGACACCAACCAGGAGAGTGCAGGAGGAACAGAGCATCCTTAAGGAAGACAGGCAAAGGCCATATTTACACCTACGCCCATCCCACTTAAACTGCAGAATGGGCTAATGGCTTCTGCCTGTTCCCCTCTCTTTTGAGGGGCCACTGCTCTCCCCAGGCAGAACATGAGCACTGTGTGTGCCAAAGTCAGGGCACGGTCTGCCAGAGAGGTCTGCAGTCTTTTATCTCATGCTCTATTCACCTTCTCTGAATCCGTGCAGCCTGCCTCGCTACCAGTGTGTGCCCAGCATCTGTCCCATAATAACACACCACAACAGCTTTGACTGAGGAGAGACACGGATGATCTTTCCACGGCCAACCGAGTGGGGAGAAGGCCAATTTCTTAAAACCGCCAGCAGAGAACAGTGCCAAACTGGCACCTGGTTACCTTTGCATTGCAGCAACATTTCCCTGATCCAGCTCATTCTCCGAAGCCTGCTGTAATGCATACGGACTGCCCGTCCCCACTTACACAAGACCAGAGAAATAACAAACAGAGCTGCAAGGCCAAGAAAAAAGACAGTACTATATAAATTCTGAAGTTTTCCTGTTTAGATCTGAAAAAAAATACATTATACAGGACAGAAAGTCAAAATCTTGGAAATTCTTAGGAATAAAACAACTGCACATATTTAATTACATAAATTTATTTTTTAGATAACTGAAACAATTGTTTTGTTTAGTTTTAAAAATGTTACAGCAGGATACTTTGACATTTTTAAAAGTTCATATTTCTTCAAAATGGGAGATACTCTCAAAGTGATTCTTTTTGCTATTTGATTTTTAAATAAAAAAATGTTGAAAATTCACTTTGAGTTCTAGAGATGAGAAGAATGACCTTTAAGAAAGTATTGGTGACATTTTTGAAATATAGTGCAATATTTCAAATATATCTTTGTATTGCATCAGCCTTAACTGATTAGAATTCTTGAAATTACACGTCTAGTCTATAGTTATATTTACCTTTCCACTGTTCATTTAGTGAAAATTCTTCTACTTGTGCAAGGAAAATAGCTTGATTATGTGCAAGGGAACGGTGTATGCATATCAACTAAACACCAGTTTTCACAAGAAGTCAGATTGTGACTAATACAATTCAGCATGAGAGAAGCTATAAATAAAATCAAATGTATCTTTTCTTGCAGGTTTGGGGGCTGAAAGCTCAAATTATGTTTAGATCCACCACTGACTAGAATCTTGCTAATTGCGGCAGCAGAAAGAGTGAAGGTTGTGTTTACACCTATGACATAACAAAGAAAGCACTGCTCTTAAAAGACAGTATTTGTGTAGTCATTTCAGAGGAATTTCTCACATTGAAAATCTGGAGCAAAATACCCTCATAGCAAGGAGTTAATTCTAATTTGACTTACCCTCTCTCTTCCACAGATGCTCAGCAGAAGGCTATTTGAAGGCCTGCTGGAGGCTGAAGGTCTGGTCCAAGGCCCCTTAAAGCCAGCAGGCCTTCAGGCCCCCAAATCAGAATGCATCATCCATCCCGCAGCATTTTCACACTTACGGGTTTGCTCAGTCAGTATCAACTTACCAGGACAAGAAGCCAAATATTTATCACACATAACTCCACCCAGACTGACTGTTTGGTTCAGTAACACGTTTGTGCTGCATAAAAAAAACATACTAAAGCCTGAAAAAATTATTCAAATTCGGTTTTTCTCTACTCTAAGCTAAAACTGTTGGAAACTGTTCTAATAAAAACTGACAAGATGTCACTCTGTCTACAAGGAAGAGAGGTTTTATGTAAGGACCTGTCTGATACAAAGAAAATAAACATTGAAAGTGCACATTTAAGAGGTTGCAAAGAGACCAAATTGGTATTAAAAGAAATTTCTCACTTCAACAAATGATATCACCTTGAGCTTTACTGTCAGTTGTTAAAATTCCTTAGAGGGACATTTTTAGTACTGAATGTAGGGCTTTTTTTTAATGTGGCAGAGACCAAAGCAGAAGAAAAACACAAGTGACATCAGTGCTTTCTTCCCTTAATGTCCTGCCCTCCCCTGAGCAGGGCAAACAGAAGACCACTAGAGGTGAGACCTCCATGCCTATCCCATTCCTGGTCTCCTTGTCTGCTGACATTGCCAGAGGGTCATTTTCAGATACAGACAAGGGTGCATCACAAATGCATAAACATGTCAAAACTAGACTGCTTAAAACTCTGTTTTATTACATTGGAGCTTGCAGCAGTGATCTGGAATGAGTGATGAGTCTGGGTTTCAGTTTGAGCCGAAGTTTTCATAGACAAGTTTTCATTAATTTACATCATTTCTGGCCTTGACCATTCACTGTTATGTTTTTTAACTTTTTATGCTGGCACAGTCCTGATCGGTTTCTATCCAACTACCCATTGCAAAATAGGTTTACCTCATGCTTTTTAGGAGAGGTTTTATTAGCATTGCCTAGTAGCGAGAGGAGAGCTCAAATAGTCCTGTTTAGCTTTTAGTCAGAGAATGCCATGTCTCTGATGTATTAAAAATTGCTGCAGTTAAATCAACAGAACAAAATGGGAGGAAAATCAGAAGTAATAGTGATAAAAATAAGACATGAAGGAGGAGATTCTTCTATAATTAATAGATTACAGAGCTCTACTATTAATTCAGTTCACATCCCTCTGTATTCTGGCCCTTCTTATTCCATGTATGAAATTGTTTTTCACCATTAGCTGATCTGTGACGTCTTTATTTAGATGCTTTCTGTCATGGATCTGTCATTGTGTCCTATATGAGGCACTTGCACATTTTAGATGGTGACTAGATTATGAAGTGAAGTCATCCATTAAGGAAGTGAAGTCATCCACTAAGAGTTTTGGGTCCCCCTCTGACAAAAAGATACTCAATATTTAGCACAGAAGTGGCTCAAGGACATAGATGCCACATTATTGAAGTCCCTCCAGTAGGATATGCAGTCCTGACTGACAACATTTTGGATAATAAACTGCATTTTCCCATGTGCTTTGTGAAAGTCGCGTTCCTGCAGGTACCTCTTTACGCTGCCGTTAGGCTGCCTGTGCTACCCTTCCAGTTTGGGAAAATTTCACAGACGATCTGAAAAAATTGTCCCTTCATCAGGATTTATTTCATAGCCAAAAGGGAAGAAAGCAGCTTGACCTTTTTACAAAGAAAAAAACCTGTTACTTTCCTCAAGCAGGATGGCTCAGCATTTCAGTCCTCTTCTCCTAATGTCATTCTAAGACATTTTTCCAGAGTGCTACGCCCCCAACCCTTTTTCCTCCTCCTGGTCTGGACCCTATTAAGCTAATCACCTGGAAATTGAGTTTTGTCACAGAACAGAGCCAGCAGCTCTCCAGAGTCCTTAAAAGACCCATATGCTGTATTACAAAATCCAGACAGGAAGTTTATGTAAGGAGGAAAATGGGAAAAGGCAATTCCAGAACTACTACCCCTTCACTGGTAGATGCATTTTAAATGCTTAACATCAAATCAAACGTTTCAGAAAAATGCATGGACTTACTTTCATTTGAGAATATCAAGATTTATACTTTAGACTGTTGAGAAATTTTGTATTCTGTGGAAAATTTTAACTATAATTATGATCAAAATTACAGATTAAAAAAAAATGTTGAAATACAGAAGTTTCCCAGAAGGAATCTTTATTTAGTTCTAACTCCAAAGTTCGCAATTAAACATCACAAATTTCTATTTGGCATCTGAGTCTCTGCAAAGTCTTTCCCAGATTATGCACTGTTGTTTTTTAAATGATTACAAGAAGTAAAAATAACTGACACTATTGCTAGAATAGTGGCACTTTGCTTCATAATAGAAACAGTTCATATCACTCTAGGCTGAGAACACAATTGAAAAAAGAAAGTAACTAGAACTTCAATTCAGAAAAAGCATTTAAGTATGTGCCTAGATTTCAGTAGGATAAAGCATGAGTTTTAAGTTACATTTTCCTAATATGCTTTCACAAACAGAGATAATTTTCTGTATTAGGTTGTTAATGAATAAACAGTAAGTAAGTAAGTGAGACATTTTTCCTACAAGTATGAATGTATGATGATTATTTCAGGGTAGCATGTAATAAAACTAAGAAAATCTACTATGAAATGTTATATAAAAATAACAGATTGTTCTGCATTTGATTCTCCAAATGATCTCATTTAAATGTAAATTTTAACTAAGTTATGCTTCCCTTGGTGGTATTACTGTTTAAACTAATTGCTGGCTGTTAGAACTCAAAATCATGTGAGTATGCAGCTGTGAATAATGAATTTCTATCTTCTCACTAAAGAGCACAGGCTTTTTCTCTCTTGATATCTCTTTATCTTCATGGTATCTACCCAAACTACTTTCTATCTAAAGAGAATTTAAAGAAAAAAGTAACCTTCTAAGAAATCTTTAAAACAGATTTTGTAAGAGATTAGGTGGATCTCTTCAAAGGAAACATTGGTAAACTTGCGAAATTCGACTTAAAAGTCAATACATGATCATTTAGTTCTTTCAGCACAGAATGATCCCCTACAAATCTTTACTGCCTTGATTTTAATTTCTGTATCTTTTTTTCAATCTCATATCATTGCTATTCGTTTTTGTAATAACAGGCATAATTTGTACTGTGAGGAGCAGAATAAAACCTATAGATTATTGATAAATGGTATTACTATAGTTTATTTCATGACCATGACATTTTCTCACAGAAACCCCTCTGTGAGAAATCTGTAGCTGGGGAGTACTGCACATTCATGACCTCATTCAGAGCTTTAGTTGGGTTTGTGTCTTACAGGTGTGGTCGTGTGCTAAAGACAGTATGTAGCCCCAGGCTAAAATCCAGGTAAGCTTCTGTGGCTCCCAGAACTGTGTGTTCCCCTTTTCCTAAGGGGTTCATTTTCTCTCCCAAATACCTACACAGTGCTTCAGTAAGATAGTTTGCAGCCTTCTCTCCTCTCACTTCCTTGGAATCAACCGTAGGCCTGAAGCCTAGAGCCCCAAACAGTATCACATCCAGGTACATCTGCTGTCTATACATTAAAACATGAGATTAACTGGGTGATCTAACTGAATGGAGAAAGCAAGGATATGCATGGTGCACCAAGTTGCCTATAGGTGGTTTGAATGGATCAGGAAGAGATGTGGCTAAACATGATGGAGAAATCGTGGTCTCATTTTTTTCCATAGCAAACTGATTTCTTTCCAGCAGAAAACAGTATCTGTTACCAGGCAATAAATTTAACTGGAAGTGTTTGATCTTAGTAACCATACAGATCCACTAAGTGGGGCCTTCAACCAATACTCATCCTTCTGTGTACAAAAACATACTGCTGTTCAGGTTGACCTTTGAAGCCATTCTGAGCATTTAGGCAAGAGACTGATTCCCCATTGCCTGCCTTTCCTTTTTAGCACACATTTGAAGCTTACCTTGATATTACAGTCCTCTGAGCTCAGAAAACTTGTCAGAAATAATCTTCCTCATATTAGACTATTCCACCTTCTTCTCACTTCTGCTTATAAGGAATGCAGCCTAAAAGGGCCACTGTTTGTCCATCACTACTTCCAAAAGGGTTCTACTATTGCACTGGAGACAGAAATAAAGAGGAATCACAGTCAGTAATGATCTGATGTAGGTAATGACATATGATATAGGCATGGGGTGGCAGATGATATAATCTCTTTTAAATTTGTTGTTTCACAATAGATTTGTGGGTGTTCTTGGAGATTTTTTCTTTATATTCCAATATTCTACTTGCAAAATATTTCTTAATAGTTGTGCTGTAAGGATAAAATTAAACTTGTGAATGGTGAATGGTTGTGTGGTCACACACACACACACACACAGAAAATACCAATATGGAAAAGCACACAGATAAAGCTTCAACGAGAGGACAGTCAGAAGGCAAAATGTGAATTCAGGCTACTTCTGAGAAATGGAACATTTCGCAAAAACTTGTCACTTCCTAAACCAGATGAACGAACTGGAACCCAATGTGCACTTTGCAGGCATTATTTAAAAGCCAGGCTACTTAAAAGCACAGCCTTCCTTAAGGAGTCTCCTGCCAGCAAAACTGAAATATTTTACTTTGTCTGGTTCCCATTTTTCTGCCAAGGGTACAAAATAAATTAATTAATTCCTCCTGCTGCCACTTGGCTTTAAATTAAGTTTCTAAATATTCATTTAACTTGAAATATAAGCTGCTGATGATATATTTAACACAGAGGCGGGAACTTTAATGATTTAGGAAAACAGTAACTGGGCAGAATCTTTCAACTTTGATTACCCTTCAAACCTAAACAAATTGTAACCACTTCTGGGCTGGCTATGAAAGCCAGTGACACCCTGTGCCTTTGTAACGGGCACTGACTGGTGTATGTGTTGGCAATCTGAGCAGAACAAGTCAGAATTTAAGAGATCTGGAAACCGAGCAGCTCTAATCCTGTCAAAGCGCCGAGTGGTGCAGGAGGTCCCACGGCTGCAGTGTTTGATGGGCTCAGCCTCCAAGCTGGAAGCTCTGGGAGCATTTCCACTCCCCACACAGGCTTCAGTTCATAAGCAAAAGCTTAACTTTAACTTCTCTTGGCAGTTGCTCTGGGACTGTTAACAGCAACAGCGTTCATACTTTATCACTGCAGTTGGGGGCTGGCTGTATGTGTGTTTCAAGACTCCTACACATAGAATAATAGTAACGTGGAGTAAAGGAAGGGACCTCCCACCAATGATGTGAGCTTTATGGATGCCAGACTCAAAACACCCACAGATGGCCAAGTTACGCTCGAATATTTCCCAGATCACCAGTTAGCTTCAACAGACTTAAATTGTTACATCCTTTTTGATAAGCCTAAATTCCTCCACACTTAGAGAAAGAAAAAAAAAAAGGGGGGGGAGGAAAAAAGAAAAAAGAAAAAAAGCCCATAATATTCTGCAGTAACATTTGAGAAACAGTGATTTCTAAAAACTTCCAGGGGAGCTTGAATTACAGTCTTGTAATCAATAAAGCTATATTTGAGTTAAGGCATGATTCTATACTCAAAACAAGTCAGAACATTTCAATAACCATACATTACCTCTGTCCTCTATTCTCCTAAAACAAATGGAAATGACAAGTATATCACAAAGCTATAATAAGAGTTTGGAAATGAATCAGGAAACATAAAATTATGGTTCTGACCATAGCTTTTATATTTTCCACACTGCATAACGTTGTTGCAATATAACTTACATTGCTCATTTTAAATTTTAAATCAAGGTTAAGGCAATATAGACTGAAATTCTGTGTATGTTAAGTTAAGATTCCTGTTGACTTGAGTGGCCTGCGAGACCTGTAGGCCCTAGGGCTCAGAACCTATAAGAGATTTACTTTTTTGTTCTTTCTTGATCTTCTCTGGAAGTAAAATTCAATAATTATGATTAAAATACACGCTTTCTCTTTGTCTAAGGAGAATGATAGCATTTGCCACTTTATAGCATTGCATCCATTGAATCAGATTTACCACGAGTGCCAATAATCTTTATTTTGTAAAATTAGAAAAGAAAACAGAAAATCTGCTGAAGAGCCTAAAGCAGAATCTGCAGTGGGGAAACTGTAAACCTCAGCCATCCTTTGGAGAATTGCTTGAACACTCTCCATAAATTCTTGCTGAATATCTTTTTTATTTGCTGTCATGGAATGCCTATGCAGCTATGGAACATTAGTTAAATTGAACCAATATAGATATATCATTTTGTATTATTGAATGCAATTTTCTTTAATTAGCATAATAAGAGGAAAATTACATATCTTAAGTAAGGGCCGCTTGTGTCATTTCCCTGTGTACACAGGTCTTTCTGACTGATTGTTTTCAATCAGCCTGGAAAGCACCATGAACCAAGCGGCTGTCGTGCAGCAGCCCTGCTTCCAACATTATTCATTTCATACATGACATATTTTCAAACATGGTTTCTGAGATCCAGACCACATGAAAGGCTTTTTCTCTGACTGTTTCAAAAAGTTTGTGGTTTATTTGTTCACTTACAGTCATCATGGAAAGACTTATTCAACCACTGTATTTTTTTTTCCCTTTCCATCTTGTGAGAGCAGATGAAAGGAGAACGTAATTACTCTAGGATTAAACTTCTTTATATGAAGGACATTTCTCTGTGACTTTGAACATTAATATCGCTGGAAAAAAACAGAGACAATAATTCTCATTTATTATACAGGTTCAGATGATGCAATGTGCTGAATGAAAGGATATGAAACTATAATTATATATGTATGGCTTGTCAGAAAGTAAGAGGAATTTTATAATAGGTGCTAATTAACTGTTACAGTGTGAGTAAAGTTGGCTAGCTATTTTGAGAAAGTGAAAAACTATACATCTCCTGAATCACAAAACAAAAAATAATACGAGCTGTTTCACCCAGAGAGATCACTCAAAAAACTGTTAAATTTGTGTCTGAAACTTGGCATGTCAGTAATGACTAGTGATCATGTTCTCTGATGTACTGTAAAAGATTTGGTTGTCAAATACCATAGGGCAAGCAGCTGGTATGGAGGCATAGCTCTGAACTTTTAAAAATGTGCATATTGTCACATATGCACAGTAAAAGTAAATCTCCTGAGGATCTGTCATTGAAAATGTTTCTGACAGTATTGGTTTTCCATTATTATGGAACTTTGGTGTCTTTCAACAAAACCTCACTTTTTGTTACACATGAGAGCACAAACAATTTAAAGAGAATAAAAATCATTTGTAAAGGATACCAGAAATTACAAGAATGAAGGTTTGCTTAAGAATGTTTTCAGTTTATCAAAAGACTGCATAAAAATGAATGTTTTACAATTCCATAGTTCTTTCCCTTTTGTGTAATTAAAAATAAATAATATTTCCCAATCAATTTCATAGAAAATTAAGGCACTTCTGACTCACACATTTTTAACATGCATTCACTGCTGACCAGTCATGATTGGCAAGTTTGCAACCGTAGAAACATTGGACAAATACATTGGACACACAAAGACAAGTAGCCATGTAATTCTATCTTTGGCTAAAAATTCTCTTGTAGATAAATGAGGGATAATTTATCTGTGGTGACCAACAAACACTCAACTTCACAAGAATTCTTATAAAGAATAAAGGAGACCTGGCATTATAGGGCCTTCTAATTTTATACTGTTCAAGAAAGGTAGCTTTCCATTTTCCATAACAATATCCAGGAGTCATCATAGCTTTGCGCTGTACTAAAGCAATCTTGAAACAAAGCCCGGCCTATGTATGTCAACCATACTGCTTATGTAGGTATAATTCAAAAGCACTGCACTTCACTGACCTCTGAGCCAAACCTTTCTGATTATTCATTACTGGCTTTCATTCAATGCAATACAAATTCAAGATTTTAGTGTTTGAGGTGACAGATGTTATTTGCTTCCAACAATAACCAATATCAACATCACCTCAAAATCATATCCTTCTGACATAAGAGACTTGCAAGGAACAAATAAATGTCATTTTATGCTTCATAAATTAGCATTTCTTTGGCCATGACGAGAGGCAGGGTCATGGGGAATTTCAAGGAGACTGTGTTTGTAGCTTATGCAAGTTCAGGGACAGTACTTTTCTAGGCAAATCAAACCTAAACAGATTTTCACATAATTTTTTAAATTGTGAATTACTCAAAAAAAAAGAAAAAAAAAGCTTTGATTTTCCATTTGGATTACCCGCAATTGCTTGCAAGTTCTTGGGTGAAAATAAGTACCATTTCCTTTCAAGATCAAAGATTTATAGGACGTCTCTGACAATCTCTGACAATCAGAACTCTATATGCATAAGCCTAATGCTGTATGTTCTTACATTCAGTTTCTCATGTTCACTGTGTTAAACAGAAAGTAGGTCATTGCCACATAGTAAGTGAATGAGCATAACAGTATAAGAAATCTATAATTCTCTCTTGAGGGTTGAGCAAGGGAAGTAGAGAAAGAGATTGGATTAATTCTACTGAAACAGTATGGTTAGTCATTATTCTTTATGTGGATCAATATGAATTGAGTCTGGACTATTCTAAAACATACTGTTACTTTCCAGAACACAGTGAGCTATTTTGGTGGTGTGCTCAAACCATAATAGTTACACTGTCAGATTATCCATTATATCTCATATCTCCATAAAAATCCTCAATACTCAGATGTATTTTTGAAATCATCTTGGGTACTTTTACTTGGAGGAAAAATAAGATATTTGGCCTGTTTTGTATCATTTTTTAATGATCAACCATTCCTTTAAAAAATGCTAAGGACTATTTGATCATAATTAACCCTTAGCCATTTGGTTATTTTAAAAATTCTTTTACTGCGTGATTTAATAAAGTGCTGAATGTAAGAGGAAAGTGCTCAATGTAAGAGGAAATTATCAGAATATGGCAGGATTTAAATATTAGATGCCATTTTATTATTATTAAAAAGGTAGTTGCAGCTCAGTTTTTTCTCCCTCCTGAAACTACACAGATTTATTTATTAGCACCAGAATTCTTACAGATAATCAAGTTCTTAAAGAAATGCCAGCTGTCTTTCGGGAATACATTTCATGGTACTGTTGATGTCTATGGATACAATCACAGAATCACAGAATGGCTGAGGTTGGAAGGGGCCTCTAGAGATCATCTAGTCCAACCCCCCTGCTCAAGCAGGTACACCCAGAGCATGTGGCACAGGGTGGCATCCGGGCAGGTTTTGAAGATCTCCAGAGAAGGAGATTCCTCAACCTCTCTGGGCAGCCTGCTCCAGGGCTTTGTCACCCTCACAGTAAAAAAGTTCTTCCTCATGGGAAGATGGAACTTCCTGTGTTTCAATCGATAAAAGGGCCCTTGTGGCCTGTCTTGACCACCACAGAGAAGAGTCCGGCCCCATCCTCTTTACATTCTCCTCTCAGGTATTTATACATATTGATAAAATCCCCTCTCAATCTTCTCTTCTCCAAGATAAACAGGCCCAGGTTGTTTAGCCTTTCCTCCTACAATAGATGCTCCAGTCCCTTCATCATCTTCGTGGCCCTACCCTGGACCCCCTCTAGAAGCTCCGTGTCCCTCTTGCCCTGGGGAGCCCAGAACTGCACACAATACTCCAGGTGCAGCCTCACCAGAGCTGAGTAGAGGGGCAGGATCCCCTCCCTCGACCCTCCACCTGATGCAGGCCAGGATCCCTTGGCCACAAAGGCACATTGTTGACTCACGGTTAACTTGTTGTCAACCAGGACTCCCAAATCGCGCTCTGAGAAGGATTCTGGAGGTGTTGAGTTCCTTCCTCTGAAGGACTAGGACTTTTGTGGGTATAAAATGTGACTGAACAGAATGACTCCAGTGGAGCCCTCAGTTTCATGATTTCAGAAGGCTTTGTAGTCTTTCAGCACCGTGTTACAGTACGGGGCCATAAGAAATAAAAGATAAGTCTCCTTAAAATTTCTAGCCTAATAATTATGTCCTCAGAATGTATAGTCAATAAATGGTTTAGAGTTGCACAGCTTCTCTCAGTCTTTGCAAGATTCTTTCTGCTTATAGCTAACCTCTTTTTGTCTAATTTCACTGCACATGATGATTCAGGGTTCAACACGCAGGTATTCAGACCAAAGGAGCACATGTATATGCGTTTCCATTGAACAGTATCAGGAAATAAAACAAGCATGTCCTGAAGGAAAGGAATAAAGACAAGGAGAATACTGAAAAGTCATTTTTTAAAGGGAATGATCAAAGAGATTATTGTAATAATTTTTATACAAAGATAAAGGGTTTGACCTTTATCTTCACTGCAGAATTTAAAGGCCAAATGAAATGTTTTGTTTTTTAATTCAAAAGATAAGAAATACAATGTACAAAAAATACTATTTTCAGTGTTAGCTATACCAGCAAAGTAAAATCTATTTTTTCATACAATGTTTAGTAGGCTCTGCTGCTCAGTAGATGTCAGTCAAAATGAGTGAAGAGAGTTGTGAACAGTGTCTAAAAATCCCTTCTTTTCTCATTTGTTCAGATTTCAGCCTTTTTGCTCTTGAGATGTCATAATTTTATTGTATTTCCAGTTACCACGGAGTATTTCAAGATGGACAAGAGCTGAATGTGCATTGTATATATATATATAGATATATAAAAAGAACAAATGAACAAAAGAAAAGCCAGGTTTCTTCTCTTTCAAGATCACAGTTAAATGAGATTTTTGTTCCTCAGAAAATAAACACAATGGATTAAGTTAAAGCAGTGTTGACATTGTGACATGAAAATACAGGGTTATTATTCATTTATAATACCCTACTGAGTCATAGAATTTTGAGAAACATGCGCTATCGCAGAGTGTATTATCTATGGTCCTTGATCCTGCTAACATGCATGTTAAACACTGAAATAATTTCATGTGATTATGATGGAAAAATGGCATGCTTAAAGTTAAGCAGCTGCACAGCTCTGTAGGATGGAAACTCAGACACACAAGTCAGCTGATTTGAACAGAGAAATTAATCAGAATTTTTGTATATTAATGATGGAGTGATAAAGTTTTCTTTGACCAGGAAGACAGTTTAATTTTCCCTTGTGGATATTATTGCACAACAAGAATACAAGGAGATTAAAGCAATTTGTGAAGTTAAGCCCTTTGAAGTAAAGAAAAGCTAGTAATACTGTTGCCTAAGTGCAATGTTACAGATTTCCTCAAAGTATTTGTATTAAATCAGCATGGAGCGCAACCATACAAAATTTCTAAGAATCAGGTCAGTT
The DNA here is from genome assembly GCF_000705375.1 of Tinamus guttatus. The sequence goes on along the minus strand of NW_010587566.1, from coordinate 118,923 downwards.
ATTTAGGTGACTAAACATGGATGTGGTATTAGGATTTTCAAGCAAACAAAAGAGCTAGACTGCTCTGCTGCAATACTAGTTTCAAACCTAAGTGACTAAATGATTTAGTTGCCTGAATCTTATTGTCCTTTCCCTTGACCTTCTGAAAATTCCAGGCTAGCATTGAAATCCTGATCCCACTGAAGTCAGTAACCAGGCACCCGTTTGATTGCAACGATGTCAGGATTTCATCTGGGCTTTCTTGCTTTGCCCACTAAGGAATGAGCCCTCTCTAGACTTGAAGCTTCTTTCTGTCTCCTTGAATGATTTTAATTGGAGCTGGATCAGGCCACAGGACATTAGCAAGACTTCAATCCAATTTAAGGGGAGTAACCACATGACCAGACTGTGACAATAGGGCCTGAACAAAATAGCTACCGATAAAAATTGCATATTTCTGCAAGGAGGTCATGGGAGTTTTATTATCCTTTCAATGGGCAAAAGCCAGTATTGCTGATCTATGCTGCCACCCTGCGTCATTCAGCACTCTGACTGCCTTTTCAGTTGCTTACACATGGAATATTTGCCATGCAATTCAAAATCATTTAAAATATAGGCCCCTTCTTTCTTTCCTTTGTATTAAATTTCCCCCTTAGCAAGCCATTCATGGTAAATTCAATGAGTGCAATATATATTCCGATTGAAAATATTTGCTGTCTGTCTGATTCCGAACACGTGTATGTCTCAATGGCAAAGTGGAAAAAGAGAAGAAAAAAAAAAAAGAAAGAAAAGAAAAGGCTTTCATCATTACAAAGTCAAAGTGATATTTATTTACCACTAGGGACAGACATCACTGCATGCTAATTATCGAACAGGTTATGCCCTGATTTAATTGGAAAACCACAATTGAAAATGATGAATAATGTTTTCATTATGTTTATTTCAAAGCACGGCCTAATCATGCTTATAGTTCATGATGGGGAAATAATTTTAATTGGATTTCACTTGGCCAGCCTAGGGACAAAGAATGTCCTTTCATTTTCATGTGAAGTCCTTCAGGCAAGAAGATTCTAATCTCCGATCGTGACCTTTAAACACAAGTATATATAATAAATATATAGCTTATGTATGTATCTATTGCGGTAAATGATAACTTTTAATTTTGTGCAGATGTGCAAGAGCTTGAATGGACAGGGGAAAACTTAGCCAAAACTTTCCTCATACATGAACTAGCTTTTCTGTTGAAAAGCTGAAGGGTCCAAAAGGCAGGCACATTCATTCCTTCCTTACAAGCACAAGGCTCCATGTCTTCAAGACTGTTTTAGAGAATCCTCAGACTGCTGAAATAAGCTACCAGCCCAACCATATTGTGCCTTCTCACTTGGCAGATAGCAACAGTTTTAATTAAAGTTTCGTTTTTAGACTGGGCAGTATTTGCTGATCAGTGAGCTCCTAATCTGTGGTGGGCTTTTGTTGTTGTTGTTTGTTTGTTTGTTTTAACTTTTGAGGCTTGTGAGCTTTCTGATCACTTCTGGCTGTGTTTCCTTTCCTATTTGTAATAGCCAAAGCAGGCAGCTTTTCAAAGCCTTTGACTCTCTGCCTTCAGGTAATTTTCTTCTTAATCCAGTTAACTTCTTTGTGAATTGCCTCTTCCCAGATTTCAGAATAACATTTCTCATAGGTTCTGTCTATAATGTATATTTTTACATTATATTCCATATAAAATAAATTCAGGAGATTGTTAATTGTTATGCAAAATCATGTGCACAAGAGTTAGAAAATATACTGACTATACTGTTTCTTTCCACAGTATTGTTCAGTGTGGAGATAGCCATCAGTAAACTGGTATTCCTAGAAGTCCTGGGTTGGTTTACTGCATGCCTTTTAAACCCTTGAGGGTTCTTAATCTCTTTGTAGGCTTTCCTGTGCTACTCTTCATATTAATAGCTCAGTTTTTCACAGATATAACTCTGAGTATTTCTGCACCAAGCACTAGAGTGCTGCACCAAGCACTAGAGTGTTGGACAAACTAGTTAAAAAACAAATACAAAATAGAGACAATATAGATGCATCAGTGTCACATTTCATCTAGTCTTGGTGAGAGTTTTTTACTATGGTAAGAAGACCACACTGTTCCTGTAAGCCAAACTAGTGGGTCAAGTTATCTCTGAATGGTAACATGCTCTGCTTTTTAAGCCATACTAAATTACTTGAAGATAGCAGATGAATCTGAAACATGGTGTTCTCTTGTACCACACACACCTGTCCTTATCTCAACTGTCCTGTGAAAAGGTAGATATTGCTCTTCCCACTTTAAGAAATAAATTTTTTGTTTCTATCTTGAAATACTTTCAGACCGGCTTTTCTGTGTAGTCAGCATAGTTTGTTTTGGCCCCTTTTGCAAAGCTACCACGTGTGCTTTAAGTTTGAAATTAAGATAATCTCACTTCAAAGCTCTGTCACAGTATAACTAATTTTGTGGAAAGGTAAATGACAAAAAAAGCAACCTAGACCACAAGTTTTCGTGGAAAACCACAAGATTTCAGTGGAAATCTATGTGTCAATCCAGATCCTTTAAAAAGTTTTATAAAGTGCACATGCCACAACTATGCTTGGTTTTCAGCAACGACAGTGAATAACACTGGGAAAGTTCTATCATTTTTGTGGCCATGTCAAATTTTAGCTTAGCAGTCCAACACTACTTAAGGAGATATAATTGTCTCACTGCCAACTGTGCCCAGAAATTCCCCTATGGTCAGAAGCAGAGCCAACAAGCTGCTCTGGCAAAATGAAGGAAGCACAAACCAGCAGGTGACCAACAGCAGAGTCACAGCTAGGCCAAGGCTTTGCCATAGGAAGGGCTGATAGCATGGGTTTGAAGTGAGACAAGGGTAAAAGATATACTGTAACAGACAGCAAAATACCACTTCTAAGATGACCTTCCCGATAGAGAAGGTAGCATTCGCCCTCTAGAGGATCAGTGATCAACAGCTAGCTCAGCTCTTGCAAACTGAACCAGATCCTGGCTGTGCCTTGTGAAGGGACTAAACAGCTCAGGTTACTGAAATTCTGTCACCCTTTTCTCCTTTTTGTCTCGGATCCTCCTATGCTCCCATGACTGTGGAGAAGTCAGCGCAGTTGGCAGCTAAACACTTCTTGCTTTCCCAGAAACTCTTAGATAAACAATCATCGGTCTAAGCAGTAGAGCTCAAAGGAAAATCATTCTGTTTCTGGGGCTCTTGGCCTGCAAATTGTGACTTTACTGAAAAATAATAGATATATGTGTCACTTCTCCGTATAACTCCTTGAATAAAAATTCTGTCATTCTCCTTCTTTTTTAAAACTGATATCAGCATTCTTTCTCGTGACATAGCCTCAGCTTACCTCATATTCTTGTCCATTAGTTGGCTGGCTTTAACTTCCTCAGCATAACTCCAACCATTAATGTTTGTACCTGCTATTTTCCCCTGGGCCCAAGCAAGGACCCCTGATGGGCACTGCAGAACTATAGAAGGACAGATTATTTCTCATGCAAAACAGCTTCTTTGCTGACAGAAATTTAACTTCTGTGTCCTTCTCACAGGTGAAGAAGGTCTCTACCTGCTCTTTGTTGTTTTCTGTAGTTTCCCTTCTACCTTCTCTACTTGGGATGGACCTGGAAAGCTGGAGGAGTCTGAATCATTCATTAATCCAACATCAGCTATTATGCAGACTTGAAATTCTCCACTGCTATCAGCTCCCTAAAAGGTGAGGTCTTCATACATGTGAGGAAAGCAAATTTTGCCATCTGAGGAGTATTCAACCAGCCATTTCCCACAGTTTGTTCCCAGCGTGGGCTGGGCACAATAAATCCGACATCTGGTTGTGTAGAACATTCTTGGATAGTTCAAAGGTCAATGATTTAAAATAGTATTCCCAAAATCCTGAAGGCTAAAATGATCATTTAAGAGAAAACACTTTAAAAATGCATGGTATGTAATGGCAGCTCAGAACTAGTTACTATTTTTATTTTTGAAATACATGTAAATTTGACCAGGGGTCTCTAAGGCCTAACTTTAAAGCTATGTTGAATTTTCATTGCTTTACTAACCACATTATGCAATTCTCTTACTAATCTTCTCTCAAAACAAGCTTTCCTAAGAGACATTATTCAAAGCCTCTGATATTTTGGGGGAGAAAAAACAAACAAACAAACCAAAAACCGCTCATTTTTCTAATTTGATTGGTTTCTGCATTAACCTCTTCTGTTTTGAACAGTGTGTTAAATAGATTTTTAAAATGTTCCTGTCAAAATCTGTAAACAGATGCAGCCCTTCTTGTGATTTCAAGCCTCCCTCAGAAAATTATATACCAGAAGAAGGAATAAATACCAATATACCCCAAATTTGGGGGCCAACATTAGCATCCAAAACCTGAAACAGGATGTGTTCTTTCCTTTTTTTTTTTCTTTCTTTTTTTTTTTTTTGCAATTAAGTTGCTTAATTTGTATGTTATATAAACAAAGATAGGTACTTGACACATAATGCCCAATTAACCTTTTGTCTTAGCTAAACACAGTTAACTGATGGTAAATGTGCGGTGAGTTGTAGCACCAACAGATAAACTGCTAAACAAAGGAGATATGTGAGCAGACCTGGGGCATATATATATATACACAGTGATTTTGGTATGTATAGTCTTTTTCTAATGCTGTGTGTGTGACATCCAGTGTATACATTATTCTAGTTATTTAAAGCTTTGCTGGTTCTTTTTTTTAGAATGGCAAAGTCCATATGTTTGAATTATCAGAATGAGAGAGCTTATAACAATAACATAACACAAAGTGCAATAGGGCGAGTGTTTCAGCTCCAGCAACTTTTTGCCAAGGTTAGACATTGTCTCATCTGAATTCAATGGCACCCTCCAGTAAAAGCTATGTTTAAGAGTTGAATAAGTCAGAATTATTACCATATTCACTTTTATGCGCAGCTGTCGCTCTAGGGACATGGCCTCTTGTCACTTAAACGCTGCATGGCTCTAGTTGTATAATGTATCTGTTTTATAGGGTCAATCAGAAAATGTTATTTCCCACTCTGGAAAGAGAGTGCTTCTTTCAGACCTTGCTAAGTACAGAAAGGTGAAAAATGGGAAAATGAAAAATAAGTATTTTCCTGACAATAAGTGATGGAGCTAGCCTGAGGCATCCAGGGTCCAACATTCATAGTTACACATTTTCAATTACAGTCTTTCCATTTCCCTTTCATTCCTGTTTGTCAGACTCACAGCTACATGCTGGAATTTTTCTGATTGTGCTTACATATCATTTAGACATGATGTTGTCCAGTTCTGGGTGTGATTGCTTCTGCTAAAATGAGTGGAAATGCCAGCATACAAGTCCTACTTAAATATTGATCCTTAAAGCACACTTGATCATCCACTTTCACATCCTCTTCATTTTTCTTCTGTTTGTGAAATGACCATGCAGATAAAAAGCTGAGTGACCTAAAGATTCCTCATGTATGGATGTACGCCATAGCAAAGTAGGACAATAGTTAAAATGTTAATTTCATGAACCTCCTGTACAATATTTTTACTTTTTTTTACTATTTGACTTTACTATTTGACTTATTTTACTATTTGACTTTCATCAAAATCAACAAATAAATCTTTTTGTGTGCGTTTTCCCTATGCAGGTCATCTGTCTTGAGAAATGGCGAAAACGAAAAATGTGAAGAAATTGCTGAAACTGTGAAAGGGTTACCACTGAGTTAGCTTTCACACTTCCAAGAAAACTAACTTAAAAAAAATGACAAAATCACCCAGGGCAGCTCTTCTGAATGAGAAGAAACCTTCGTTCAAACGTAGATCTGTTTGCTCAGAAAATCCATTTATCCAAACTAAATATGTGGAAAATTATCTTGTTTTGAAACTCATAATGAAGGATTAAGAGAAACATCTATTTGAATTCCAAATACCTACAAGTAAATTTGCATTTCAGTGAAACGTATCTCAATTCTACATGAGCTTCAGAGGAAATTTCACCTAGATATGTCAAGGGAAGATTCATCACATAGACGCAAAGTGATTCTTACAAAGAAAGGAAACTTGTTACAGCATCTTATTGATTAATCAATGGAGTTGTGTTAACTTATCTGTAAAATAGAGGATAATAGTAGTCTTAACTCATGAGTTCCTTGTGAAACTGAAAGAGCTGATGACTGAAGTAGAGATTATAGTGATACAGAAGTTATCACTAATCTCAGCACAGCCAGATTTTCTTCTTGTAAATCAGTGGCAGAGCTAGAGCATTCTTAGTTATGACATAACAGTCTTCAGTTTTAACAACACCAAAGCCATCACAAATAATAACTTGATTCTTTTTCATATTATTGGTGCAGATAGCAGTCCAACTCTAAACTTCTGTAGTAGATTGCCTTCAATTATTAAGCAGTAAAAGGTGGCAGGTCCTTACCAGGAACAGAGATGAAAGAGAATACTTTGCTTTAATATGAGATGGGAAAGACATGTTGCTGAACATAATGAACTGTATACTATGTGGAATACATCATAATGGCACTTTATTTGGGTTACATGTGGAAGATGAAACAAATATGTTCATACATTCCAGAGACATCTTTTCAAAACTTCAAACCATCTCATTTCATTCACTTTGGATAATATTTTACATCTGACAAACCTTAAGATCATTCAGCAGAGTAGGTCACATTGTCTACTTGAAGACTTTATGGATTATTCAAAGGAGAGAGTCTTGTATGTTGTGAAAATTTTAAGTAAAACTACAATGTGCATGATAAAAACTCCGGCTTGGTTCTGCAATCTTACTTAGGAAAATTTCCCAAGTACCCAACTTCTTCCAATGCTTTATATTTCATATGCAAATTAGCACACTTTTTTGGCTCATGACTGGTCAAAGATTAACTGAAAAGAAGCTTATTCAGCAAATGAAGATTTATGTACTGTCTTCAGAATTACTGAAGTGCTTTGACTTTCAATCTTCAGAACAATGAACTCCTTTTTAAAGTTTAATTTTATTGATTCAAAATGATGGCACAAAATGTAGATATCTAACAAGTCTACCAATTGCATTTCATGTCTAGAATGTGATTATGAGAGCTGGCCAACTACAAAAACAGATAGACATTAACAGTGTAAGATACAGATGGTTTCTGCTTAACATTTATTTATAATAATGAAGTATAAGTCAAGTTGCATTTTGTGTTGCATTCTTAACAGCTGTGAAGAGCCAGTAAAAAATCCAAAACCAAGTATGACTTAAAACACAGCACTGGCTTGTTTTTTCTCCAAAACAGCAAGTGAAGCAGAGAATGTTTTGATTATATCGTTCATACATTTTTTAGATATTAAATCTTGGTATTCTAAGAAAATTAGCTTTACAACTTAGATTTTTTTCTGTCTATAATTTATTTCCCCTCTCCTCCTCCAATTGACTAATGGCAATTATATCTGACAACATCCCTGGGACAATCCATGCTTTGTTCAAAGAAGCAGATGAACAGGTGAAAAAGACTTATACAGCGCCTAGATGGGAGAAAAGCTGGAAAGCTCATCTATTTTATGTTCAGTTTGCTGAGCAACCCGTCCATGTATCGCTGTAGATTATCTATACCATATGGTTTTACACTGTCAGCATGGAAAACAGAAAGTCATAGCAGGTGCAATGGGTTCCTGAGGGCACAGCAATTTGGGAACAGATAATGGGGAGTTGGGTTACTGCAGTGTAAGGAAAGAAGCTGACAAGAAACAAGATTTGGGATATCTGCTGCTCACAGAACGACTTGTCTAAATAAACATCTGCCTTTTCACATTCCAACCTTACAGTTCCTGAACCGGCCACAGACGCGAATATGCATTTTTACTCTCACTGCTCTCTGAGCATGTCAGAATACATCCAGTTGAATTCATTAAGTGTTAAAAATAAATAAAATAAAATAAAATAAAATAAAATAAAATAAAATAAAATAAAATAAAATAAAATAAAAGAATAGCCTCTCAGGTAATGGGATTAGAGACACTTGCTGCACACATGTCATCCTATACCTAAGTGCCACTCACAGGTTTTGTTTCCCTGATTCCTGGGGAGAAATAATCCCAGGCACCAGTACAGATTACTGGTTAACCTGCTGGAAAGTAGCTCATGGAGACAGATTGTGTGGATTCAGGCACGGACTTGAATTTTTATGAACCTACTCTGATTTTACATTTAGAAGACAGAAGTGCCCTGATATACTGAAAATTAACTATATAAAAAATGCAATAAATGTGAAAGTTAAAATTATTATCTCCCTTTCCTCTCCTAGCTCCTCATGCCAAAAAAAAAAAAGAAAGGATAAGAAATAATAATTAAAAACATTAAAAAATTCTAGCATGTGCTAGCAGAAATGTAAATAGATAGGGAGTGATTTTCCAATGGTATCAGATAATAGATGAGATGCCACCTCCTTCAAAAAACTTACTTTATGTGTACCAAACCAAGACATACATTTCATTTTTTTTTTCATTGCTGCTGTCTCGCAGGATCTAGCATTTGGTTTTGCAGATCCAGGCAGTGAGCTCACTTAAATTAACTCTTTAACTTTGCATAAGCTCTGCAGCTCCTTTCTGCAGACGTTCTTCTTCCCAAAGAAGAACTGAGTACAGTTTGGCCCTGTCTGCACTTCACGTCACCTGTGCTGTTAGTGGCTTAATAACAGCTCCCTGACACTGGGTGACAGAGCAGCAAGTCTAAGCTAACTTGTTAGAGCTACGTGAGAATCTCTCTCTGTACAGAATTAATATCTGTTCTGGCTTGTCTGGAGCCAGAAAGGTGCAAGAAAGGAAACAGAATCTAACCAGGGCTAAAACAAATTTCCTAAAACATGACTTACTCCACAGTACCAAGAGCAAATGGGAGAGTTTTCCAATTATTTATCCTCTTGGTGTTGTGGATTATAGTTTATGGTTGAGTCTGAGAGAACTGCAGTGGAATTTACTAGTACTAGGCTTTTGCTTCTCTTCTTGTGGTAAAGATAGTCTCTGCAATGTAATTTATTGTTATCTATGTTATTGTTATCTTTCTATAGCAAATACATTTACTAATGGTTAAAGCAGAGCTATAGCCAAACTGTTTGTAAAAGAAAAATGAGAAGACTGAAAGGAAGGTGTAAGACATACAGCTGAGTCTGGTGTTATAAGCAACCAGTTAAGGAAGGTCCTTCCAGACACCTCACCCCTAGAAAACAAAAGTCCTTTTAAGTTACTAATTTTCAAACCATAGTCTTTATGGAGAAAAATGCTACCAATTTGCTAAATCTTTGCTATTCTGTGTTATCCTGTAGATGCATATTTTCCACCTGTCATTGTTAATATGTCTGCATTAAATGTGTCTGCATGTAAATATGTTAATGCAGACTTTGAATATTACATCAAATTGCAATTTGGATGCAGCAGAGAGTTAAGTTTAGCATGAGGGCCAAGGCTCAGAGGCTCAACCTCTGAGTAAATGAGTTGTTGAGCAACTTTCCACTCCTACATTTGTGATATTCTGTAAAAAGAAAAAAAAAAAAAGGTTTTCACAGAGAGTGATAATCCTTTGTAATATCTTTTTTCCTACAAATAATAATGATGGCTTTTCCTCTTTAAGTATATGCAGAATGATATATATGGTACATGATACTATAGAACATAATTTTGTCAACTTTGCTCTAACCTGCTCCTAACCTCTATCTCTCTCCTCTAGCTTAATTCCTTCTGTCCTGCTGCCTATTTGTCATTGGAAGAAGCAATTAAAATATTTCAATACACACAGAAGCACTTCTGACATACTACATTATCCCAGATTTTAACAAGACACTTTCTCTGTCTCAAATCATTGTTCAGGAGCTCATCTGTTCCTAATGCTTTAGCAAGGAAGCAGAAAAGCAGCTGCAACACAGACTTCAGTTTCTGCCTCTTACTGGCAACCTTGTCTGAAAGAAAACCCAGGCAGGGTAAATTAGGAGGTATGCTGAGCCCTGGCTCTCCACATGGCTTTGTAAAACACTCATTTCAGTGTTGCAGTGTTGCATTTCACTGATGCAAAAACCATGGAACTATATATATATATTTTTAATTAAGAGAAGACATTCAAAAACAGGAATGTAAAGAAATAATGATGGAATTAAGGTATTCATACACAAGCAAAAGGTAGTGGTAATAATTCCAGGGATGTTCTAGCTTAAGCTGAAGCCTGGTTGTCATGCTGGCGTCCTCTCACAGCCCTATTTTCATCAGACCTAATGAGGAAATAGGATGGAAACTGGATGTAGAAAAACAGTAAAAAAGGACTGGCATGTGGGATGTTCAAGATTATTCTTTCCAAATCACTTGATGCCAGGTAATTATCATTGACTCCCTTCATGCAGTTCATACAGTCTTTATTCATAGCCTCCCCCCAAAAAAGGTTTGATGGCCCTTGTTATTTTGTCCACCAAAAAAGCAGTTTCTGAGAAATGAACTATATTTCCTTCAGTTTGTTTGTTTTTTTTTTTTCAGTAGACCTGGAGCTTGGCCTTTTTGACATTGGCTTTTGCTGACCTTTATAAACAATTTTAGGTTGCATATGACAAAACACAGTACATGTTTCTGAACAACAGCATTGAATTGCTCCCAAGAGAGTGAAAGCTATTTCAATAACTTTAACCCTGAGAACACTGTAGTAGAAAGGTCATAGTCAGCACCATGCAGGTAGAAATGCTGAGGGACCAAGCATGCTTGGTAAAGCATACCTTAGGAAATACAGTTATTCAGTTGTTACATACATCTGTTAAATACTTTTCAGATATTTTAGCTGGGCAAAATTTGGGTCTTATTGTCCATAAGGTCAATAAAAAGGGCAGTGTCAGTAAAAAGGACACCGTGTACAAATAGGAGGGACCAAACCCCCAAGCTTGACGTGTCTTAGTTAAATATGTATAAGCATGTACATTCTTCGATGGTTTTAATTAAATCCTTTGAAATTATATAAAGTTTGTGCAGACATGGAAAAAATTAACCCAAATATTTAAATAGGAAAAGTTTTAAGTGATTGAAAGCAAAATCTTTTGACAGAAAGTAATGCAAGTAAAGGTATCATGATTGTCTCTCCAGTCAAGAACCAGTGATGAAATTGCCAGTTACTTAGAATTTGCTACTAAATGACTAAGAACAAAATCTGGTCATGGTAGTTCAAACTATTTTATGGCACGTTGCCAAGCCATGTTAACTAAGGTCAGTGTATATCTGTCATACTTTTCCATAGTGCTCACATTTTTCTGAATTACTCTTTTCTTTAGATACAGAAGTCACATGTAAGATACTATATACATACACACATGCAAATACAAATACAAAGAATATATCCTTTTATGTCGCTAGTGCAGCAGTAAACCTACAAGGTGAAAAAATGAAAAAAGAAGAAATAGGGTAAGAGATCAATTTCTCTGCCATTTCCCAGAACAAAAATTCTGATGCACAAAATCTATCAAAAGCAATCGCAGAAAAAAAAAAGAAAGAAAAAAGAGGAAAAAAAAAGCTCTCTCTAAAGGGTGCTATAAAAGATGTCCATTTTGTCATTAAATTTTAAGTTTAGGAATTATATTTGATGTATTTTGAAACTCTACCCAGTCAGTTTGGGTAAGTTTGTGAAAGGCTGCTTGACAAATATGTCACCAAAATGAAAACAGACAGCCAGTAAATCACTGCTCCAATATAAACATCAACTAAAAATAAAGAAATGCCTGCAGTAGAATGCCAGCCCATTACTCCATTAAAATGACCGCTATAGACTATGCAGCAAACTAAATACTGATGACAAGAAATTTGTAAAAAGAGACAGTCACACATGGCCAAATTAGGAAAATGTTAGTAAATCTAAGTAATTGAATAGCCAACAGAAAAAAAAAAAACTCTTTTTAAAATTAAAGTTGATCATGTTAACTTTGCTCTGTCTATAAGAATATAAACTGTAAAAAATAGAAATACTTAGAAATATTTTTAAACGGTAGCACACAGTGCTCTACATCAGTCCTTCTTTTCAAATATCTATTCTTTTGAGAATACAGTTCATGTGTTTTGGCACTCTTTTTAACTTGACAGAATATAATATTTCCCAGCAGGACTGTTTCTTCAAGGTGCTAAATTTCAGAAACAGACATTGAAAAGAGCTTCCCTCAGAATGTTGCAACTGTAATCTAATCTCAAACAAAGCACAGAAAAAGGACAAGAAACACAAATGCTAAAAGGGTGGAAAGCTGGGAATAAATTAGATATAAAGAAAATAGGTACCAAGTTACACTAGCTAGTAACAGTATTTAATGTATCCTGTATTTAAACTTTACAATAGCTTTTTTATTTGTTTTTTTTACTTAGAAATGCTCAAGAAAGAATTAATATAGATTAATATGGATGATGCTATACAGGTGATGCTCTATGCAAAAGAAAAACAGAAAATGAGAGTCACTTCCTGATCATGAAACCTGCAAACTAACCGGCAGCAGTCGGCAACGAGACGCAGGTAACGGCTCACAGGATAGTGAAGAAGAGACAGAAAGCAGAGATGATACAGACAAAAGTCCCTTAGATGCCTTGAACTCAGAATTTTTTGATGAATATTGCAGCTACTTAGAATGTGCCAAGCACCTGCTACCTGTACTTACTTTAAAACCACAAGCACCCTCCTCATTTAGATCCTGACTTCTGATGTCTAAATATATAAACAGAGTCTTGCATTCAGGAAGAAGGGCTGATAATTTGATATTCAACTTCACAGTACTTTCCCCGCTTGGAATTCTTACTGAAGTGAGTCAGAAAATCAATTATTAGGTTAAATCCTAACAACTTTGTCCCATTAATTTGAAAAATGGGTAGAATAAAAGTTCAGGCATGGGAATACACTGATTTTTTTGGTGGGTTCACTGCTGTGCAGGGACCCTTTGCTGGGGTCCCTGTCATGATGTTACGCAGGACCAGCACATCCACGTTTCTGACTGCGTTATCGGAAACCCACCTTGGCCACATGGCAAGGCCTGCACGAAAGATAAGACACCAACAGATGCCAATGCAGGATTAACACCTGTTTTAGCTTTCTGACTACTTGTTATTTTGGCTGTTATTTACCTCACAAAAACTCTTCATAAAAACATTGAGACATACTGGCAAGGAGAAATGTGACCCTGGAAACTCAAGTTCCTTTATCCCTGCCTTCTGTTTTGAAGAAGCCAACAGCAAGCTCCACTCAAGGTGATTCCCTTGGCACTGGGCACAGCCTTGGAGTTTCTGGGGAGCTTCCTGAACAAGTGAAACTGTTCTCGAGGAGTTTTTGCCTGAACTCAATGCTTGCCAAAAAGATAAAGCGATCATTTATGTATGTATTTATTCATTTATTTTTGTTTCCCCAGATGACAACTGGAAAGCAAACTGAGATGAAAACAGCAGTGAAACATTTCTGGGTGCCTCTACCCGGGGCTGGCTCCAAAGCATAGCCTCAATCCACTCCGGCCGCCATTTGCGGGGGGCCCGCCGCCATTTAAAAGCAGACCCCGCCGCCA
>NW_010587566.1:80517-105147 GCF_000705375.1 Tinamus guttatus | reverse complement strand
CCCCGCGGCCGGGCCCGGCAGGAGCCCCGCTGCGGGGGTGCCCCCCGGCCCGGGCGGGAAGCGGGCCCGAGCGCTCGCGTCTCTCTCTGGTGCTGGGGCGGGCAGGAAGGGCGTTAGGAGGATCTGAGGGAAAAAAAATGTGATTCCAGGTCCCTGAAGCAGAAGTCTCGGCGCTGGAGGAGCGGGGCCGCTAACGAGCGAGCGCTGCGCTACAGGGAAGGGGAGCAGATCCACGGATTCACCGTCCAGCAGGTAGGCAGGGGCTTTGTGCACCTCCGCTCACGTGTGCGGGTAGGACACGTCTTGCCTCGGTGGGAAAGTTTGTGCAGGAAAGTGGAAGCCTACCCGGTATGTAAATATTTACACAGATGTTGCAGATGGTCAGTTAAAGACGATACAGCAGCTGGTTGCTGTTATTCTTCTTCAAGCAAGCAGTTTGTAGTTCCTCCATCTAGGAACATGAATGCAACTGTGAAAGGGTATTAATTCTTCCAGAATAAATGACACACCAGAGGAGCTGGTGCATCTGCTGTAGATGTGAGTGTTCAGTTCAGTCTTCTGAAAAACACACACAGATAGTTGAACCATGTGCTGTTTTCTGCTTTTATAAAGTTGGTTGAGAACTTCCAGTGAGAATTACATGTGGAATTTCTTTTCTAAATGAAAGAAAACAAAAGCAGAGAGCTCAGGAAACTTGCAAAAATGATTGCTAGTGACAGTACTGGCTTCCAAGCCTTTTGTTTGTTTGTTTTCTTTTCTGTTCCCCTAACTAGCTGCTGGTACTTGAATTTGAATGATGATACTTCTCTTTGAATGTGAGATAAGTCTTTTTGGTCTCCTTATCTATAACAAAACAGTGCAGTTTTCTGGTTATAGTCTCTCTATATTTTAACTGTTATTTATTTTTTGCTTGCACACAATGTTCTGTTTGCACAAAACATAGGAATGAAGAATGTATTTAGTATGGTCTCGCTTTGTATAGGAAAGGCAAACTGATTATTGTCATATCATTCCTAGTTTATGTGACCTAGCAGCAGTAGCAGTCAACTTGTAATACAAATGTTTTCTTCCAATTCAGGTGACAGCTGTTCCTGAGCTATTCCTGACTGCAGTGAAGCTTAGCCATGATAATACAGGGGCCAGATATTTACATGTGGCTCGAGAAGACTCCAATAATCTCTTCAGGTAAAACGTTAATGTGTGTCCATCTTGGCATAAACTTATGGTTTCTAAACTGTAATCGTAAGGGGATTTGTCTCTGTTCTCAAAGACCAACTCCTTGCTAAGCAGAACTTGCAGGTTGGGAGAGGCTTCATGAGGCCTCTTGTTCAAATTGCTACTCCTATCAAGGTCAGCACTGTGTTTGAATGGGATTGCTTAGAGACTTACTCAGTTGGCCCTTGGAAACTTCCAAAGACAGAGATTCTACAACACTTCTGGACAACCTGTTCCCAATTCCTGACTGACTGTGTGGCGATTTTTTTTTTCCTTGATGACAAGTTAGAGATCTCTCTTGTTCCAATTTATGACCATTGTCTCCTGTCCTTCAAGCATGTGTGTTCATGCAAAGAGCTTATCTCCATCCATAACTTCCTTTTAGGTATCTTTGCCTCTGCTGTATTGGTGGGGCTAGAACTAGACTTTCTTATAGCTGCAAAATGTAAAGCACATCCGTGTAAACTTCTTAACCTTTTTTTTGCTACACAAGAAAAATCTGTGTTTCCCTCCCTGTCATGTTAATGAACTGAATAGTGGGGGAAAAGATTCTGTTACCCTGTAAGAGCTAGAGTGCGGATGCTGGCTGTTATTGCAGTTGTATTAGTCCCTTTATTTGCACAAGTTGTCTGCTGAGCCATATCTGATGCTAGGGTTTACTTATGCACTGAAAAGTTCTATATCCTCTTCAGAAAGAGTTCTTCTATTAGAGATGGCTGAATACTCAATATTTACTCTTATAAACTTGTTAACTGCTTCTTGCTGTATCTTTTCAGTTACTGAATTGTCATTTTCTTCCTATAAAGCTTCTTCCCATATAGCAAGTGGCTTCTCCTCTGGCCCCAAATAAGTGTGTTGCTTTCTCTGCTGTCTGTCTTGCAGTGTGCAGTTCCGTACTACTCCAATGGACAGCACCGGCGTCCCACATATCCTTGAACACACTGTGTTGTGTGGTTCTCAAAAATACCCTTGCAGAGATCCGTTCTTTAAAATGTTAAACAGATCCCTGTCCACTTTTATGAATGCATTCACAGGTGAGTACAAAGCAAATAATACAACTTAAAATGCACGAGACTTTATTGCAATAAAGCTTGCTATTGAATCTCAGTGATTTCCTCTGTAGATATCTATGAAGTATGAATGTTGTTACTCAGATTAAAATGCTAACCAAATATACATGCTTTTTTGGCACTTACAGACTAGAATTCTCATAGGGTCAGATCATCACAGTATACAATAAGAAATTTAATTATTTACACAGAATTTTAACAGTGCAATTATTTTATCATAAAAACTTTTTTTTGCCAAATATGTATTTCTCACAAAAATATATGTCAATTAGTAAGTTTCTTTTCTTTCAGTTACTTGTATAAATAAAGTAAATATTGCCTTTTAAAATTCTTAGCTATTTTACGTTCATTTGTACACAGCTAGTGACTACACCCTCTATCCGTTTTCAACACAAAATCCCAAGGATTTTCAGAATCTCCTTTCAGTGTACTTGGATGCAGCTTTCTTTCCATGTTTGCGACAACTAGATTTCTGGTAAGATGTGTGCATGTGCAAATTTTAAATGAAAAAAATAAATCTTCCTTCTCCAAAAAAAACTTCCTGTTGCTAATTTTCCCAGGCAAGAAGGCTGGAGGTTAGAACATGAGAACCCAACTGATCCTGAGACGCCTCTAGTCTTCAAAGGAGTTGTTTTTAATGAAATGAAAGGAGCATTTGTAAGTTTTGTGGATTTTTATTTTAAGGTTTTATATGATGTGGATAATTGAAGTTGTCTAAGTTTCAGATTCACAATGGCATTATTGCACCAGAGATTTATGTTCTTCCTTTGTGAAATTTAAGTTCTCAGTAAAGTTAGTGAGTTGTTACACACTTACTCTTCGTGTTTGCCTGCTGGAAAGTTTGTTTCCATCTGAAAGAAGGGCTTTTTAAGGGATTGTATTGGATTTAAGGGACTTTTCTTGAAAACGGATATTCTTGAAAATTGATGTGATAACATAACTAATCGTATAAAAGTAGGTAGGGACTACAGAAGAAAATGCTTATTGAAAGCAGAGTTCTTGTATACAATGGAATTCTGTGGTGTTACTGTTGAGTACTTTTTTTAATTTTTAAAATGTTTTTGTCAGTTTTACTGAAACATGGTGTTTTTTCTTAAGACAGATAATGAGAGGCTATTTGCACAGCACCTGCAGAATAAACTCCTTCCTGATCATACTTACGGTGTAATATCTGGTGGGGATCCATTAAGTATTCCTGATCTTACATGGGAGCAGCTTAAACAGTTCCATGCCACACATTATCATCCAAGCAATTCCAGGTATCTGAAATCTGACTAAACTCATAGGGTGTATAACAAGTAGCCATGGCATTCATATTTCTGCTGGAGAAATGGAGTTATTTACAGTATTTCCATATATGTGGCTAGCAATGTAGATGTCTTACACTACCAAATCAGGAAAACTGTTTTAGGGAGAGAAATACAGGGTGAACTTGGAGACGGGAGCTGCTAAAAGAGAGTTTCAAAAGTACATGTACCTGCTTAATTATAAGGATATGAGGATTTTTGATGCCTTTTTCCCCTATTTATTTGCAGATCGTTCACTACTCACATGGCTGAGAAAAATAAAACATTTAAATGCTTACCTGTAGCATGAGGAAAATATGGTGAAAGTAGTGCAAATGAGTCGGGGGGGGTTCCTGCCTTCCTTCAAGTTAGTCCAGATTACCTCCAAAGGGTAAAAGTTATTGGATCCAAAGTCACTCCTTAGTAACACATTGCTGTAATGGATATTCATGTTACTCAAATACTAGCCTTGTTAGTACTAATAAGGTCTTTAAGTCAAATTCAAAAGTGATATAAAGGGAAATATACAGTATTGTTGTTTCTGCTGTACTAATTTTGTGGTCAATCTGCTTAGCTCTTTGATGAAAAATAAGTTTTTGTCATGATGGTGACTTCAGCATCCTTTCTCTTGTCATCCAAAGTATTCAAACATATTCAAGCTTAGACTTTAATCAAGGGATATCATTTACCTTGAGTTGCCTTGCGTTCCTTTTTAATACACTGGAAATCAGCAATGTTTTTAGTAGGTATAGATGTCTATTTTGGTGGACTTACCTGCAAAACTTAGTTCTGTTTAATAGATGAGTTGGGATATGACTTGCCGCGTTGCCTATATTACATATGAGGATCATAAAAAAATCTTATTGCCTGGGATTCTGACTTCAAGTATAGGTTTTGTATTGTTTATTTCAAAGCATAAAACAGGAGATGACAGGGAATTATTTTACAGATACTGCTTAAATATTTCTGCAGATTTTTGTGCGTGGAAACTAGCGGGTCTTCAATCTAGGGGTTTACGAAACATGTCACTTCTAGAAGTAACCAAATCAGTGGAAATGATGTGATATTCAAAATAGAAATGTAGCTAAAATCTAAAGCTCAGAATATGAAAAGTCAAGATCTAAAACTTAATCCCCAACTTTCATTTAAAATGCAGGTTTTTCACTTATGGTAATTTTCCACTGGAGCAACACTTGAAACAAATTCATGAGGAAGCACTGGTAAAATTTCAAAGAATTGAATCAAATACTGATATCCCCAAACAGAAACTCTGGGAAAATCCTGTAAGTAAAAGAAATAAAGAATATTAGTGCATATTCAATCTTGTGATTTCAGTAACTAGGTTCTAATACTTTATTCCAGCCTGCTGAGGTTATTTTGTTTTAGATTTGTGTTTGTGTGAGAATTACCTGATGCTTTTTTGGGGGAATAAGGAGGAGGTTGGGAGTAGGGTTAATGGTGGGTGGGATGTGTAAGAGGCAGGGTGGGGAACACTCTATTTTGAGTTTGATGATTATAATGTTTGTATGTAGTTGCTCTCTCTTTTTAGAATTTTCATTTCTCCAAATGCTGTGGGACTTGAAGGGTTGTTGTTAAGAATCTAGCAGTACTGATATAAATATTGATAATTGGGAGATACCAGTTTATTTAATGTCAGGAAATGTATGTAAACTTTCAGACTTCGGTATCAAAATACTTTTTCAGGTTCTGTTTTTGTGGTGGTGGTGTTTGGCTTGTCCATGTTGTGGCTTGTCCATAATCTTAAGTTTCTGAATATGAATTAAGGCAGACTTTACTAATTCTCTTGTAAAAAAAATGGTAATGCCAGTTATCTTATCAAGAGATACTAAGCAAACATGTTTGTTTTGAATTTAGTCGTGAATATTGATTTTTACATATAAGTGTCTGTAAATGTCTTGGAAATCTTTGGAAGGAAGATGTTATAATTTTTTTTTTGTTGCTATTTGTATCTTCTGTTTTGAGTTTGGTCTATAACATATGTGTAAATTACACATTGCAGAGAGAACATTCTATAAAATGTGGTTTAGACTCATTTGCTGCAGATCCTTCCAAGCAGACAACTGTCAGTGTCAGCTACCTGTTGACAGAGTAAGTCTATCAAAATGTTGTATTAATGTTAAAACCTCAGGCACGGTGGTGTTTTGTTTATTTGTTTTATTTTTTTACATTAAATCATTTTTTATAAACATTGTTTTAAGTTGAATAATGCCATGGGATAAATACAAAAGTCCTCCATATATTAAACGAAAACATAAATGGAAAATTTTCCTGCCTCCTTTAGCAAACAGAAGTAAGGAAAAGTGGATGGACTGGATGGGCTTTTGGGAATGTCGGCTGCCTTGTGCACCTCTTCTGTATGATTGTAGTAACGCGATATACACTGAGAGCCTAATTTGACTTGCAGACTTTTACTGCTGGTTTTAATGACCAAGAAGTCCCTTAGTTCCCAGAATTTGGTGGCAATATGCATAACTTTACACATTCTTCTGAAAAGAAGTGATAAAGACCTATTCATTTTTCTTCAGTATTACAGATACTTTTGAGACCTTCACACTAAGCCTCTTGTCTTCCCTGTTGGTTGAGGGGCCTAATTCTCCCTTCTATAAAGCCTTGATTGAGTCTGGTGTTGGTACAGACTTTTCTCCTGATGTTGGGTAAGTGTTACAATGTATACTTCATCAAGTATATTAAGCAATATTGCTAAAGTTTAATTTAGAAAAATTAGAAACCAATAACGGGTTAGGAAAAGCCATCTATTATATAAGCAGCTAATGCTGAAAGATTCATAATCTTAAAATTTTGTTCATCAGAGTTTGTACTGATGAACTATAAAGCATCTTGAAATGCATCTTTTTGATGGTCAAAATATGTGATAGAAGCTGGTTTTGGTTAGATTAAGTGGTAGATTAAGACTGAGTGGGATTCTTTTCACCTAGTTACAGGCACCTGTATGGTAGGTGCTATTGCTGCTCATCATAGAAATCATCATAGTTTTCCCTCACTGTCAGCAGAAAGAAGCATTTTTAGAGCATGATTCTTTAGACTGATTTAGACTTCAGGATGACAAAAATCAGGCCTGGGTCTCCACTGACTGGCTCATGTTCATGTGGAATACTTAAACATATGTGTCTAGCACCATTTGAATGCCCTAAAGCCAGTTCTCTGCCTGTCTTGAACTGTCAGTGTGTGAAGACATGGGTCTCCTGTGAGCTCAGTGGCATGCAGGCTGCTGCTGTGCAGGTATTTTGAGTATCACAGGACCTGGTACTAGATACCTGTGTTTAGACACAGGAGTGATTCAGTGTCTGTGTCTTTTTATCCTATGTATTTATTCATTAGCTAAGCCCTTTCTCTTGTAACTGTATTAATCTGGTGCTGAAACAGAGCACTGTGGAATTTGGACTGCCTTAGTCACTATGCTGACAAATAAAACCTAGAAGAATAGCTGAGTCCAGGAATCAGTATGCAAGTCTCTTCCACCTGAGTGTGCCACTGAATTCCTTCTATCGTCTTTAGAGAGGGTGTGGTGGGTGTTAAGAGATGGGGAACACCTATTGCTTTTCACTTTGTTGCCTTCAATTTGAACTCCCATTTCTTATTTCTGCAAGTGTGAATTTGTCTATAAAACGTTCTTACAGTTTGCTATGTCTAACAGGTTAGATTTTCATGATTTTACTTTTTTTTTTTTTAATCTAATATTGACTGAAACTGCAACAGACAACATTTTACTTTCATCACTTGCTTTACAAAGGCAGCAGTCTTGGTGTAAATGAAATTATTTGAAGTATTGTTCACTCACAAGCATAAGCAGATAAGCAGAATGTATGTGTTTGACTTTACAGCCAAAATTGCAAGCTGCCTTAAGTTTTCATCTTAATAGAAAATGCTTTTTCTTTTTTTTTTAACCTGAAAATACTTATGATGGATTGAAAAAATGAACAAAAGTCATAGTTTTGATACTGTATTTCTTTTCTGATACTAGCTCTACCATATGCTTTCTTTAGTGTGCCACTACAACTGAAACTGAACAGAAAAAGAAATTAAATGCTATTTCTTGCCTCTCTGGCAGTTATTTTTGTCCTGAATAGCTTTTAAAATCCTGTGTGTATGTATGTGGAGCTAGTGGTTTGATTTCCTTTTTTCCTTTTCTGCCTTTTTTTTTTTTTTTTTTTTTTTGAGGTCCTTTCCAACCTTAAGCATTCTATGATTCCATGATTCTTGCTTTCTGCATGGCTTCATGCTTAAGTCCTAATACTTGTCACTGAGCTGAGTATGTTTTGTTCTAGGTTTAATGGGTCAACAAGAGAAGCTTATTTCAGTGTGGGTCTGCAGGGTATTGCCGAGAGAGATATTGATACTGTGAAACAGATTGTTGCTAGAACAGTTGATGAAGTTATTGCGTGAGTAATCTTAGCATTTTAAGAATATTATAGCTTTTCCTTCCTACCTTAAGAACTTAGTTTTATAGATGAACTGCATCAAAGAAGTAGTTTTAAGAGTACTGAACAATAAAACTACTACAGAAAAATAAACTGCTACTTGCTCCGTTGTAACTTACTCATCAGCATATCATTCAGGCATTTAATATTAGTGCTGTTTTGCTAAATGACACAGCATAATAAGCTTATATCAATTTTAAATCTTTGTGGAAAATGTTATGTTCTTTTACTCGCTTTATCTATGTTGTAGTTCATTTTCATAGCTTTCCCAGAGTGATTAGTGCTAATGGGTATGATTTCCTTCTAACCACTTTCCATAGGAAAGGATTTGAAGAAGACAGAATTGAAGCTCTGCTTCACAAAATTGAAATCCAGCTGAAGCACCAGTCTACAAGTTTTGGGCTTGCCCTGACATCTGTAAGTCTGCATGTGTGTGGATGTACATGGTGGTGCAGGTCGTTTCCCGCATCTTCCCAAAATATAATTTTGTAGACTCCTCACACTTAATTTTTTCACTGAAGTGCTTTTCCTTTGTTTTTTTCGTGTATTTTTTTTCCTTGTTTTCAGTAGCCTTCTGAATATGGCTGCATTTTGCACTGTAATGACTTAGTATCAAGCAATGAGCTGTTTACTTTTCTCTGAATAGTAGTTTTGATTCTGGTAGAACTGCTCGCTTTGTGAGGGAGGAATTCTGTATTGGCTCCTGGAGTTGTATGTTTTGATTAGGGTGAAGATCTCTCCAATTCCCGTGCTGTATTCTAGTGCTTTGCTAGCCTCATCACTTGGAGGACTTTGCTCGGTGTGGTTTAGTTATTTAAAATTCACATAGGAGAATTCAGTAATTAATCAGGTTTTCTTTGTAGGTTTCTATTTGTTTCCAAAATAATTAAAACAATAGAAGTTATGTTCTAGAATCATAATTTATGAGAACTTGCTTAATGTTTTTCTGCATAACTGTTAGAAACAACTAAATCTCCCTTCTTACACCAGAGCTTCCTCTTTTCTTCCAGTACTTTTTTTTTCTTTTGCATAGAGCTTAGTGAGAATCAGTACTGAGATGCTATTGTGACACAGTAAAAGCCTCAAATAGGGAATGACTATCTTAATTTCAAGAGAATTAAATTGCACATATTCCAAGAAAATAGTGTTCTTTAAAATGTACCATTTTCACAAAAATAATCATACTGAAGAAGCTTGATAGGTTTATGATACCTACTTGTAATTGAAGATATGAGAAAAGGTGGGTTTTGGCACTTTTCAGACATTTGTTTTCTGTATGCTTCCAAGGGCTATTTCTTTCAAATATCTTGGTATTATTTTTTTCTGTTTTCTTTCTATATTGTGTGCTTAAGCTTCCTCATTATAAATCACTTCAACTGACTGTCAGAATAACATAAATGGGTAGAATATACTGCTCTACTGCTTTGTTTCTGTCTCTTGTTCCTTTCTTCCTTTATTGGATTTGTGAAGGGATTTATTTTAAACACAGGAAAGAAATAATTTTACAGTAGATTTCAGACACAAACACCTACACAAAAATGAAAAAAACAGAGAGTTACTCGTTAGGTGTTACCTGTTTGGCTTCCATTAAACTATAAATAATAAAGTGGTTTTGAACCACAGTTAATTTTACAGTAGATTTCAGACACAAACGCCTACACAAAAATGAAAAAAAATAGCGAGTTACTCTTTAGGTGTTACATGTTTGTCTTCCATTAAACTATAAATAATAAGGTGGTTTTGAACCACAGTCGTTGCTAGTTTTATACATAGATATAGTCCTGCTTACCTGCTTATTCTTACCCATCCAGTACATAGCTTCCTGTTGGAATCAAGATGGGGATCCAGTGGAGCTTCTGAAGATTGCAGACAAAGTCTCCCAGTTCAGGCAGTGCCTCAAAGAGAATCCCAGATTTCTTCAGGAAAAAGTTGAAACTTACTTTAAGGTAGGAAGAAAATTTACTGAAAAATATCTGTCATATTAATTTTTACATCAGTTTTGTATTTAAAATTCAGTTCAAGACTTATTTCTGATGCATGTATTATATATGTAGATGGACAGCAACACTTTTGAATTGAATGTGCTAATTTTAAATGGCTGAAGTGAAAACTTTTCAAAACTGGAAGAATCATCTAGTTAAAAACACTTGGAAGTGCAGAGTGTTGGTAAATTGCTGATGTTCTCCTGAACATACTTGATGCTATGGCTAGGGCGAGAGTATTTGCTCAGGTAACAGAAGCTGTGGGGATGGTGCCTGCAGCTCCCATCCCTTCATTCCCTGGAACAAGGGACCTGTGTGTGTGTGTGACAACTCCTTGAACTTCCTACTTGGGTTTTGTTTTTGTGGAAATTGGAAAGTAGAGAGAG
This sequence comes from Tinamus guttatus, assembly GCF_000705375.1. Next base: position 94,748 of record NW_010587566.1, on the reverse strand, counting down.
ATGGTTGATTACATTTTCCTAACGTGATGGTAGAGACAAGGCCAGAGAATTATGGACTTAGTTATATGTTCTGTAGTGTAGACATAGCAAGATGTATCTCTTATCCTTCGAGAAAAAATTGGTTATCAGAGAGACTGCCCTGGTGCTTTACTTGTTTGCTTAATTGATGTCTTAATTTTGCCACCAATGCTTATTGCTTTCTGTTTCTTTTGGTTTTCTCTCCCACTTGAAGGGATTGTTTGAAGTCTTGTGAACATTTCAGGTGTTATGACACTGAATAGTTCTGAAGCCCTCTACTAGCTAATGCTGGAAAAAAGTAGCATCCAGTAATAGCAGTGCAGTAGTGATTTTTGTTTGTTTTTTCTTTTTTATTGAATTGTTAATGTTGTTTTGAAGAGCTGACTGCCAGTGACTATGAACCTGATTTAATAATGGGTAAATGCTGGTTCATAAAGGCAGCAGGAGACTCCAACATCAGCTGAACTTTCTTGAAGTTATTATTAGTGTCTGAAAGTAATAGAGAGCTATTACACTTTTGGCTTTTGTGGTGAAGAAATATAGTACAGTGTTTTTGAGAATGTCCTTAACAATGTAGCTCTGCTGAAGCGGTTAAGACAAAACTATAAATCAGAATAGAAAAAGTGATAGGAATAATTTTTTTTTAATCAGAAAATTGTGTTAATTATGTGTTGTTGTGTGTTGTGCCTAAAGGTTAATAAAGCAGAAAGGCTAGAAATAAGGGAGGGAAAGCTGTTTGCTCTGTCTATTCGACTATGCTTTGCTTTTTGTGCGTTTCACTCTTTGACTCTGTACTCAGCTGTCTCTTTGTAGTCGTTCAGTATGACCACAAGGGGGAGAAATTCTCTAAAATAGGAAATCCAGTTTTATCCCAAATTACAGGCAGTCTCTCTGACAGATGTTGCTGAAACTATTTTTTGATGTCTACTTTGAAATGGGCAACTGTGGCTGTCTTTAGCCTGCCAGAATTATAAAAAATGGAAGCTGCTTGAGTAATTTGGTGATCGAAAGTGCATGGTACAGTATAAGCCAAAGAGAAACTTAACAGCCGTCGTGGCACTTGCATAATGCATGGAGTTCTCTGGCAGCAAAACCAGTGTAAAGAGTTTGAGCAGGATAAGGCATGCACACTTTGCATCATCTGGGATCTCTGTCTCTGTGCACTCAAGCTTGGGCAGGTCGAGAGAGTTGTTTAATGAAACCCTCCTGCATTTACCATATTCCCCATCTTAGAGCATTATCCAGATATAACTTCTGACTTGCTGCTCTGCAGCCTTATACGCAATCGTTTAACTTTGATTTAATTAAACTAATGAGTACTGTGCTCTGTGAAGGGATTCAGACTCTACTGAAATCTCACTGAGGGCTGTTTGTGCTTGTTCTTGTGGCTAGCTGCCTCCTTCCCCTACGCTGGCAAAAGGCTGTTCTGTTTTAAATTAATTTGATAATATGTAAGGTAAGTGCATGGGCTGTTGGTATCTACCTGATGAAGCAATAATCACAGGAGAAGGAGGAGGAAGTAACTCTCAAAATTAATAATGTTTTGTTTTGGGATATATGTCTGTAGGGTAATCCACACAGATTGACTCTGTCAATGAGTCCAGAGGAAGACTACCATGACAAACAAGCAAGAATGGAAGCAGAAAAACTGAAACAGAAGATCAGTGTTCTTTCTGGAGAAGATAAAAAACAAATCTTTGAAAAAGGTTAACATCTTTTAATTTTTTTTTAATATTTTTATTTGGGTAACTATTTAAAATTTCAGCCATCAATATAGCTGGTAATCAGAGAATGTTTTATATTCTTTCATATATCAGGCATTTTCCAACATTTTTTCTAAAAGGGATGTTTACTTTTAAAAAAAATTGTGCGTACATATTGGGGAGTTATGCAGTCTAGTATTCACACTAAAATATAACTGGTGCATTCCATTAGTTTAAACACTTGAAAATGGAATGATCAAAGCTTCCAGTAGGGCAGAAGGAAAACTGTTTAAAAATACTCCGCTTCTTCTTCCCTCACTTATTATTCCCTCACTCCACTTATTCTTCCCCCCTTGCTAAGTGCAAGATGGATACCATCTGCCATAAAGCTGTTTATTTTTGATCATATGAGAAAGTTTGATCTATGCTGCTTCATAGCTTATATTTTATAAATATAAGCTTAATCTTAAACTTGGAAACTGCGATCAGTCAAATCAGTTTGAGAAAATAGTGTTTTAGTTGCAGGAAGGCTGCAATTTAAGTATTTACAGAAATACTTATAGAGAAGTAGGGCTAATGTACTGAAGCTATTGTGGGGAGGGGAAATTTTCAGGTAAAGTTTTCTACTTATGAAGAAGAGTTTGAGAGTTCTTAGTCAGAATCAGTCAGAGACAGAAGTATAAAATAAACAAAAGATTTAGCTGCAGCAGGATACTCAGAGTGTTTGAGTAAGCCTCATGAAAGGAGGCTTCTTACCTGATAGTTCTGTGGTTTCTGTATGCTGTCCACATATCTGGGTAATGTCAGGTTGGCAGATACCATTTCTTCAAGGTCTAAATTGTATTTTACTGTGATGAGGATCTGTGCTGCCTCAGTAGGTTTTGACAACATTTTCCGTAAAAGCTAAATATGTACAAATACTGTGCTTTCCTTATTAGGTTTGGAATTAATTGCTCTTCAAAACAAGCCTGAGGATGCCTCTTGTCTCCCAGCTTTAAAAGTGTCTGACATTGAGCCCAAAATCCCCTTCACTGTCCTGGAGACAACACTTGCAGGTTGGTATTATCAGTGTTTCTCACGGAAGGGAAAACCAGCGCTGTTGGATTGTTATCAATTTGTCCAGGTTTTGTTCATTTTAGGAGACTGTAGGGTAGTGTATGTATGTGCTAAATGGTGAATAATCACACAGTGAGGCAGAACGGTAAACAGTGAAGGAAAGAGTCTGTGGGAAAGCAAAACTTTAATTAAGGACTTGGCAGTAATTTTGGCCAGTGCTGATTGTATTTGTGTATTTGCTCAAGTTGAGGGTGCTCTGACACGCTAAATACGATATCCAGAATGAAACCATGACCATACTGTTTGTGAACTGGAAGCCCTGACCACCTAACTCTCATTCTTGGTCTCAAAGTTGTCTTGTCTTTGACAGAGTAGCTTCCAGTTTCTAAAGCTGTCTTTTATTAGCCTCCAGAATTATAAACTGGAATAGAATAATATTTTAAATGCCTCTAGAATCCTTTGGACAAGATTAAAGAGATCCAGAAGTGAAAGCCTGCGCAGCTTGTTGACCTCTAGGATGGTCCTTTTCCTCTCGTCCACCACCTCTGCAGTGTGGGGTGCGCTGTGGTCCCGTGGCCACTTCTTGCTGCAGCCTCTAAGGGGTGATGAGAGGCTGTTCGGGGCCACAGACCAGTGGCCTTCATGGAGCCTCCTGGCAGCCCTCCTGGGGCTCAGAGTTGCTGGCTTTCTCCCTCCCTGCCCTGCCGTCCGTGGGGTGGTGTGAGCTGTTGCTCTTGAGCAATCTCCCCTTCTTCCAAAGACTTCATCTTTAGGGGTGCAGCACCCTTGATGGCTTGTGCAGGGAGCTGTTGCTGGCCTCGACATCCCTGTGTATTTAACAGAATATGATGTATGGGACCTGGGAAAAATAAATTGGCATCCGTCATAATTTTAGAGAAATTATCCCTTCTTGACCAATAGCTGAAATACACTTTAAGATAATATGCTTTAAGATAGCTAAGACACCAGGTATTTTTCTGGAGGAGTCACTAGCAAATCTCAAATACTGGTGCTAAAATTACTTGTTTCTCTGAATATTGTAATAGCCTGTGTGAGAACAAAGATGTACAGTGCAGGAATCCTCTCTTCTTAACTTCGAGATGAAGGAGAAAAAAGACAAACTTTTTTCAGTTGTTCAAAAACAAATTACCATTTCATTATTTGAATATTACCTTTTGAAAGTAAGCATCATGTCAACAATTAACAGAATTTTCTCTTTAAACTGCCCAGTTATCCATTATTTTAGAATGGTCAAAAACAAAAAAACAACAACAAAAAAAAACCCACCTTCAATCTAGCACTGAGCACAATATCCGAAGTTTAATCATGAAGTGGCATTAAAATGCCAGCAAAAATCTCTGATATAAAGATCTGTTCCTTTGTTTGTTCTGTTGCTTCTTCTTTTCTTTGTTCTTCTGCTTTTTTATTTCTTAATTTTCCTTTGTAGCCGATGAGGTTCCCGTGCAGTACTGTGCTCAGCCAACCAACGGCGTGGTGTATTTCAGAGCTGTTTCCAGCTTGAACACGCTTCCAGAGGAGCTCAAACCATATGTGCCGCTTTTCTGCAATGTCATCACAAAGTGAGTGGTTTACTTTGCTAGAAGCCACAGCAGCAGGATGTAATACAGCTTTCTGAAATAATATTGAGGGAGAATATTTTTAGTTGGACTGTTGCTTATAATGACTTTAGCAACTCTTTTCATTACAGAAAGGGATTGCTGAGGCCTCAGTACCTGCAGATCTGATAAAACAATGTTTTCCTCCTCACCTGCTTCAGCTGCCCAATGCCTTCCACTATCTCCTTCACTCTCCAAACTGTCTTGTTCCTCTGGTTTGAAACATATTCCCCAAATAGATTGAGAAATTGGTCTGAGTGAAAAATGACGTAGCGAAAATTCAGGTTTTTGACCTGAATTTGTTTCAGGTTGGATTTCATCACAGAAACAGAAATGCCTCTCCCATCACAGGGGACCAGGAATAAAATGAATCTGTTATTTCTGGTGGTGATAATAGCCATTTCAATTGGTATGGTGAATGTTAGTTGAATAACTTTGTATATTTCCTGACTTTTTCCTTTTTGTAAGTTTTGAAGTATTATATTTTCTTGAAAATGTGCCAAGTTTAGTTGTTAATACTGACCTGTGCAGCCTCCTTTGTGAATAGTGTATAGGTCCCAGGTTTGCCATACAATGAAAATAAAGCTCTAATTATTTTTTCCAGGATGGGATGCGGAGCCCTTGGTTACAGGGAACAAGCCCAAAAAATTGAGCTAAAAACTGGTGGGATGTCTGTCAGCCCACATATCATTCCAGATGATTCACACCTGGATGTGTATGAACAGGTAAATTAATCATAAAATTCATGCTGTTGCACTGCAGCAACAGCTCTGTAGTTAAGGGTCAGTCACGGCTTCCAGGTAGAGGGTTAGATAAGGGGAACTGAAAATTTAAAGCTATGATCTTTTTTTTTTTTTTTTTTTTTTTTCTCTTCTCCTGGAAAATATAGATTAGAGAATTACAGTAGTTAGTATTAGATTTTAAAGGGAGTGATTCACAAAATGATCTGTTTTAAGTCAGTGTTTTACAAGCATCTGTTACCCCTTTTTTAAGAACTGCAAAAAAAAAAAAAGGCTAAAAAGAGGCAGAACTGTGTAGCATTATACCTGGGGAGACTGATATTAAGGCAAGTGTTGTCACTGTTAATGCAGTTCAGAAACTTTCTGTGTTTTCAAGACTTAGATCCCAGCATTGGGCAGAACAGTTCTAGTAATCGCTCTGAGACTTTTTTCCTAGCTTGCTGGGGTCTGCTACTGCTGTGGTTTGTTCCCTGTGGAACCTGGAATTGGATTAAGGGGACTCGTGTTCCTGGGATGATACTAATACTTGGGAAGGAGTGATTAGCAGGCTTGGTCTGTGTGATACTCAGCTACATTTTGTCTGCTCTGGTTTTAGTAGCACAGCCTGCATTAAAGTGGTTTTGTGATGTGAAGCATTAGGTTGGCACCATATAGCACTTTCATTGCAAGTTATTGCGTGTTTCTCAGGCCATTGCTTTGGTCGTCTTATCAGTGTTTGTTTTGGTTTTCCTCTAGGGTGTGCTCTTTTCATCTCTGTGCTTGGACAGGAATCTGCCAGAAATGATGCATTTATGGAGTGAAATATTTAACAAGTAGAGTACATCAGCTTTCTTCCATTTTGTGAACGTTTTGGGACTGTTTTTCCTTCTCCCTCAACCATTCACCTTCTTAGAGATCCTCCTATGAAGATTTTCATCTATAATTGCATCTTTGACTAGCTCACTGTCTCTAAACCTAAATATTGCAACCTTTGCATGATTATATAGTGGTTTAAGTGGAAAATCTAAAGCTGGTTATAGAATTAGTGTGCTTTTCTACGAGACCCGGAGAATCTTGTTATTTTCTGAATTAATAGAAATTTGTTAAATAGTAATAAAGGATCTATTCCTATTCCTTTTCAGCCCCCGATTTGATGAAGAGGAACATTTTAGAGTCCTGGTTAGGAAGACTGCCCAGGAGCTGTCAAATGGCATTCCTGATTGTGGACATTTATATGCATCCATTAGAGCCAGCAAAAACCTCACACCTTCTGGAGAACTCCAAGAAATGTTCAATGGGATGGATCAGGTAAAATTAAATTACATCTTCTAAATAAGGCCCAAAACATCACTTTTGCAGTTACTCTCCTCATTTTTGCCAATTCTATCCAATGGTATCATCTCTCTTTTTTTTTTTTTTTTTTTTTTTTTCTTTTTTTCTTTTTTTTTTCTTTCTGCTTTTTATTTGCACACAGGTGAAATTGATGAAGAGAATAGCAGAAATGTCTGATATTAAACCAGTACTACGCAAACTACCACGCATTAAGAAGTATTTATTAAATAGTGACAATATCAGGTATGTTCTAGCTAGGTAGAAAAGGGGTCAGAGAGGCCTTGGCCTATGAAGGGGCATTTCACAATGTGCTCATGAGCCCTGGGTTCTTGCAATGTGGGAGACTGATCTGTGGAGCAATTATTAGATGTTATTAATTCACATTTTCCTTGCTTAAGAAGTTGATAGCTATGTTTTATTATTATTATTTAACAGGTATATGAAACTTATGCCTAACTTCAGATGTAGCTATGGTACTAAAAGCTCACAAGATGTCCTGCAAGACTTGACAAAAAGATTCTGTCAATGCTCTGCCTTCTCTCCTCTTCCCTCTCCCCAGCTTTAAATGAGACTTTGTTTGCTCCTGGAGGAAAATAGTTTGCTTTATGCATATTAAAAAAGTAAGAAGGTGCTTTAGAATCAGACACATTAGCTCCAGAAATAGTGTGAACTAAAGTAAGCTAAGTTACAAGGTATTGTTTTGTGAAGAATAAAATGATGAATAAAATTATTAAAATATCTGTACTGTTCAAAACCTTGATAGGTCTGCCTGCAAAGACAGGTTATAGAGGACTTACAGTTTATTTATGAGACACTTAAAGTTTTCATAGCTGATTTATCTGCTTAGCACAGGATTGCATGGTTGAAGTTACTGCAGAAGTTTAGATTTGAAATCATTTTGGAGTAAGCAAAAGAAAACCACTTGTGGTAGGGTGCCTTTTTTTAGTTTTTTTTCCCCTCTCTCTCTCAGCATATCAAATATTGGATGATGAATTTTGTTTATAGATAGATTCATAGCTATTACAGTTGGATGTTTTAATGTTATGTTTTGGGGAAGGCAGTATTGCTCTGCCCCAAAGCACTACAATTATTCAAAAATTCAATATGTATTTTTTAACAGATGTTCAGTCAATGCTGCACCTCAACAGATATCAGAAGCATCTAAAGAAATAGAGAAGTTCATAAAGGGCATAACTAAAAGTAAGAAAGAGAGAAAACCTGTCCGTCCCCATGTGATTGAGGTAGGAAATTACTTCATTTGTGACTAGTATGATAAATAAAAGCTGAATTTGATCTTACTGTTGTGCAAAGATTGCTGTGCAATCAAGACCAACTCATTTAAATTCAAACACCTAATCCATAGAAAGACATCCAGACAAATTAGCAATAGTCATCTCTATAATAAGGTGCTATATGTTTTGCCCTAGAGGCTCCTTTTACCCTGTAATATAGACAGTGAGGACCCTGTAGATGAGCTGTTGAGTCTTGCTTTGAGGTGACTGTTTTTGCATCGGTTGAGGAAAGGAAACTCTGCCTTTCTGTGCTACATAAAGCTGTAATTTCTTCGTTAGCTGAGTTTTCCCTTTGGTCACCACTTTAGGGAAATAGTGCTTAATGCAGCTGCTCACTTGTACAGGAATAGCTAAATCTGGTTTTAACACAAGGGCTCTGTCTCTTGTAGAAATCTTCAGATGTCAAGCCTGGGGGATGCGAAATGCTTAATTCTTTGCAGATTACAAGGAAACTAATTAATGTAAGTATAGTTTGGGGATGTGGATGTTACGGGGTGGTCACTGATACTAACGCTCCATCCTCAGCTATTGCAAGCCCTGGGTTTAGAAGCCTGCCTGAAACATAATGTGCTCGGCAGTTCTACCTCCTCACTGAATAGTTTCTCAAAATAATCCATCGAGCTTCTTCATCCTTTGATATGATCTTTTAGTTGTCTTCCCCTCAGTTCTGGTTTGGAGATCAGTTAGCTAAGTTCACATCCTTGCATGCAGACCAATATACACATAATGTGGTCTCCTGTAAGTGATGCTTGCTTATTTTTATCCCAGTTTCTTCCATAACTACACTTGCAGAGTGTCATTCTCTGCTCATCCCTTCCTCTCCTTCCTCCTTACGTTATTTTGAATTTTAATGGCATATGTCAGGAAATGATCCGTGATAATAAAAATCTGTGGAAAAACTGTATTTGACTCCAGGAGAGGAGCCCAGTGTAGTGTCCCTGAGCTTCCCACTGAGAAGAAAACAGGGGGAGCTCAGTCCAAGGTTTTGTTTGCTGACCAGTTCTGCTGTCCTCGGATCAGTGAGCCAGGGATGTGGGGAGCGGGTGCTGGGGAGGTTCTCTCTGAAATTGGGAAAGAGCTTGGGAGTGTTGAGATGGAATCAAAAGATTCTAGAGATGTCTAAGGCTCTGCTTAACGAAGAGAAGGACTGGAAATACTGAAGTGGGAGAATAAGGAGGAAGCGAGTATAATGCAGGGGATGACTGAGCTGACGTTCGTACAGCTGCTGCTGTTGGTAAAACAGTTTCTGTATTTTTTGTAGGTTTCAGTTTCTGAATTTGGTTTCAGCACCTGAAAACTGAGTCAGTGGTCTCATGTATGATGACCATGTACCTTTGTGGGTGTAGAAATGGACACTCAGTCCATTCAAAGTAAACTTTGTCTGGTAATAGCAAGAACTGCCCAACTGAGAAGCTGGTGTACGAGGATACGTAGCTGATGTACAGTATCCATGAACTTTAGTTTGCCAAGACAGTTATATTGTCATACTTGATTTATGCAGGATAACCCATGTTTGGCACATGCTAAACATCACAGGTTGCAGTATTGATCATGCAACAGTTTAAGCCATTGTTCCCTGCATGTTTGGCATAACTTCATAGTTCTCAAAGAGCCAAAGTTATCAAATGTTCTAGCTGTGGCACTAATGCACCTTTTTCCTAGGATCCTACTTTCAAACCGTGCCAGATGAAGACCCACTTTGTGCTTCCCTTCCCAGTCAACTATATTGGGGAGTGCGTTCGGACAGTTCCCTACCCAGCCGCAGACTATGCCAGGTAGGAAACAGTCGTCAGCAGGTGCTGCTGTGTGTGTCGTGTAGAGCAGCACACGACAGGAAGCCAACAGGCTGAGCACGAGCTGCTGCGTGCGAGTTTAGCTGGCTGCTCCTCTGTATCCTATTGAGGAAGGTGAAATAAACCCAGATGAGAAGTGTTCCCAAGCGGTGCTAGTCTTACAGTAATGTTACATTATTCGGGTTAAATGTAGTGATGCTGTCGTCATTATTGTGAGTTACAGGATGGGATGCATTTTGAGTGGGGATTTTTGCAAACTTCAGAGGAAGCTGGAGAATGTTACTGCCATCTGTTTAATTTAACAGCTTTACTTTGATATTTCTGTGCTTCCAGCCTTCGAATCCTTGCGCGGTTGATGACAGCTAAATTTCTGCACAGAGAAATCCGAGAGAAAGGAGGGGCTTACGGTGGCGGAGCGAAGCTGAGCCACAACGGCATCTTCACTTTCTACTCCTACAGGTAACAGCAACTCTCTTGGTTCCTGTTCACCCCATATGTACATACAGTCCCTGACTGCACATACATGTGTGTGTGTGTGTGTTTTGTTTGTTTTGTTTTTTTACTTAACCTTAGAAGAATGCTACAGTTAAGTGAAATAGAGAAGGTTAATCACAAAAGGTGATTCAGTGCTCATCGTGCTAAGACTAATTGGTATGGAATGTCAGTTTTGTGAATAGACTTTCCTAAGGATTTAAAACAAGAAGGGGTTTAATTCTGCTGTTAACTCTGCTGGTGGCAAACATTGTGCCTCTGTGATTAGATATTTTTATTTTTTTTTAAGCTGGCCCAGTACCTGATTTTTGCAAGACTTGCCTTCACTCACCTCTTCCTGGGTAGAAGAGGCCCCAGCACAAAAGGTCTCTTTTCTTGTCTTCCAAAGTGGACTTCCAGAAGTACTGTTTTACAAAAGCAAGTGCTTTCAGGTGCTTTGAACTGGAAGTACTAAAGACTTTCAGTGAGAGCTGATTATAGTATGCTCCAGGTTTTGGCTTAAGTCCTTTTCCTGGACAAAAGGTAGCCCAACACAGCGGGATTCTTGGCTAAAATTTGAGCAGCTTTGCAGCTCTATGAAGCTTTAACATGGTATGACTTGTCCTGGTTAGCATTTCAGTAGTCAACCTGTTGCACCTGTTTTACAGAGAGCAAAAAGAGGTGTAGCAGGAAAAGCAACTCAGAAAAAGATACGGTATATGCTAAATATTACTGCTGTTGGTATTAATGGAAATTATCCCTACTAAGTTGTTATCGTGAATTGATAGCACACTAAACAGGGGTGTTTTACCCTTGTTTTGCTATCTTTTAAATACCAGTTCTTTTCATCCTACCTTGGAACTAATTTAGGCTATTGAACTTGCTTGCTGCAGTTATGTATCTAAAATTAGGAAAAAAAAGCCTAGTTTATAACACTTTATCCTAAAAAAAAAAAACAAAAAAACCTTGTAAACCAGTAGGAAGTTTCTCATTTGTTTTTAATCCTCATGCGCACACAGTAAACTCAGAATGAAACATGAATAATAGCAAAAGAACTAAAAGACTATGATGGTTTTTTTTTTTTTACTTTCCCTTTTTCTTCTTTTTAGAGACCCAAATTCTTTAGCCACCTTGAAAACATTTGAAAAAGCAGTAGAATGGGCCAAGGCTGGAGAATTCACCCAGCAAGATATCGATGAAGCTAAATTAGCAGTATTTGCTGCTGTCGATGCACCGATAGCTCCATCGGACAAGGGTAGGTTCCCGTCCGCCAGGTAGCGCAGGGATGTGTACGTATCTAGGAAGAATGTGTTTTGAATGAATATATTTTGCTTGCCTGGGCTTAAAGAGAAGAAAATTTCTTGCTTTGCTCATCTCTACCGTCTCTTCTTGGCAGGTTTAACAAACAACTGAAATTTCAAAAACAAAAATACTTTCCAAAAAGTAGTTTTCTAAATTTTTATTCTTCCCCATCAAAAAAGTGGAAACCCATATTCATTCCCTGCTGCTGCTCAATGTCAGGGAAATATAGTTAGAAGATGGGAGTAAATTAAAGAAATAATTTTAGGCTTCCAAGGGGCATTAAATTGTAGTAAACAGGGAAGAATGTGAGTCTTCTGATTCAAAGATTCAATTATTTTCCTGGCATAAGTATCCATTTTTACTATAACTTTCATTAACCTTTTGTGTATACCTTTATGTGAAAGTTAAAGCATTAAAATATGTCTGCAGTGGAGATTTTTTTTAAATACCTGTTTGTGATGACTAGTATTATTTACGTCTTTTTAGTTTGCTCGTATCTTGCTTTTGCTTTTTTCTTTTTTTTTTCTCCCTCACTCAATTCTTAGATTGTAAGCTTTGGATTAAATTTATAAAGTTTAGAATACATTTTTTTCCATAAATATAAAGAAACCCTAAGGTTAAAAATACTGTTAAAGTGTGCTTGTATTAATACGAGCTTATGAAACAGAAAAACTTTAAAGTGAAGCTCATCTCCCTCTTTGTACTGAACTTCGGTTTTTATCTGAGCAACAAAAGAAATTGAAAATAGAATTTTAATCAGTTTGGGTGCATATGAGTAAATTATTATGGGTAAATTCTTGCATTCTTGGATGTTCCAATTTATGAGAGCTTAATGGCTCCCATTCTTTGTTATTTGAGCACACATCCTAATAGGGAAGACTAATGAAACATGGAAAAGGGCACTACTGGAGAGACCTGGAGGTTGCTGCAGAGACCAGTACCTGGCTCTTGATGCCAATTTCAATCTGATCACTAGGCCCTGTGTAAGGTCCTGAACAACTTTAACTTAGTCCTGATCTTGGACTGGGAGGTTGACTTACAATTTAATTATACTGTTAAAATATTGTAGGTAAATATTTCAACAAAAGCACTAAATATTTCTTTACTGATCTCTGTATGTAACACAGCAAAAGGTGATAAAAACCTTTGCATTGCATGTATATTCCAACTAAATGTATATTTGAAAAGTTTCTTGTTTTAAAGCACAACAGAAAAAAAAATAACCTAGTTTGGTTGAGACTTTGTTGGAAAAATACCAAGACTCTTTAGAATGAATCCTTTAAATTTTTATGTTTAGATTTTTGAAAAAAATCACTTTTCAAGATGTGAGATTTTTATTTATTCTTTTTTCCTAATTAGGAAACATCAGAAACTAATTTCCTTATGCAGTTCTAAGCCATTGTCACCTGATTCACAGTTATGTTTTGTGACAAGTCAGAACAATGGCCTAATTATAGTCTGTATTCCTTCGTTCCAACCCCCGTGTCTATCTTGGTTGGCATTCACATAGCTGATTGTTGTGATCCCTGTATAATGATACTTTTTTTTCTTCTTTTTTAAGGAATGGATCATTTCTTATATGGCATTTCAGATGAAATGAAGCAGTCCCATAGGGAACAGCTTTTTGCTGTCAACAGTGATAAGCTGATTGATGTATCAAACAAGTAAGTCTGTTTTATACTTGAAAAAAGTGAACACATCTCTAATTTGAAAGAGAAAACTTTGTAAAAACTTGTCTTCCCTTATTTCTTCCCTTGGCTTTTAAGAATAATCACTAGAATGTAATGCTTTCACTAGTTGTTTTTGTAACCTATAGAGATGTTAATTATTGGGTTTACTGCATTTTAGCAGACATGACTCCCTGCTACATCCTAAATTTGCTGGTGACTGTCTTACTTTTGAATGAACTAGAACGTGTCCTTTTTTTTTTTTAAATCTTAATCAAAGGATGACTGCATTAGACTTTGTTCCTGGCAGTATGAACTGCTAAGAAGCACTTTGTGCTTCTTTAGATTCCTGAACTACTCAGGAGCTCTGCTATTTTGCAGTATCTGGCTAAGGGAATACGTTGCATTGTGACAATTGGGAGGAAAACAGTGCAAATCCAAAGTGTGCTGTAAAAGCAAATATAATCCCATTCAGCAGATACCAAACAGCACTTTCCCTGGGGCTATTTTTAACAGGCATAGAACACTAGCATCTCATTTGTTTCTTCTTGCAGGTATCTTGCACCTGGGAAGAGCACTCGTGGTCTGGCTGTACTTGGCCCAGAAAATACTGATATCACCAAAGATCCCTCATGGGTCAAACGATAAATTGGTGCTGAACATCCAAACTATTATAAAACAACCTAGTCAGTGTGACTATATAAGTACTTTCTTTGTAGCTTTTAACTCTGGTATGGTCCAACTTACATGGTCAAACACATTGAGCAAACCCTTTAAAGCTGTTTGAAGACTCTCTGAAAATTCTTCCAACCATGTAGTACTTGGAAAGCAAGAATAGTCTGCCCTGTTGCGGCAAAGAAATCTTACTATTTTACTGACGACTCACTCCTACAATCACCAATGGAAGCTCTATAAATATTTTTGTATATGTGAAACTCAGGAGTTTGAAATAATGTTTGTTTGAAAGTGTCTGCTCTTGGATTGGATATGTAAAGAACTATGAATCTTACACTGAATGGCATTCATTCTTTTGGTATGATAATTCTAACTGAATTCCTTGAGGTAGTTGTGGGACAGAATATCTCCCATCAAATCAAGTTTGCAGGGGATTACAGGATAAGGGGCAAGTCACTAATGAAGGGGAGTGCAAGATCAGTATTTTTCTTTATGAAACATTTAAATGAATTATTTTAATATGCTGCTGTCTTGCAGCTTTTTGTCAGTCTAGTTAGTTAACACAAAAGGTTTCCTTATGCCAATTT
>NW_010587566.1:48108-80471 GCF_000705375.1 Tinamus guttatus | reverse complement strand
TTAATACCCTTGAAAGGGGAAGCTGGGTCAAATGCAATACAGTGCAAGGACCAAGTTACTCCCCTTTGAATCTGACACTATTGAATCTATTTTTCTCCCTCATTTCTGGTTAAGGAGGGTTCAAACTTGCTACCCCTTAATCTGAAGAAGTAACAAAACACAACCTGCCCTCCTGCTCTCCTTCCTCGATGGTTATTTTCCTTTCCTGGTGTGCACTAGAAGTAACAAAACACAACCTGCCCTCCATTTTCCTTTCCCGGTGTGCACCGAGATTCCTGCATGATGTGTTAATATCTGACACACAGATCAGTCATGGTGTTTGCAACAATACTTTATTTCACTTCAGAAGCATAAACACAGCCTGTAACTCAACACAAAGCTATCCCTCTACATTTATTTTGTGTGTAAGTACTCTGAAACAAAGTGCAGTAGATGAGTAACTTAGTGCATAGAACTGTGCTGCACTTATTGTTAAAGGGTAATATTGGTAAACAGTGCTTATTCATTAGATGCAGGGTTCGATTCAAACCTAACACAAATACAGGACAAAAATCTGTGACATCTGAACATCTTGTTTCACTTAAAGTGCTGGAACAATAATTTAAATGTTACAAAACAAAGCTGTAACAATTCTAAAGCATTGTTACTCACAATGTGCACCTATTACAATGTTATCTAAACTGATCTCTTTAGATGGCTCCAGTTTCTGCTTCTTTTGGGCTGTGCATAGCCACATGCTCCAGCTGGCCCGAGTCTGAAACATCGTAGCTAGTCTTGTACTTGGCCAGAATCTTCATCAGCGGTCGCAGCTTCAGCCACCACTGCTCCTTGGGGATCCTGTGTCTGTGCAAGGGACACGGCAGGAAAAGAGAGAAGGTGGTTTATGCAGGAGGCAAGACAAATGTATTGTCTAGCTCCTTTGCCATAGAACTAAAGGTCTTCCCTATCAATATCTGGGAGAAAACAGGGAGAAATTAGGACAGAAAACTGAAGGAAGGATGAGAGTTTAATGGAAAGTGGTAGTTACAGACAAGAAATCTGTCCTGCTAAACTGAAGTTGAGTGGTTCTAGGCATTAGAGCAAAAGCGACTGAGAGTTACCCAGCAGATTCACATTGAGGGATTTCCAAGTTTAAGCATAATGAAGAGAAAAAATGAAGTTGGTTGTTCACTTGTCCTTCCAAAGTGAATCACTGGGTAAAGGTAGGCCAAAGGCAAATGCTCTGTGTCAGCCTTGTGGAGAAGAGGTTCTTTTGATGTGGTGAAGGGAAGCCTGTGCCAAGATGGTTACAGTGTGAGCGCTCGATACTTAGGGACTTACACAAAGTCGGTTTCATTCTTAAGCTCTGCCACTGGTTGGAAGACAAGGTTGCGTCTGCGCATTCCCAGCAAACAAACTGAGTCATCGGTGTTGGCAAATACTTTTCCTAAAAAGAGTGAATAATTCAGTATCTAATTTGTTCATACATGTTTGGGCACATGTCCCATTTTTGTAATTAAATTGAACAGGGAACTTAGAATTCTTAACAGTAAAACAACAATTAGTACTTTAACGGGGTTAGGACAACTTCACTTTCTTAATGTCATTTTTGTGGTTAAAGAGTGAAAATGCAGTGAAATTAATCAATGATAAGATTGAATTTTAACATCAACTTTTAAATGAGAGTTTAGTAAAACAAAATTCTTTTACAAAAATTCCCAAAGAAGACACGTTACCTTCTTCTGTCTCCCATGTAGCCACCATGAAACAAAAAGGAAGAACAGACGTAACTATATAACCATCAATTCCTGCATGCATGAAAAACTGCAATTACACTAGCATTACTTTAAAAAAAAGAAGTGATAAGAGTGATAAGATAAAAAGCTATATAGATTATCAACTTTGCTTGAGAAGAAATTTTCTTATACCTGGAAGCGCAGCACAAGATACTTCACACACACCAAGAATAATATAACAAAGATGGAAAAAAAAATAGGTTGACTAACAAAATAATATATTTTATACATTCAGAGAGTCTTACTTATATACATTAGAGTAGGGTTACATGGTGACAGCTAACAAAAGACTAACAAACAAAAGATAGCAGTAAGTATTTCTGCACCTTTTCGGTATGTTTCTTTCAGTTTTTTGGAGATCCACTGCATAGCTTTTGCAGAAATTTTTGTCCCAAAGTTTCTATCAAACGGTGAAGGTGCACCCCCCTGTGTAAATATAAAACTAGTTGTTAGTATCCGTGTCTTTTATCAGTCATTTTTGATCTCTTATTTCCTTCTTCGCTACTTAAAAAAAAATATAGGGGGGGAAAAAGGGGCAATCCCTACTAACCTAAACCAAGTTAGTTAAAACATTTAAGTGTCCTTGGAATTCTAATGGACTCAGCAGTTGGGTTTTACAGGAGGGAAGTGGGAGGCAGTGCCCTTCCCTCGGCCTCTTCCCGCAGGCGCTGCTGTCTACGGCACTGCCGTGGGGCAGCCTCCTCTCAGCAAACTGGAAACTGCCCAAGGAGGCGGCGTCGGCGTCGGGAGGAGCACGAGAAATGTAAGGGCTGGGAGTCACCTAGGAAGTCTGGGAAGCTCTTCCTGCAGCCGGAATGAGGAAGGCTGGAGTACTGGGTATGAACTTAAATTGATGCAACCGGGCTCGGACTTCTTAGGCTAGTAATTACACTTTTTTACGTCAGCTTTCAGTCTAAATATTACAGCAGAGGCTTTACATAGCTCTGGGAACAAAAAATGGCTTTAAAAAATGGAAGTATCATATAAAGTATAATGGCTTTAAAAAATGTACATATTTTAAAATACATGTTTTTTTAAAAAAATCTTTTTAAAATGTATATATTATAAGGTATGACTTTTGTGTTCATTTTTTTTGTAGCAGCTTGGACTGAAACAGTATATGACATAGTACCACATAGTTCTAAGCAAAAAACTGTTGAAACAAGGATGATATGGACCGTTAAAGTAACTTCACTTTAAACAAAAAATGCCAGTTTTTGTGTTGAATAATCTAGACAAATGGAATATACACTGAATTTGAGGTGATTTTTCTCTCCTAGCACTTAAATTTGGTTCAACATTTACTCCAGACTCCACCTCTGTTTTAGCGGTTAATGTAATCAAATCAGAAATTCACTGCCTGCCCATTAATGAGCAGTACAGTGAGATAAAGAGAGGGCGGGTACAAAGACCCCAAGGAGTTTTTAGAAGGGCAAGAATCATAATGAAAATAATGAGGTAACTTCTCTCTTCTAATATCTGCAATCCACTGCATGTATTTTCTTAAGCAACTTTCATCTCTTCCAGCATTCATAAACTAGATACATTACTAGTGGCCAGATATTCCGTGACTGCATTATTATTATTAACTGTAGCATTTATTAAGAAAGTCTCGCTGCTTATTAGTATATAGAGGGGTAGGAATAAAAATGACAATCATGAAGAATCTAAGAAGGCTTTCCCTGTTTTGTTCAGAAGAAATTGCAATAGAACTTAATGCTAACAAATACTTGTGAGTTACCAACAAACAAAAATCCACACACACATTTATTTTTTCATCTCAAGTCAGACTTGCTTGAAATTCTATTCTTGAAGAGTGTGTGCTTTTGGTGCACACCGAGCTAAGCTTGTCTGCAATTTTAAGGTTGTTTTTACCTGCTGCATGTGGCCCAAAACATTCTTCCGACAGTCAAAAACTCCTTTTCCTTCTTCAGAATACAGCTGATAAATGAAGTCAGTTGTGTAATTCTCATTGGAGTTCTCATTTCTGTAAAAATTCAGAGCAGATAGATACAGTTAAATTAATTATAAAGCAGGGGATGCCTTTACAGCTACTACCGTAAACATTTTCCCATTTTCCTGATACCAGTTCTTTTACCTCATCACAGAGGTTGTTTTTGCGTTACATGTTCACACCTTTCAAATGTGTATTTACTTTTACTACAAGGACATTATTGGCAGGTCAGCTGGAATCCACTGTTGTACAGAGTAGTGAAAACCACCATTTCATGTCTGACAAGGACATTATACAGAGGGAAAAGTGCATAAAACCCAAAGTTCTATTCATCCAGTGTCATCACTTTGTTCTTTATAAGGTGGGCATAATAAATAGTACATTCTGCTGTCTCTTGTCACATATATTTTTTCACCTAATCACATAATTAGATGCTTTGACTTTCTCAGTACTGTAAAAAGCTAGCAGAATCTGAACACACAAAACGACTTCCTCATAAAATTCAATGTGTATTTCATTTTTCCTCACTGCACTACTTGGCTTATGAAAGACAGCGTGAAGCTGCAGACTTATTCAGACTGCCTAAGGAAAAGGTACAATTTAAAAGCATGCTAACCTACGTGTTTTAAAGGTCCTTATTTCTTTGAAACGTGTCTTATCCTGTGATATCTGGCAAGTATATAGGAGTAGGAGTTTTATCAAAAGGGCTAATGGTACATGCCTGCATATGCATGACTTTACACTATTCTTATGAAAAGGAGCAATGGTAAAAGACAAAGCATATGTGAAAATAGGCAAGAAAGATATCTACTACTGGAATACACACATTCACATAAGAAGGAAGTTTTCAGACTCCAGCTTCCACACAGCATCCTGGCTTCCCTTCTTGAGCAACAGCTTTTCTAAGAATCTCATGCTAAGAGGTAATCAAGATATACAGAGTGTGGAGTGTCTTCACAAGAAGCCAAACAGCTCCCTGGCCTGGAAAAGCTCAGCATCACGTTTGCAATCTCTTAAACCTCCACTTGCTTACCTCAGCACTAGACCACGCTGAATACTGGTTTTCATTTTTTCAGTCAGGTGTTCCACATTAGCCTAGAAGCAACAAGAACATTTTTAAACAAAACTCACGCAAAAATTTTCAACATGCTCTTTAAAAATAACTCTTTAAAAATAACTGCAATGAGGCTATATTGCCTTTTCCAGAAAACTTATGTAAAGGATTCCAATCCAACTGTTTTTTAGAAATCCAGGATAATTTATTTTATGCAGGTATTCATCTTAGATTAAAATTAACTTCTTCCTCCACATCACCTGTAACCGATTTTAATAACCACATGTATATATGTTTTCTGTATATATATACTGGCAGAGTTGGATAGTGTTGATATACCTTGAAATATAGAAATTGCTATAGAAGATCATATTCCATAGGGAATGCTCCTGCTCTTACTTCCACTACTTAAAATACTCTTGTTATGGTTAGGTTAAAGTACTGCTCTGTTGGCACAGATAGGACATGAAGAGTTCATGCCACTGGGAAAGGAATAGTGAGGAATTAAAGTTCATCTAGAACATCATCCTGTTCTATCAGGAAATCAGTATCTGTTTAGAACATGTATTTTGTTCATGACAGCAATTACCACCAACTACCTCAGAGTGAGTGCCTCAGAGCAGACAGGTTTTGCATCTGCTTAGACCCTATGCAAAGTCATGTCCTAATTTGTAATAATTAAAATCTGAGTTTTCTATTTTAATAACCCTTCCAAACATGCTTTGAATAATTCTGCTATTAAAGTTAGTATCTATTCCACTTTAGATGCTGTTAAAATCCTTACCTGAATAACCTCTGTGATGAGCTGAGGCACAATCATAGTGAAAAGGTATTTCTTTTATCCTACTTTTTCTTTGAAATCTGCTCAACTCTGTTCACTTATATGTCATTTGAGTTTCAGTCAGAAGAATACAAATGTATCAGTTAACACAGTAGCGTTTGGCAGCTAATACAGGAATTTTGCCAGTTAACTGAACATGATGTCAAGAATAATTAGGTAGATATTCCTCAAGATTTTAAAATTGGCCCCATACAAACATGAAACTCTGAGAAGTGCAACTTTTAACTACAGTGTAAAATACCCTTTTTGTGGAGGGAGGGGGATGACATTAACCATCTAATTAGAATGTACACTGTGCTATACGGGCACAGTAGTTTTTAGAATCTACTTAAAAATTAGGGAAATATTTCTCGTGTCACATACCTGGAGCTCTCGAATATCAAACTGCTCTTCGAAGATATAAGCAGCATCAGCCCCTGCCGCGAGGGCGCCCATATTGGCCAGGTACCCGCAGTAGCCGCCCATGGTCTCGATGATGAAAACACGGCGCTTGGTGCCGCTCGCTGACTGCTTGATGCGATCGCACGTCTGACCCAAAAACAGGACATTCAGTGTTAAAAAAAAATACATAATTCTTGTGTCATACAATGGCATCTTACATTTTGGTAATACAGGTCAGAGAATTTATAAAAAATACATATTTTTAAAATTCCAAGATACTGCAACTCATTTAACTATCAGAATTACCAACAGAGGAGGTATTTTTTTTTTTATTTATTAACTATAGGTGGGGCACCACAGTTGAAACAAAGTGTTTTACTAATATCTAATCATGTTTGTTTCCTGCAAATACAAAAATACCAATTAATCTCACTTTGTCTTTCACAACTTAAAACACCCAGCAGTGTTCTACCAGAAATATAAATAAGTATAATGGAGGTTTTCAGCATTTCTGGTTTGAGTAAGTTCTCTGCTTTAATTGCATTCATGACTGAAAATTTTATTATTTCTTACTTTTTAAAAATTGTTTATTGCATTGCATTCGCAACTATGCCTAACACTTTAATCATTTTTTCTTAAATGTCAATCCCAGGAATGTATTGCTCTATGGTTTATTTTCTAATAATCGTATCCACACAACTATCATCCTCTCAAGCACTAAAAGAGCTATTTTTCTTTTTGTTTGTTTTTGCTCATAGATAGATACTTACTGTATGGCTGAAATGTTCACTTGCTTCTTACCCAGACCAGCATAAGAAACATTCTCTGCAAGGATGTCTACGTTTACACAGCACCAGTTAACACCAATATTTACTAGGGCTACTTGAGACTCTTAGAAAAGAGTGACTGAGGAAATTTTCAATGCAGTAGGAAATTATATTACTTATACTTTACTTATCTTTCCATAACAGATTTTTATAACCAGAATCAACATTCAGATAACTGAGCATGGGATTTCAAGCTAAAATTATATTTAAAAGCAACATTGTCTTCAGAAATATATCCAAAAGACTACCCAATAAATAGATTCAACTGGTATATGATAGAACTTCAAATAACAGGAGACCAGAACTTAAAACATTATGATGTTTAATACATTCCAGTACTAAAAACTGACATACGCATTTACTTGGGACCGACTACCAAAAGGTACATGTACTTCAACTTGTGCATTATGTGGGTGTGCGCACACAACTCACACGAGTGCACTCCGAACATGGATTAACATGTTCTGTTGCTCTGCCCATTAAGCACCCCCACAGTAAACTAGATCTCAAAAGGCTAGGCTCAGCTTTAGCTGTTCTTCAAAACAACACATTCTTTCTCCCTGACTTGGGTTTTACAGCATCCTCAAACACGCTACTTTCCTCTTCCAGGCGTGACTCCAGGAAAATTACTGCAGAATACTAGCATGTGTTTGATGAACACTAACTCACTTCTAAAAATCCCTACTAGTTTTACTAGGACTTAGCACTGCACCAATTCTAACTCCTTCAAGTTGCCTGAAACTGGATGCTACCACTTAGTTTATGGTATAAAAATTCTTTGTTTTAGATGCTGAAGAAAAAAGTACACGTCTTCATTGGAGACACCTAAGCACTGGCAATCTCCAAGCTTTGCAAAAATCAAACTCTTAAGACATCTCAAATTGAGCATCTAGAAAGTCTGGTACTTCAAAGTACCAGCATCCATTTAAAGACTGTAGACAAAGCTGCAGATTATTTAAAATAACCCTAACAAGAGCACTGTATCATCCTCTTTGTTTCCACTTTTGGTCTGTATCCTTTTCCTTCTTCACCCTTCCTTTCCAACTCTCTATCCCCTTTTTTCTTCTTCCCAGAACCCGAGAAAACAGTCGAATTATGGAAGCTGGGTGCTGTTCCCAGAATTTGGCTGGGATTGACAGGCTCTTGCCAAGAAGAAGGGTTCCTGAGTTAAAGTGCTACACTGCAGCCTCGGGGGAAATTTTGATTTGGTTTGGGATTAAATTTATAGAATATTCCTCCCAAAACACACTCCTTCCATTCAAACACCATAAAGGTTTAAACAACATAAAGTTGTTTTGTTATTACTGAACTTAGTGGGGTTTTATCTGTTTTTAAAAGTTTTCTATTATTCACGATAAGGGAATGATGCAGTCTTCTGCCTACTGTTCTTCCTCTTCCAGCACAATTGTGACAAAAAACCCAAATACAAAAATGGCACTGATAAACTTTAAATAAGTTTGGCAGTAAATTAGCAGATACAATATACATTTTCTTATTCAAACAGCATCTTGATATATGGCAAAAGATAAGAGGAAATAGATCAATGTGTGTTTTTTTCCTTTTTCCCCAAGCAGGCAACACATTGGTGTTCATCTATGTGCCTGCAGTATGCTATCTTTAAAAAATATTATAGTTTTAAAAGTATGTATACTATTTAAGTTTTGACCTAATTCAAACTGTTACTGTAAAGGCAAGTTATTGTATCACATACCAAAAGCAGAAGTAAATACACGCACACAACTTTTTTGAATGTTTTTACTGTATTCATTTATGGATATTTATTGACGTTATTTTATCTCATCGCTCTCTTCTTGGATCTTATGAGTTTCATGACAGTTGGAATTTCACTGCATTACTTCTAGTAGTTGTGATGGTTTTTTTTTTTTTTTTTTTTTTTTTTTTTGCTTTTCATAGTCATGTTGTATTTCTTGCTTTAAAAGAGCTGCCAGTGAAGATAATCTATGTGTAAATACATATAGATTGTCTTTAGTGGCAGTTCTAGAGAAATTATACAAAGATGCACTTTGTGCTGTCTTGTACAAAATTAAAGTTACATTATCCTAGGAATAGCAAAAAAAAATTAATTCTTCCTATTAAACTTCCATCTTCACAGAAAATAAAAGTTGGATTCTGTAGGCACTACATCACCCGAGTAACTGTGCTCATGTAGGCAACAGAAGATTCTAATCAATTTAGGAAAGATCTATTTACATAATTACACATAGCATTAAGCTATTCTAAGAGGGAAAAAAAACAATATTCAGCTGGTATAAAAGCAGAAATTCTCAATTAATGGTTATGGGAAAGCTGAGACTGTAACAATAAAGGTTGTGGGTGTTGGAAGGTGGTAGCCACTCATTGCAGCTACTAGTCTTTCTGAAATACTGCAGTGAGCTAGATCAGGTAACCAATCTGGATTTCAAATTATTCTCTTTCCCCTTGTCATTTCTGTCTCTTAAGTTTCCCATCCTTCCAGCTCCACAAAATATGTTCAAAATCAATTATACCCAAACATGCTAAATGCCAGAGAAGACTGCAGGACAACACCAGATTTAACAGTAAAATGGCACTAACTGCCAACAGAACTGACAAAGGTGGTGCCAACCTAACAGGAGAATGCTGTACATTTGCCTTCTATGAGAAAATGGCTACAGCCATTTTTTTTTTTTGAGTCATCTTCTCATAAACAGACCACATTCAAAATAAAATTTTGCTTTGTAATCAAGTCCCAACTGAGCCTTTTTGTTTCCTTGTTTTTTTTTTTTCCTCTATTTATATCTACTCCATAGACCAGACAGACCAAAGTTCAGAAGTTTTGGACAAGCAAGGTGACAAAGCACTTTTTGAAATTCAATTGCTGTTTGAGTCATTATATGAACTGAGCTAACTTTCTGGAAAATCTGGTATTTGCATCTCCTCCAAACATTCTATTTTGGGCCTAAGCATCTTGATTTTAAAGAATTTAAATAGATATAACAATTTAAACTAGAGCACTACGAAAAGCAGTACAGATGGTAATTAAAATAAAACAGTGAAATAAGACAAGGTAGCAATATGTGTAAAACCACATTCTTTTCTTTTTTTAACAGGTGAATCACTGTTAAAGGTTTCCCATGATATCATTCACAGTTCTTAAAATACGACACTTGCAAGCAGGTAAGAGACAATCACATAGTGAAGCAGTAAAAGTTCCCGTGTCCCGTACCTGATTGGATTTCTGCTGTTTACCTGTTCTGCACCTTGGTGAAATCAAAATGGTTTGAGATTGACAAAAATGACGTGCAAGCTCCAACTCTTTACCTTACTCTTACCTGCGCTCAGGAGCTGCACCTGGGCTGCCTTCACCCCAAGGATGCTGTACTGCACCTCCCGCTGCTGCGGCCAGCAGCTTCTGATAGAGCTCTCTTCCAAATGCTTAAGCTTTCTTTTTTACTGTATATAAATACATAATTTTGTACCAGAGAAGGAAAGCAAATCTGCATTGCTCAAAGCCATGACTCTGAAATCAGACTCTTGTTTTTTGTCCAAATACTTTGTAATTCTGTGTATGAATAGAAGCTGATTCTACAGTGTAGGAGTTTAGTCATTTGTTTGCCTTAGACATCAATGGGACAAGAGATACTTCAGAGCTCATGCAGCAGCTATAGCGGGGGGAAAGTAAGTCATGGAAGACTAAAACTAGACTGAGCTTGTTGTGACTGACATGGAAGACTATTCAGAACAAGATCTGGCTCAAAATTGTTTACAGACATCAGGACAGACTTCAATGCTTATACTAACTTATTCACAAACGAAGGCAGTCCATGGAATTATTCACGTAGCCATGTAGTTGAAATGCACTGTTGTCCTGGAAATTCAGCCATTAGCCCATTCAGTAAGTGTGACATTTATCAAATGTATTATCCTTCACTTAAATAATGCTAGAAAATTACTTAAGATATAAAATAAAATCAAAACAAATGACATTTTTATTCTCAGTAACAGGAAAATGCCCTAAGCACTAATGCATCAGATAACAAAACAGAGCCCCAAACTGTAATCATCAAACATAATTTTAATTAGGTTAATCTTTAATCAGTCTAAAAAAAATTAAACAAAAAATTAAAATTCCAGTGACAGTGAATTAATTACTTTAGAAAATTAGACATTTCAAGGTCATTAGGTATCCTGAAGTTACAAATTTTATTACCTTAACGCAGTCTTACCTCCACGATAGCATTGAGGGCAGTGTCAGCACCAATGCTAAAGTCTGTGCCTGGCACATTGTTGCTAATAGTAGCAGGCAACACACAGATAGGGATGCAAAACTCCTCAAAGCGGGACCGTGCCTCATGTAACTGCAGACAACTCTCATAGGCCTGAAGCAGTGGTACAAATATTAGCAATACATTCCTTGCCTTTGGATTGTTCTGCTAATGAGTCCTTGCATGTGATGGGAAATTTGGCTGTCCATTGGCCCAATAAGTAGAATTAGTGAGATTCCCAGGGAGGGGGATAAAAAAGAGCTCCTGCACATCCCACAGTGCACGGGGGTTGCATTGGTGCAATACTCTTTGAAGAAATGCAGATGATTAGTCCAGGTTAATACAGAGTGAATATGAAGTGAGCACAGCATACAGACCTGAAGCAGTTGAGCAGAAAGAGCAAGAGGCAGTTTGAAAGTCATTCTACGAAAAGCCACTTAAAGAACAAAGTTTGACACATGCTAAGGAATTGAGAAAGATGTTAACTATGAAAACACCTATAGTCTGAAGAAAATGCCTAAAGAAACACTACAAGAAAGTTGCTTTTTAAAAAACTATGTTATCCTATAAAACCAAGACACAACTGTTTTCACTCAGATTAATAAAGAAATAAAAAAAAAAAGTTACTGAAAGACTTTCAAGATCTACTAACAGCACATATCTACTCCCACGCCCATAAACTGGATTTATGCCCAGAAGAACCCAAGAACCTCACGTGCACACGGATTGGTTAAAGTTTCAAGTACATTTTAAAGGTTAGGAAAAGTAGCTATAGATTTTTGAGAGGATTCCAAACACTACAAAATAAATGCAGTATGTGAAGGGGATTAGATGTTAAAATACTACATAAGGATCAAGGCTGTACATCTGACTTTAGGTCATTTTTTAGTTATATTATTCCAATACTTCCAAATTTAAACTACTTTTTTTTTTTTACCAACATGATAGAAAGTTTGAAAAACTGCCATATACATAATGACTCTCCTCAAGAAAGCCATATTCCCATTTCGGCCAATCGTAGAAAAGACTGATATTCAGAGAAGTTCAGCCTTCTCGGTTTCTCAGAAGTTTATCAAAGCAAAATACTGCAAATCAAATGACTACCTCCTCACACAAATATCTATAAGCAATCGAGAGAGATGGAAAGAGATTCACCGTGAGTTCTGTTATGTTTCCTTCCTGGGAAAGCATGTCCCATTCAGTGGGAGAACAGGCCACACTGGGTGTGGGTGACCAAACTGAGTTTCAAAGTTTGGAAGTCTATTACTACGCATGCTGAGAGTGGATCTTTCAAATAACCACAATGCTAGGATGAATTTCTAATTTAAAGTCTGACACACATGGTCTAGAAGGCTGCTGACAGACTTGTAGCTCTCAGAAGCAAAGCAGCCAGGAGAAAGAGAAGCTTTCTCCCTTTTTTTTTTTTCCCCATTTATCCAAAAAGCTTCATTAAGAAGCAGCAATTACCTCGGCCAATTGAGCTTATTCAGGCTGCTTCAAAATTGTAATATTAAAAATGGCTACTGAGTCATTATGGTTTCATAAAACTGCAAGATCTCCTGGAGATCTGGAAAACACTGACGAGTTTCTCTGGATAGTTTTATATTGAAGTCTTAGAGAAAGAGAGTTGAAGGGAGACTAAGAGCAATAACCAACACAATTAGTCTGCAGTGTAGGATATGTTTTCCTTGCATTAAATATTACCATTTCATTTGATGCAAGTGATTTTAGCAAACATATCCAAAGATTATACCTTCACCCAGCATAAGCGTTAGATGATTATATGCAATATCTTCACATCACTGCAGCAAAATAGGAAAACACTTTCAATGAAGGGTACATTTAACAATTACAAAGGACAAGGAATTCATTAGTGGTTCTAAATTGTTTTACATCTTAGTTTTCCTGAAAGATGCATTTAATATTAATGTGATCCAGTATCCCTTTATGATAATATGGATTAATCTTTTCACAATCTTTTATTTTTAGTAATGAAAGTATTGGCATAACCAAAAAGGCATCATAAAACCCCTTCAGTCAAGCACAGACTGTGTTGTTAAGTTCATGTTGTCCAAGTGCAAACTGCCATTGAAAGGGATGGAGTCCCAGATCTAACTGTTACCAAAACTGAAATACATGGAAGTTTAACTGGTTGGTTAGATTAATTATGAACCAGTTTGGAACACCAGTCCAGGCTAGTACATAGTCATGTCTGCTAGTACTAGCCCTGGGAGGTTACCGGAGAGTGGGAACTTCCAAGAGAACTGCCTGGAGACTGCATTAGGGCAGCCTGACTGCAGCTTCCTTCACTCCTCAGTGAGAAAGGGTCTTCTTGTGGCTCTCTGCCTCTTTAGTTGTCAAACCAGGTGATCAACCCTGCACCCTTCCTTCTGAGGAGGCCAAGAGGCAGACTGTCAAAGGCACATATTTTAGGAGTTTTAGCTTCTTCTTTTCTTCAGTTCTCTCCACATACACACACTCCTCCATTTCCAGTCGATAATGTTTTCTAACCCCCTTTGCTTCTTCATCTCCTAAATGAAATCCATATTCTTTCATACCTTGTTCTGGTTTATTCTTCTGTCAGCATCTTCTAGCCCATCAATAGGTTTTATATTCCAATTAATTTTCATCTTACCATGTTCTGTGGCTGAAGGAGTCTTTTTTAAATATATATGCACTCTACTCAATTACTTGAGTAAGTTTCTTGTTTTCAGTCCCACCAGTGCAAGACTTATTGCCAAACCTCTTCTTGATGAAGGTTTGCATTAAATAAAGCCAGCTATCATTTACAAAGATTATCTAGCTTTCATAGGTATGCAAGAAAACAAAACATCTCTCATGTCACATTCTACAGATCTAGCTGTAGAATCTAGATCAAGCTGAGAATATTCACATTTTTACTATTTTAATTATTTCACTGATGCTTCTTTTCACAGAAGTCTTCATGTTCTTGTTCTGTACCTCTGAATAATCTATTATGTCAATCTAGATGTAAAAGTTCTAAGTATATCCATTTCTAATGCCGATTTCCCATGTATTTCTAATACATTTTCAATTTCAATTTTCAATGTCAATTTTCATTGACAATTTGCACTGACATTCTGAAAACTGAACTGAAAATATAGCATAATATAAGTTTAAACCACTATTCAAAAGATACATATGGAATAATGGAGAATTTCAAGTCAGTCTTAAAATCTACATTTAGTCATTAATAAAAGTATGACCCATAATCTATGATCAGGGCAAGGCATGATCGCACCTGATCTGTAATTCAGAAGTTCTGAATATACTATCTATTTACAGATCTACTTACATATTGTATCTACATATTGTATTTACATATTTTAGCTAGTTACGGATATTTCATTTATCTTTGCTGATTCCTCACAGTAAAAAACAATTACTGCTAAACTGTAAGAACTATGTCTATCTGAATGGAGCATTGTAATATATTGTATTTGCAAATATGACTTGGCCTCAAGGTACGATTTACATGCTTGGACAAGCTAGAAAGAGTCTAACACTGAGAAGTGTCTAGCACTGACAAACTCTAAACAGGCCTCATTGCCCAACAGGAAAGGATGTACTTACCTTACTGAAAACTGGCAAGAACATGGACACAGAAGTAAGAACAGAACCACAGCAAAACTGTGATAATATGATGGCATTTTGGTGCTTTTAAAAGTAATAATCTGATAGCACTGAAAATTATTGTAAATTTATGCACCTAGTGTTGTCAATAGGAATAAAAAATTATAACAGTGGACATTCATATCCATTTGCCACCTCTGTTTACCACAGTCCATTACATGACTTTTACTGAGGCTATCAGCCATACCTAATAAAGGGCAGTATCAGTATTGCCAGATCTGAACATAAAACATAGGAATGAAAGGATCCATTTTTCATTATCAGTTGGAGTGGAGCATATTCACGGAACCAAAGAGGAGATTACACACAAATATTTTCACAACAATAACAAAAAATTCTGCCATCGCTGCTGCTTCACCCCCCAAGAGAATAAGTCTTAATCTTCCACTGGTTTGAACTGAAATATTGTAAAAGCATTACATTTCACATTTATTTCAGAGAAAAATCTGGGTAAAGTAAAATGCAAGAACAGTACAAATGTTTTTATTAGTAAAATCTATCAGACGGAAAACTGTTCAACTATTATATTAGAGGCAAGGAGATACTGACAACTTGCTATCTAATGAAGGCAGAGTACCTAGAAACCTAAGTATAAAGCAAAACACAACCACAAAAACAAACCAAAACCAAATGAAAAAAAAAACCATACTATTTTTGTTCTACATGAAATAGCCTATAAAAAGAAGCCACTATAAAAAGAAGCCAGTTAGATAAACACACAAAGCTTATGTAGAAGAGAAGAAAAGCAGGTGTTATGCACAATCATTTTATTTACTCACCTCAATTTGTGATCAAACATTTTGGAGAGATATTTTTATTTACCAGAACTGGAAACAAGGTCAATTTTTCTTAAACTGTGTATAAGGAATACCTTCGAAAGAAATTTTAGTTAGCTTAGAATCTTCCACAAACAATGGTGTGAGAAAAATGGGAATTTCATAACTTGAGGTTTACTATATCAAAGATAAATATTTTTGTGTCAACAAGGAAAACGAAAACAACAGGTGCAAAAATTATGTTAGTGCCCTTGAAGTTGATAGGATTTGAGGAAAGATAAGAACCAGCAAGAGCAAAAGGCAATGTGAAATTCTCTTCCCTCTCTGCACGAGAATCACATTCATTGTTTTTCATTTCTTAGAATGCAGGTCAGTATGTATTGCCCAGGAGAAAAAAAAAAAAAAAAAGGATTCTGGCTCCAAGCATGACTGGTAACAGAAGTGAAGAAGTTTTCTAACATAATAATTCAGTAAGCAAGCTACAGAGGAAGAATGGTATTACTTCTTAGTTAAAAATGAAAATTATATTTCCAAAGGAAATGCTTTGTTAGCCTTATTGCTATTTATTAGTAAAATGCTCTGTTATATTCCACAAATATATCTGCACTATGTGTTTTTGTTTACAGATCATGCTTCTTTAAAATCTTTTCCTTTTAATATGACACTGTTATGGTCATATGATTGGCAAAACTTTCTTTATATATTGTTTTGTTTTATATATTTGTATTATTAGCAGAGCAACACTGTTTCTTACTATTAGAGAAATTGTTACATAAATAATGACCTCTACCTGAAAAGAGGAATGTTAACGAAGTGTTTGTTACTGAGCGTACTAGTATTTAATATCATAGAGCTTTTTTCCTTCTCTAGTGGATCGAATTATCAGGTCTTAGCTTTAGGCTCCTTTCCTCAATATACAGTAAATATGTTATCTAATCAGTAATGAATAAATCCAAAAATATTAAGGAATAAAAATTATGAATTGCAATTTCATAATAAACCTAATAGAAGCAACTGAGTCCATAAGACTTCTCTTTGTGATGGGCATCATAAACGTGGTTGTATCAAGTAACTGCGTTATTTTTCAGATTATATTTCCAAAGTTCTGGTCTATAAAAATATCCCGTTCTAGCCAATTTATTCAGTTTTAACACGAACTGCTTTGTTAATAAGTGCACACACCAGAATAGACTTACATCAGTTATAGTGTTCAGAGCAGTATCTGCACCAATGCTGAAATCTGAACCCGGTACATTGTTGGAAACAGTGGCAGGAACCATAACCATTGGAACACAGAATTCGTCATATTTCTCTCGGGCCGCTGATAATTCCAAAAGTCCGAGGTATGCCTGTCGGGCACGGGCATTGGGTGAAAAATTAGGATGAATAAAATAAGGACGGGGTTGGAATGATAAAATGGGAAGGGCCACATGGGGAGCCATTTCTACCACAGCACACTCAGCAAGTCAACGTGTTAAGGAACCACTAAAATCTAACACACACAAAAAAGAGAAAGTATTAAAAACAGATATATCTTTAAAAACAAACAACAAATAGAATTCATTTGCAAGGGAATACATAATTTAGACATAACCAAATGTTCTGTATAGCACAAAATTATATTGTAAACTAGTTACCTTACCTTCAGGTACTATTTCTTTCCTTTTAAAATCTTAATACTACTGAATTAGAGCCACACCTAACAAAATGGGAGGAGAAGTAAGGGGATGGGGTGAGGGAAGCATGATACACTCATCATCAAGAAGAATTTAAGCATGTTCTTCCCTGGGGAAGAACTGCCCAAATGCTTTCCTGAATTAAGATCTCATAAATAAATATTTTTGGTAAAAATGGAAATACATTTCTAGATTACTTAGATTCTGAAATACTATATATGACAACAAGTGGCATAAATAAGGGACCAGGTATTACTAAAGCTCAAGAATGACTAGGAGCATGTTCTAAGTATTTATACAGTATCTAGAGCCTGTGCTTAAGAAGTCATTTAAAAACCTTGTTTATTAAAAAAAACCCAAAATCTCACCTCATTTATCCACTTAACATACCCACTTTTGCTGTTACTAGTGATTATCTTGAATGTCAGCTTTCCATATAAACGAGTGACAAAACTTCTGATTCTACAAGCTACTAATAGTGTTGCAGCATCTTGACACTATTAGCATCAAATATAGTAATAACCAAACACTTCACATGAAATTTGGAGGAAAGAAGTCTTTTCTTTTGCTAGGAAATCTATTCTACTTGGATATAAGCAAAAATTTCAATGTACCTCAAATCCACCAATAACCATAAGGGCATTAATGTTGTTAGTGCGCATCTGGTCAGCAATCTTCTCCAAATATTTTGCAGGAAGAGTACTGAAAACAATTAAACCAGAAGAAAGGTAAAAATCCATAGACATTGCAGCAACTATTACAGAACTAACTATAGCGCTGAAAGAGGGAACTCTCAAAAGACAATGAAATAGTTCTCATTTTGCTTATATATCAGTACAACTACTACTTTCTGATTGTCAGTAAGGAATCAAATAATCAGTGAAGAAATAAAGTTTTGAAATCCTTTAAGTGCTAAGGAACCTAAGGAATTTTCAGTGGATGTCCAGACTCCTGTATCCATTCTCTTTGGAATTGATATTACAGTAACAAAATACGAAGTTTGAACATGATGAATAAAAAAAAAAAAAAAAAAAAAAACTCTGAAGATTTAAAGCATTCTGTGGAAGGAAAAGAACATGAAATCATATGCAGGGTATACAGTACAGTGGAATTCAACATAGCAATTGACCAAAATACTGACATTACCGTTTTGTACCAAGAATTGATCCTCCTTGACCAGTCCAGCCTCCAACATCTCCCCAGCTGATTTCCTTTATCTTTAAAGTAAAAAAAAAAAAAAAAAAAAAAAAAAAAAAAGAGATTCTGTTAAATAATTATCCGATTATTACTTCTCTTGATATGCTGCAAGTAAGTGCCAGGTATGGCTTAAGGTAAAGCTGGTTGGAACAGGTGCTGAGTCTTTTGAACTTGGCTAACAAAAAACACTACACCCAGGAGCAAGAGATTTCTCCCTTCTCATTTTTGTCTATTTGTTCTTCCTTCCTCCAGGTCACAGTGAAACAAGGGATGCAGGATGCACATTGTCTCTTAGTAAAGATGAAAAAAAACCAAAAAAACAAAAAACAACAACAAAAAACAACTAAGTCCAGATCTTTGAGGTTAATTTTGGGACTTATAGCTCCATCCAGGCAAACCAGGGAGCAGAAAAGTCTTGAATCCATTTTCTTCTTAGAACACCAACTAATACAGAACATTTAAAACCAAGAAACAGAGGAATCTGGAAAAACACAAAAGCTTCATTTAAAAAGCACCATTGGGAAGTTAGTTACAGCAAAGTAAAACAGATGAAACAACTCATTGCACAGAAGCAGTAGCAGTTCTGTTATTCTGTGGACAACCGATTTGCTATATAGTAACAAAACACTCCTTCCTGCTAGGTGGTGGTGTGGGCAGGGATATGGACTACTGCATTACCCACACTCATGTCATACTAACCTTCCCTCTAGCAAAACCTTCAAATCCATCAATGACAGCAAACATTTTATGGCCTTCAGTTATGCCAACTCTTACTGCAGCCCTCACTGCAGCATTCATGCCAGCTGCAGGAGCACCAACATTTAAAACTGCCACATTAAAGTTAGTCTGCAAAAGAAAAAAAAAAGTTATTTACACTTCCATTTGTACACCAAGCCTGATTTCTTCCCATTGTATACAGAGGCTAAATAGTAGAATGTATGCCGAAACTGCCATAAAGCAGTTTTCAGAACCCCTAGAACCACGTAAAATTTAAGGTGGACTAGAATGTACATAAACCTATTTGTTCCTTTTGTGGAACACCATACAGAAATAAACAGAAAGATTTTTTTTTATTATTGTTTCAAACATTTCACTAGTTTCATCTGATTTGGCAGTCAACTCATTCAGTTTTTTATGTTACCACTCAGGCTTGTTCAGCAAATACTATAAAAACATCATAAGTTACCCAACTATTTTCCCATTAGCAAAGCAGTAGTTTGTCGCAAGATACAACCTGGAACAGACAAGAAAAAAATGTAGGAACTGATTTGATTCATTCAAGCAACACTGCATTTGAGTATATTTCATTGATTAACTGCCAAAGCAGAAATACAGTAACTTTTAAGTAAAGCATCAATCCATTTTTTAGAATGACTGGCAATATAGTAGGTAAACAAAAGCACGCAGATCTTTCACAATAATCTTATATAATAAATGTTCAAACACTGAACTGAATTTTTAAAGCATTTTCCACTGTGTTTATATAGTCTCCCCTCCGAAAACGTGCTCCACATAAATAGTCTATATGTGTTGTAGTAATTCCAATGAAAAAGATCAGATATATAGTTCTAATTAAACCACATGTAGTTTAAGAGAAGGTTTTGTGTAAAATAGAACACAAAATAATTAATATTGTCAACATAACGTGTATTATGTACACATCCATTTAGGTCCTTTAATTATCTGTTCTACTCAAGATAAAAAAGTTACATGTAAGGGATGCAAGCACTACAGTCTGGGCGTTCCAAGTGTCCAAAGTCACATACTGTAGCTGTAAAGTACTACTAATAAGGCTACCAAAATGGCTTTCAACTATACACCTACTTTAAAATAGATGTAAATACTACAAAATTATAGTATATGTGTAACATATTATAAAATTATAGCTCCTGTGTAAATGCAATAAAAATATAATTTGAATTAAAAATACAAGTGACAAGCATATTGAATTACAGCCCTTTTAAATGCTTTTGACAGTTATTAAGTTTCCATGATGTGTTATATAGTTTTTTTTTTTCCAATTAAAATGGCTAATTGTGATTATATTACTATCTATCCACATAATATCCACAAAATCTAGAAGAAGGTAACGGTGAAATCATCACACAGTTGAGGTAACTAATAATCATAAACAACAAGTAAAAAAGGAATTATCCAGTGAGATAATATAGTCACAAACTACGATCAGAAAACAAGCTATTCAGTGCACCATTAATGAAAATGGAACCTTCCTGAAATTTCTTTGTGAATAAATTTAATGCCTAGTTCCTAATAAATCCAAATTTCCCTCTTTATGCAACTTACAAACAACAGAGAAAATTATATGTATAGTAAATGACTATTAGGACTTATTAGGCACGGTAAGCATTATAATAATTCCCATAAATTCCTGAACTTGCCCAAGTCTTGAGAAGTTTTGCCATTTGAAAGGAAGGGTTACAATTCTGTATGTCATGATCCTGCCTTCTCCCAATCCTCTCAGAATCAAATATTGTCACATCACCTCTCCTTCTCTCCATGTTAAGGAATAGAAAGCATAGCAGTAATCATGAGCACCAGATCCTACAGTACAACATACCCCAGGGAAGATGTGCATTTCCATTCTTAAAGAAACCTTACCTTTGGAAGCTCAGCATCTGGTCTTTTGTGTGACAGTAGTTTGTAGGTGTTAAGGTTGTTTTCAAAGCTCCTAAATAAATAATAATAACAAAAAATAGCATCAGCTTTCACTTCAAAATTATTTGAGAGAAACTGCTGAAATTTCTAGAAACCGATAAAAACATCAGAAACACTAATCTACAAAATATACTTTCAAGGTTTTAGATCTGTAAAAAAATTTAGTCAAATGCTCAATAGGGAATTTCCAGAAACAATATTCTGATTTTACATAAAGCATTCGGAAAGAACCAAACAGCAGTGTTTCCATTATGTTTTGTTATCAGAATTAGTGATGAATTTTTTGAGGAACAAAGTTCTTTTAAAATCAAAAACAATCCTCTGGAGGGAGAAACTCTTTCTCCAAACTGCATTTATCCTGGAACTTGTCCAAATCCAAAGCAACACTATCTCCAGAAAATTCCTCATTAAAACACTATCGCATTTTCTACAGCAGCTCTGCAAGTTCGTGATTACCGTGAATGAACATACAAGGCTTGTTTGTTTCAAAAAAATGACCAATTTCCATCTGTTCTATTGATAATGAGGACTTGCTACCTATTTGAAATTACCGTATTTAGACAGTGAAAAAGAAAGCAAGTTCTAGCGAAAAATGCCCTTCTACACATGATAATAAACCTAAGAGCAAATAATACCAAATGCAGCAGCCTCAATTACAATACTTGACTTAAAAATCCTAACCTTCTTTCTCTGCAATTACTAATAGATTACATTACTCTATAAATAACACCACCTTATTGAGCAAAACAGATTTTTAAAGATGAAGACTGTATACTTGCAAAATATTTTAGCTGACAACACTGCACTAAAATAGTTAAAATAAAACCAGGAAGTTATTACAGCTTTCACTGCTTTTTAGTATATGAAAACAAAAAAGAACATTGAAAATATCCATGTCTGTGAGATAATACCGTGGAAATATAAAATAAATAGGCAAGTGAGTTTTATAAATTTGTGATGAAGTATAGTTTATTATTAAATGACTTGAAACAGAAAATACTTTGTTAACACATAATACTGCAGAATGCTCCCACCAACATTGCTGTCAGAAAACTACCAGCTATCTATAGACAGACTTATTTTATGTGGAATTGGTTTCCAAAATGTTGTATAAGAAACCGTTGCTACTTGTTGGTCAAACGACATAATGGTTTTTTTCTTGGCGAGCTAGAGTTACGTAATACCAAAGAGTTACTAGAATTTGACACTACACTGAATCAGTTTTAGTATTTTTGCTCCTTATTTCTTATTTATACATGTAAAAACTAAGAATTTCAATATTATTTTTAAGCAACTCTTTCTGTAACAACTCCAATAAAATAAAAAAGCTCAATAAAAAGAAAGGAAATTATATTATTTAGAAAGAAGTGTCAAGCATTAACAGAACACTAAGCCATTTACTCAGCTGTAACAAATACATTGAAAATACATTGGTAGGAATTATTGGCCATACCTTCCACGAAGCCTCACAGCCTCAACAAACCTTCCCTCATCCATGGCCTTCTGTACTTCTTGAGTCTTAAAACAAAAAGTGGCTTATTTAGTAAATTGAAAAGTTAATCATTTATTACATTTCTGTAAATGGATCTTTCTATATTTTTCAAAGTGAAAATAAAATAGTGCTAATATTTGATTAATGATCTCCTTATCATACCTCAGACTATAATAAAATAAGACAAAACGAAAGCAGAATGACACATCTGAAGTCTCCTTGAAAGGGCAATACACTTATTTTATATTTTGGGGTATTTTTTTTTCCTGCGCAATCTAAGGTAGCATTGAATAGTTTAGGTGAAGAAACCTTACTATTGTATAACACACAAATGGATGCAACATCTGAAGAATTTGTTGTGAAGTTGAAAGGTAGATGATCTGAAGTGAAATTATTATTTATTTTTAAACATATTTAAGAACAATTTTTGTTCTGGCTTGTTGGGGGTTTGCAAGTAAGCAATAACATATAATGAACTTGAAGCATGTTCTCTATTCCTAAATGCAGCTAAGTGTTGGACACATTTCCATCAGCGTGTTAGCTACAAGAGAGCATTGACTGTTGTGCACAGTGGTCTGTTGTAGTTGAACAAACTGACTCTTTGCCAGTAACTCACCATCTGCACACACTCCATTAAAGGCAGGCGGACTGCCTGGTTTCCAGACAGGGACACAACACAGGCAGGAGTATCTGGAGTAGCTTCTAGAAGGGCAAGAACAGCTTCCACACCCATACGGCTTGCCTGAAAATAGAAAGTGTTTCAGCGTTCAAGCAAGCACTTACAGACAGTGACTTTCAAACACAGAAATAGTTAAGAGTTCTCAATAAATGAAGTCAAAAACAGTTATTCCTTGGCAGCTGAACTTACAGCAGGTTGTTTTTGTATATTTACTATGACCCTTAAAGTAAGCAAGATGGTTCTTTGCTTCCTAATCCTACTATTGTTTCCTCTTGTGCTAAATGCTTCACTTTTCCAAACTCGAGTTCTTCAGATAGTTAATTTGGGACAATAATTGTATTTGTCATATTCAACAGTTGAAGAACATTATTTATTTGAGGGGTAGGAGTGGATAATTAAGTAAATTACTTCCTTATAGTATTTTGTACTATCAGCAGTTATTGTAGGTTCACTCACCAAAATTCTGTCAAAAGCTGATGGGGTTCCACCTCTTTGCACATGACCCAGGATAGTCACTCGGGTGTCAAAACCAAGCCGCTGAACCACCAGCTGCAAATAATTTCAAAATAAAATAGCTTTGTTAGCAACCTTTTTTTTTATATATACATACATTAGTTCTATTCTGCTCCAAATGCTACTGGAATAACAAAATTCTACATGATTCTGCCTAGACTTAAACTCCAGGTTCCTAATCTAAAGGAACATTTTACTCAATGTAATCATTAGACTGCAATGTTTTAACTGCAGAGAGTTATAATGGCTTCCTTATGCAGAGTCCTCAACCTTATAAAAACAAGCCTAAACATCACAATTAGAAAATCTGAAGGAAGTTCAACTATAGTGGGTTTTATTTAGTGTATGTTTCATATATGTACAACATTACATATTCTGAAAAATTCTGAGTAGAACTTTAGTGAAGCCTTCTAAACTTACCAAGTTTTTAAGAGATTTTTTGTTTGTTTTTTATTCCTTGCATTTATAGTTTTGCTCGTTTGTTTGTTTGGTTTTAAAGTTTTAACTAGCTGGAGTCTATAACAAGCAAGTAACTTACTCATTTATGGAAGAAGTACTATCTACCATATGTTGACTAAAATGTAACATTACTGTATGTTACACTGTGTAGTTCTAATGTAGGCTTTGGAAGATTGTAATTCTGTATTAAGAGTCAAAAACTGCTCCATAATAATATTGATACAGAAAGTCACAAACTTAACATCTACGGAAAACAAAACTTTACAGCCGCGGAGACATAAAGTCCATATAAAGTCAAGGTTTCCTAATTCATTTCTGTCAATATTATTTTTCAAATTCCCTTCCAAAAAGGACCATTTCCCAGAAAAATAGAATAATTTGAGCTGGAGGAATTAATAAAGAAAAAGAAAAAACACTTAGCCACCAAAAACATTTCTGGCAATGCAATTGTTTAAGGGAAAATAGAAAAAAACAATTTTTTAATTACTTATTTGAGCAGATTTCATACTCCCTGTATATTGAGGCACCCATAATGTGGATGTTTTGGACTGTTACTTTATTTTCCAAGATAAAATGTCATAATTTGACTTGAAATAATTCTCATTTTTTTCAGTAGACTCTGTATTCAGACAGTAAAATAAAACTGCAATGTGCAACTAGTGAAGACTGTGAGAAGACTATTTTCAAGAATAGACTTATTTTGCAGAACTGTTACTGTTAGTAACATGCCCTAAATAAAGAAAAAAACAGAAAGTACATAAGGATGTTGATACTTACATCCTTAACCTTCTCTGATGTTATAGCTTTGTTATGACAATCAATAGCTCCTTCAGCTACAATAATAATATTGAGCCTTTTCTTTCGTGCACGGTTCTATAATAAAAAGAAAAGCACATTCATTTAATAAAAAGTATGAAAAAAGTCTTACAGCAGATATTTGAAAGCAATTGATAGTATTTTAAATTGAATGGATTTGTAGAATTTTTTCTTATGCTTGATTATTTAGAGTTATCTTACATTATACCTTCATAAAGTGTTTTCATGAGTGAAGTGAAATGTCTTGCATCAAATTAACAGGGAAAGGTACACACCAGCTATACAGGAATAGACTTACATAATCCCTATAGTCTATCGTATAATTCTTAACGATTGTAGAAGTCAGAAAAATAACTTTTTAAGATCAAATGTCATCTAAAACATGCTGAAAATTCTGATCATGCTGTTAAAAACAAGTATATGGGGTTTTAAACAAGCATATGCAAGACATATAAAATCCAAAACAAAGTAATAGATTACCTCTGAAAGCTTAACACACATCAAATCCTCCCATCCTTCTTCTGGTGGGTATTCAGGAATAAATACCCAATCTGCACCACAGGCTAAGGCACTAACAAGAGCTAGATACCTAATAAACATAAGAAATTAAACAATTATGGTTCAAATTTCTTACTTTTTCAAAAGTTTTATCTGTACTAAACACAAGCCATTTATGACTGTACATACCCACAGTGTCTTCCCATAACCTCCAGGACAAATGTTCTCTGATGACTGTAAAAATTAGAAAACATATTAAATCCAATATTTCAACTCAAAAATCCAATTCAAATTCCAGCAATCAGCAGTTTAAATCAGTTCTCAGTTTACCACGCTTAAAACACCGCATTAAACATACACTCCTTCTTTATGGATCTTCCATAGCATTATTCATTTTCAGTGTTATTTTCTTCTAAAACACCTGAGGGTAGTCAGGACAGAAAAGATGAACATTCACTAGAAATGGAATCACTGAGTCTGCATCACTTAAGAACTGCAAAGACATACTGTAACTTTTTATGTATTCAAAAATATTCAAAATATTTTACTGTTTGAATTTTATCTAGGGAGAGCTTGTACACAAATATATGTTGCTTATGATGTTACTTATATTGCTTAGATTTTACTATCACATCAAGACATAAATTAAAGGAGTAGTCTGAATCTTTCCTAGAGAAGTACTTCTGAAAAGCACACACACAAAAAAAGTCTGTACTGTAAGTGATGCAGACTCTACGTTTAGATGTTTGAGATACTGTCAGAACAGATATGATAGAAAAGCAATGGCAAAATGAAGAGAAAAAAAAAAGTAAAAAATACTAAAACTTGTGAAACATGCACTCAAAAAGAACTTTTATTCACATCCTCTAAATGTTGCATATTCCATATACTTGACTCTTATTTAAAATGAACATAAATCTTCAGCTATCACACAGCAATAGGAAACTTAATATTTGAAACAAATAATTCTGCATTTGTTAAAGTTTTCTATCACATTTTACCTCTGAGCAGTTGTCATGATGGCATCCACAACTTCAATGATTCTGTGCAAGGCTGAGTCAGTACCTATGGTCATATCAGTGCCACAGAAGTCATTGTCTATGGATCCAACCATTCCCACAATGTTGAGGTAAGCATATTTTTTAACAGCTTCTTCATCAATCTTTCCTGTTAAGAAATATCCAGAAGAAAAACTATAAGATTAAGCAAATTTTTCACATTAGACATATTGCTGCGGTCCCCTGCTCTTATAATTTGAACATACCTGATTAAATACCATTTCATGTTTAAATAAGGTTAAAGTGAAAAAGAAAGCCAAAGAACTGAACATGAGAATCTTAGATACAACTCCTTGAAGAAATGAAACAAGAGCTTTTCAGTCCATTTTAAAGTGTTAAGACTGATCACAAAACTTCTTAACATGTTTAAAATTGATGTTTTACACTTGAAGAATAGCATTTGAATAATACTCTCAGTATACAGTGTGCAACAAAAATAAAGCCAAAAGATGTACACTGTGAGCATATTGAAAGAATAATAATAATAATTAAAAAAAAAAACAGAACAAAAACAGCATCAAATTTCTGGAAAAAAAAAAGTTTTTTATTACTGAAGGGCTTGAAAGGCTCTGATTTCATGATTAATGAGCAGAGTAATAAAATCGCCTGTTCTAAATCCTGGAGTGCTTGTCCTGGAATAGTGAAAAATGTTGAATCAGCCATGAGCGTTAAAGGAACTCTAAGATGAAATATCTTAACTTCTTAAATGCTAAAAATTACCTTAGCCTCTGTGGATGGAATAGTAGCAAATATAATGCCTTTTTTTTTGCAAGGATTCTAAAACTACATACAACAGCAAGGTTAATTTCTATACCAGAGAAGTTGGTAGAAATCATAACGAAAAAGATAATACTAGACTCCACGCAGATAAATACAGCCTATGGAAGAAAAGTCAAAAATATTTTCTGAAAATGAAAAAATCCTTCATTACAAGTCTTTCTAGAGTTCCCTAGAGTTAATAATCAATGACTGAGAGATATGTGGTTGCCATTGTCTACCTGGATTTCCAATAAGCCTTTATAAAGATCTGTCTCCAAAGGCTTTTGGGAACACTATGTAGCCATGGCATAAGAATGCTTTTGCATGAAATAATATAAGGTTACAATAAATGGTAAGTTTAGGAAAGTTACCAATGCAACTGAATATACTACTCAGCATATACAGTAACATCCTAGAAAAGGGAATGAGCAAATGTTAAGTTTACTAAAGAAATTTTTGATAAATTATTTGGGTAGTTAAGGTCTGGACTGACTTTTAAGAACTGCAGGAAGACCTTGCAAGACAGGATAAGCAACAAAGTATCAGCGGGAATTCAATGTAGAAAAATGTAAATCTATACACACGAGAAAAATATCTTAACATTGCAAGCAAAGTAATTTTTTTTAAAAAATATTGTTCCTAATGTTACAAGGAAATGTTTTCATTAATAGATCAGCTTCAATACCCAGCAGCAGTCAAAAAAAAAATCAAAATATTAGAAGATATTAGGAAAGAAACAGAGAACAAAACAAATATTATACTACTGTATAATCGATGTTTGCCCTCATCTTGAATACTGGATGCAGTCTGGTCTTCCCCACGTCAAAAAGGACATGGTAGAACTGGAAAAGGTTCAGAAAAGTGGAAAGCTGATCAAAGCTACAGAACAACTTTAGGAACACCTAAGTGAGACTTTTCCATATAGAAAAGAGATGATGAAGAGAAAATAAGACAGCTATAACATCTTAAATGGCATGCAGAGAAGAAGCAGAAATGATCATCTACTGTTTGTTCTAACACAAATAAGAGGATATCAAACATAATTCGCAGCCAGTAGAATCAAAATAAACAGTAGAGATTCTTTATATTCTTCATAATCCAGTTAAAGTGTAGAATTCCTTGCTACACAGTGTTTTCATGCAAAAAATTATATGCATTCATGGAGATCACATATGTTAAAAAAAAAATCCCCAAAAATGAAAAAAACCCACAACTTTCCCCTAAACATTCTGTTGGATGCTATCAAAGACAGTTATCAAGCTTGACACACCTTCAGCAACTGCCACTTAATGTTCTGAATCTGAACAAACAAAACAAAAATGATAGAGGCAGGAAAAATAACAAAACATCAACAAAAGCCTAATTTATAGCAGAGGAATTGAACTGAGATTGGATTTAGGGGCAAAGAGCATTTCAAGCAGAAGTAGTGAAGAATGTTCAGACTTCAGATTTATACATGGGAAAAGAGAGGAAAAAAGGAACAAAATCCAAAAACTTCTTGTAGAGTCACATGAGCCCTTTTAGAAACCACTGACAGTTGCCTATTAACTTATACAATCTCTCTGAGCCTTTATGGTATATGGGAAAGGAAGTACAGAAATCAAGAACTAATACTTTATGAACTGTGTTATTTCCTAGAATTATGCATTTGATTTTACAGCTTAGAAATATGCTATGAATATAATCTATGGTGTATTGCAATGTAATTTCTTTGGGAGTTAGACTAAATGTCTATAGGGTTGAACTGCTAACTTACCCTTCTGTGCCAGTTCTTCTAGAAGTCCACTCCACTCTTCACGGAACAGGTTGGCACCAGTCAAGCTACCGTCTCCACCAATTACACAAAGATTAGTGATTCCTCTCTGAACCAAGTTGTAGGCTGCTTGCAGGCGGCCTTCCCGGGTACGAAAGGCTTTGCAGCGTGCACTGCCAATAACTGTGCCTCCCTTAAAAAAAATATATATATATATATATATATATGTGTGTGTGTGTGTATATGTATTTATATGTATTTTATATATATACATATATATATATAATGTATGCATTTATACATAAAACACCACTCTTGCTTAATCTCACTCAATGTTTATTGTGGGGTGTTGTGCTGGATGTACAGACTTATCCTCATGTGTCCATATCCATATGTGATGGATACACACATCAGAGGGAAAAAAAAAAAAAAAAAGGAGAAATTCTTGAAAATTGAACATCACTGTTAACGAACTCTTTTTGAAGGAAAATGTTGAAAGATTTAGGAGTCATTTCAATAGCTTTCATGTTAATTTACATTTTTATACTTTCATATGATGGCGATAAGCAATTTGTCAACTCGTCTTTATTGTATGTGCAATACAATACTATATTGTCAAGTATATATTTTGAAAGTATGTACAGAGATCCATATGGCCACCTGTGTAATACAAAAACAAAGCCACTGATATTACCTGAGATATGGTGAATCGTATTGTGACTGCTCTTAAAGGCTAGTTCTAAATCCTCTAAGACAGGAAACCAACAGAGGTTCACAGAAAATACTTGCCTTACAAAATACAATTATCTAAGACTTTGGCCCTATATTGTGGGGCTTTGTTTTTGTTATTTTAGTAAACATAGGCACATCAATACGCATTTAGAAGACTAACAAATTGGAATTTTGAAAAAACAAAACAAAGTTTTCAAGATAGTGCCCGTGTATGAAAAACAGGACCCCACAGAGATCTTACTTTGAAAATGTCAAGCATTCATACTGTAAAAAAAGAAGGCTGAAGGTATATGCTGGTCATAGTACTAGAATTACATAATCATAGATGAAATTGTTAATGGGGATCTCAAGTTTTAGTTGATTATTTGAAGTGAGAAAAAAATCCCCCCCTCCCATATCACATACCACTTGCAGAATACTTGAAACACTTTCCCAT
Organism: Tinamus guttatus; assembly: GCF_000705375.1. The sequence continues at coordinate 50,221 of NW_010587566.1, read as the reverse complement.
GAAACTTCAACAATATTATCACCTCCATCAACCATTCCTTGGTAACCCTGAAAAAGATGAATATTTCAGAATCCTGAATTGAGAGATTGCCTAATATTTCCACTGTAGTAATACTCACCTTGTATATTTTAGCATAACTTTAAAGTAACTAAAAACATTGAAAGAAAGATACTAATTTTAAATGAGATAATCTTAAAACAGGTACCAGATTAGAGGAAAAAAACAAACAAACAAAAAAATAACAGTTCTTAAATACAAGCCCCGAAGACCTTCAAGGTAAAGAGAGCCACCAAAATACACGGGTACTTAATTAGATCAATAAGACAGAATAGTAACATATTTTTTGACTTGCTACCAAGAAAGTATAACTCAGAAACGTGTACACTTTTTCCCCCAAAAAATATACAAGCAAAATGAAAGAATGAACAACAAACATGAAACATTCATAAAATGTTTCATAAAGAAAAAAGAAATCGGGTCACACAAAATGCATTCTGTTTCTGGAGGCAGTTACACAATAAAGAGATGAAAGAAATTCAATAGAAAGAATGTAACTTGAGTTTTTTTAAGCACTTAAGAAATACTTTAGTCTAACTGGTTTTAGATAAACAAAACAAAATAAAACAAATAAACAAAAAAGGATTATACTGTCATATAGAACTACACTTATTTGAAAGAAGGAAAACTATCCAGTGAGCAGCTGCAGGGGTCAGCTAGAGTTTTATTAACTTTCTGTGTAAATATTAACAGAAAAATAATGGCAATTATAGACTTTTTCATTAAGTGATATTAGGAACAAAGTTGGAATTACTATTCAACTTTGGTATTATTAGGTCGTTAAAAGAAAAAAATCCTTTCATTTAACTGTATCTGCAGAAAACCATGCTGAGCAACAAAGAATTCAAAAATTGTTTATGCAGTACCAGGAAGACTATTTTAGGCTTCTTAATATTAAGTTAAATGGGATTGGAAGCAAATGGGGATTTAGAAGACAGCAATATTGATAATATAAACTGGAGACACTTAACTTCGGTACGATCTAAACTAAAAGTGGGTTTCATTCAGTAAGCAGAAACTCAGAAATGTTCTACATCTGGATTGGCTTTAAAAGCCATTCATATCATAGGAATATTATATAAATCTTACATAATATTTGAAGCCCTTCCATGCACAATAGGATAAATTTACCAGGGGGAGGCAGAGGGAACACAGTATGTAGAATTATGAGTTACCTAAACTAATCTTTCTAGGATTCAAGTGCAGATTCTAAGGGGAAATGTTACTTTTGCTTAATGACATTTGACTAATGAACTTAGATCATGAAACAACCAAAGATAAAGAACTGGACTAGATGAAAAAGACTGTTATAGGTCCAGCTTTTGTTATTCAACAGACCTTTTCAGTATTTTGCCTGCCATCTAGATATCTTTAATATGTACCTAACATACGAACTGACAAAAACAGGAGCCGTGAAGCTGAGACATTATTTGCACATTTCCTTCAAAATTGAAGGGCAACTTTGGGGGAAAAATGCTTATTTACTGAATTTTACTGAAATTCATTTACTGAATTTACTTATTTACTGAAAGATTTTACTGAATATCTTTCTCAGATAAAGGGCATCAAAGTACTTCACAGACAGAAACATTCCAGTAGATCTAATCTAAGCTTGATGAAGACTAGTAAATTAGTAATACAGAGCACTCCTTACACCACACAGTAATGTACAGAAAGCTTTTCCTATTACTAGTGCAAATGAAATTGCACAGAAATTCATAGACAATAAAGATGGAATGAATAGAGTTCACTGTAATCCCCCTTCCTACACAGACTAGCAAGATGCACTACAAGCTGGTAAAAATCCATACACAGTTCACATATTTAGTCTTGTCATTCACCTTCCATGTTTCAAATGGTTGAGGGAGGGAAGGGAAAGAATATAAGGAAGCAGGCAGGATGGGGTATGTCCAAGAAAATATTTTATCAATAAAGGCGAACCATATGAGCCCCGTGGCCAGAATGACTAATTAGCAACTCTAATTTGAAAGAGCAAATGCATAAAATGCTACTTGAAATTTCCTGGAATGCCTAAAATGCCTTACAGCTAGGCTAA
>NW_010587566.1:36824-47027 GCF_000705375.1 Tinamus guttatus | reverse complement strand
AATAGTGAATTAGCGGTTTTTTTTTTTTTTTTTTAGCAGACTGGTATTTTTAGATGTACTTTCACCTCTTAGACTTTCACAGCATGAGTGAAATAAATACATCAACATCAAAAATTTATTGAAATAAAGATGGATTTGGAGAATAATGTTATATTAGTCATTGAGGGTGACTACAGATCAAATGCTAGTTACCTAATAATATAAGAGTTCATCTCTAACCTGTTTAGCAAGAGATTCCATGACTAGTATAGGCAAAGAAACTAACATTCAATATGAAGCAAACAGAAACCATCTAGAGTTAGCACCACTTCCACAACAGAATAGCAGATTTTTCAGATATGCTAATTTCAAAGAAACACATTCTATTTTTTGTAACTAATATTTGTTTTCACATAGGTTCCATTTTTTCCTTCTGAGTATCAATTACAAACAAATACTTTATGTATAAACTGGAATACAAGTGTTTCTGTGATAAGCTCAACTTAAAAAAGAAACATGCATACAAAATACTCTCAAGTCACTTAGCCCTACTTCACAATTAATCTGTATATATTTATCTCATTAAAGTGTTACCTTAAAATCAAGCACACAATATTAGTTTTATTTGTGACGTGGAGCTACTTTGTCTGCAGATGCAACAGGAAAGATGACTTTACAGTGCAAGAAGTTTAAGAGAAGCAAAGGTCACAGGAGAAAGCATAGAAGTAAAACAAAGCAGGCTCTTTAAATCTTAACTGAGGTCTTTAGCTCTTCTTTTGACTCCAACTTAAAAAAAAAAATCACTTCTAGGATTGTTGGCAATTCAGGCTTTTTCTTCATTTTTTTTTTTTTAAGAGTAACTTCAATTCAGTTATCATTTAACTTTGACCGATATGTGTATAGTTAAAACCCCTACGTAAACTGTGGGTTTAAAGTGTGCTATTTTGTTTGCTTAACACACCGAATTCTAAATTTGGAAAATGTGGAAAAATACAATTTAAGAAAAAATAAAAATAAAATAATAAATAAACCAACTTCAAGTACATATGAAAACATGGATCCTTTACATATATCATGCAAAGACTTATAATAGAGATTATTAGTGATAATTCTTACCTTCATTTATTATTATCACTACATTTACCACCACCCTCTTTCTTATTTCAAAGTGTTTAAATTATACAGTTGTTTCATTGCAAAGCTTTTGAAGATATTTCTCCAAGACATTTATATGCATTGCAAAAAAAAAAAAAAAAAAAAAAACTTAATATTTTAATCAACACAGAGATGAGAAAAGTCAACATCCTGTACTTCCTGAAAAGAACTGAATAAATTTAATCTAGAAGAGAAGTTCTCATTTTGAAATATTCCTCATACTTCCTGTGAAACATCTCTGCATCAGACTGCACAGCACAAACAAGACTGAATGACAAAATGTGATGGTAAGGCAAACTTCTAAATACTGTTTGATTTTTATATCAATGTTCATTTCAAAATGTTTATGACTTCAGAGTGACAAATTTTTACCATTAATAGAAGAGCATAACTTTAAATAATCACATTTCAGTAATGTCAGAAAAACAGCAGCATCTCTCAGGAAACTTAACACTAAATACACTTTGTGACATAGTTTTTAAAAGCTAACAAACATACTTATAAGGCGAACTCTAGAGATGATAATTTTTTAAAAATCGGAATTCTGGCCTTTAAGATAGGCAGCCAAAAACTTCCTTATTTCTACAAAAAAAAAAATGACCCATTTCAGCAAGCTTACTAAGCAGCTGAACACAAAGAATTCTAGAGGTTGGCAATGTAATGAGCACAGAGCTACTTGTTGTAGCACAAAAGAATTTTGGAGCACAGTGCTCTGCTTGTTTGCATGTCAATATACTTCAGGTCTCTTTAGTAAACAAACTCTAGGAATAAGCAGATAGAAAGTAGCAGAAAGAAAATGGGTAAATAGCTATCTTTTAAAAGTAAATTGATGATTTTTCTACTTGCAAAACAAAACAGAGTACTTCCTAGTGCTTCTGTGAATTCTAACATTCCAATTTGTTTATACTAAATATGAAAAATCACATTTTGCCAGTAATATTGCATATCATGCTTTGTCTCTTATGGTTATTATCATCTGTAACCACCCCAAATTGTAAGTAGTTATATCAGAATTATAGTGTAAACAGAAGGACCTTTTGCTAAAAAGTACTTGCTGCACTGTGCAATTCACATGTTATACTAACTGCAGCTGACTTTCAGGTTAAAGGAAAACTACAAATATTCTCTCAGTAAAATAATACTATATAACTGTAGTTTGTATGAGTATAGATATATATTCAATTTGTCTTCATGCCCATTAATTATTACATTATATAAATTAAGTCTTCTCTATATGCAATCATAAGTTTCAAACATAGAATTCTGCTGTCTAGACATATTGACGAAGCTCCCATTTTTTCTATTTTGTTACAAACTTTCAAACCTTAAAACAGAGAAGGTGACATCAGCCTGAAAGCTCCCCAGTCAAAAAGAAGCTCTGTTACCTGTGAAACTGGGACAATGGCACAGATTTGCCATACCTTGGAAAAACAGTCTGGGGGCACTGGGGGGATGTCAAACAGTTAAGAATTAGTGGCTTAATGTTTAGAAAGGCAATTATGCAGTAGAATAATTAGGGCCAGACAAGTACAACAAATGCATAGCTCACTGCTAGGTAACAACACATTAGTTTTTCTTAACATTTCCAAGCTTCTGCAGGTATATGAAGAATGCTATACAATTAAAAAAGAAAATTAAAATAAAATTATTTCAGTATATATTGTGTGAAAAGTGCTTTCAATTAACATAAAAAAAATTAAATAAAATGCTAATGGTACAACTTCAATTTTACACTAATTTTACACTAACTCTCTAAATATATGAGGATTCCACAGCAAAAGGGCTCAAACATAGTAAAAAGATAAACACAGAATAAGTAAGACAAAAAGACTAACCTCATAAACAAAATACACTTTGGCTTTGACGTAAATTCCCATGCGTACTACTGCGCGCACCGCAGCATTCATACCTGGGAAGAGAAGGCAAATTCATATTGTCACAGGTTATCCGCATATTCCTTTTATATAATGTACATAGTAGTGAAAGATGTCCCCAGACTGACTTTCTCAGCCTCCTTAAAAAAAAGAAAAGTTAACTCATTCCCAAAGACAACAAATAGCATCTATTAAAACACTGGCTTAACAACAGTGGAATCAGGCCATGAATATAAATGATGCAGACTTATTTATTTTGTTACAATAATTATAGGGAGGTCCACAAGCATACAATTCTATTAATAAATTGATCCTAATAAACAGTATTTTAACAGCACCAGCTACTAAACCATATCCAGCAACAGAAAGTAAATTAATTTTGTTATAATGATTAGTTTTCAATCTGAAATGCACAACATGCAGGCAGTCAAAATTTAGCTTTTTCAAAGGAGAGATTAGGCTGCAACAGTCCTTTTTCCTCCGCTCTCCAAAGCAGCATAGTTGCAAACACAGCATATAATAGGGCTCCTTACATCACCTGCCTGCTTAAAGAGAAAGTAGCAGAAAGTTAACACCAGAAATGCTACTTGGACATCACGGATGTGCTCAAGAAAAGTGCGTGACAGACGTTTTGCTTTCCTGCGTGAAATGCTCATCTGCAATTCTCTACTCATAGAAAACTGGGAAATTTTAACAACAAAATCTTCCACCCAAGTCCTATGGATTAAACACTTTTGATCCTACTGAGGAAAAAATATTTTTCCCAGAATCATTTATACAAATTCCAATGGTCCCTGCCATGGTTCAAATGAACTCTGATCAGCATGCATGCCTTTTGATATTGTAATGGAACTAACTCATTCAGGAAGGAACAATAAGTCACATACTAATTCCATACAGTTTAAACAGGCATGAGTATCAAAATCCCAAGGATATAAGAAATATATAAGAAATTTATACTGCTAAGTAGCCTGATCAAAGCAATTGAAAAGGCAAGCCATAAATGAGACATCCTAAAATACTGGGCAGCCCTTTTCTAAATCTGAACTCAATAACATAAAAGTCACAAAGTATATTAGCTCTGTTGTCAGTGCAGGTGAGGTAGTCACCCATTTAGAGATATAAAAACAGGGTAACAAAAGTCCGCAACAGAGTAAGTGGTAAAGACCTATCCTAAAGAACCCTGCAATATCTATCAACACTAGAAAAAAATATTGAGTTGGAAAAGCTCACCTATCTTAATAGGGGAATCGGCGAGGCTTAAAATACCACTGAAACTAAAATTTTCTCAGATATTTCTTATTTAGAAACATACCCAAAAGTCACTGACTTTTCTAAATACAAACAAACAATAAAAGGCAGAAAGCTTTTGTTATTATCCATTCCAGATGAGTATGATAAAGTCGATCCTCTGCAGGAAAAAAGGCTCACCACTTGGTGAGGATTGTTTAGAACTGCCCTTTAAGAACTTGTTTAGATTGTTTAGAACTGCCCTTCACTGTTTGTTCTTGGAGTTCAACTCTTCCCTCCTTGTTTGGTAAATGAGAGGAATCTAAGACATTTTAGACATCCAATAAGCATTCACCGATAAAGACTGATTTCTCTTTCATCAGCATTTTCTGTACTACAGGTATCTGAGCAAAATAATGAGAATTTGGCTTCAACTCAAACAAGATAACAAAACTGTTCTGCTTTATCCGGAAGAAATATTTAATAAAATAGAAGAAATTAAATATAAACAGCTGCATACCTACTGAAGGCACATGCTTGTCTTTCATCAGTTTCTTACTCAGATTCCTGGACATGTATTCTAGATTCAAGTTTTATATTTAGCACGCATCTTTTAAACATGTGTTAAATAAGAGTAACTGTTCTGTCCTTGTTTCAAATTCTCTACAGATGAGCCTACAAATGTTTAACTTTTTAACTTCTTCTAAAATTGAATCAGATGTAAGCTCTCATTTCTCAAAATGGCTAGCTATTCATTCTTTCCATGGGAATTTATTCACAGCGAAATATCCACATACTTTCCTACTGAACGCTTTCTACTCTTCATGTGCTTTATATTAGTGAGACTCAAAATTTAGTTACAAGAAAGTACAGAAGCTGGCGGGGAGGGAGAGGGTGGGCTGAATGCAGCTTTAGACTTTTACACATCGGACAGTTAAATCTGAATGCACTGCACTGCTTGCACTGCATTCAAATAGGCCAATACAGAGAATTTATGCAGGGGTCTCTGCAGAATTGTGTAACAAAATACTGTTCTATTTCATTAACTGCAGCCTCTTACAATAGTACTTGTAAATTACCGTAATATCTATGAAATGCAATTATATGCTTATTAGCAAAAAATAGATCTACCCAGTCAATCATGGATTTACTCCTGAATAACACCTAAGAGCACCACTGATAAACATATGGGATTATAGCAGCTTTAAAAACAAATCACGGAAAAACAAATTCTTAAAACACGAGAATTATTTGAAATCTTTCTCAGTTACCACTTGCATCAAACCCTCTGAAAGAAAAATGCTGAAAGATTTATTTTGCTCTTTTCAATTCAGTAATCTGCAGCTACTTAGATGGATTTACATAATGCCTGAAATTAATTTTTTAGTTGATAATATATATACGCTCCTTCTTGATACACACATTCAATTTTGTTTGAAAGTAATATATTTCATAGCAGGGTTACAAAAGGTATTTTAGGAGTCCTTAAATCACTTAAAAGCCACTCTTTTCCCCCAGTGGCTTAATGGCTTAACATATGTCTCTGTGCTGCCCTGAATAAGACTATACAGCAAACCACACAAAGTAGGGAGAATGTATTAGCACAGCCAAAGAGAAAGATTTCATTACAGGATAAGGTGCATGAATAACATAAAATGGATATGTCTGTATGAAAAGAGGGAGCAGAAAAAAAGTGCTCCAAGATTATAATCATCAGAAAAAAAAGAAGAGTAGAAGCAAACAAATACAAAAACCTAACTGAATGAATAAGTAAAGAGTGCAAAAATAAACCCAAACTGTTTTCTTGATTATTGCATTTACTTCTATTTACATAACAGATTTCATTTCATATAATCACAATTCTAATTATGGATACATGAAAGCAAATGCTATATAAATGCCATTTTTCCTAAATGGAAATGGCCCGCTTGGACACAGTCCTGTGCCATCTGCTTTAGGTGACCCTGCGTGTGCAGGGGGGTTGGACTAGATGACCTCTAGAGGTCCCTTCCAACCCTAAGCATTCTATGATTCTATGATAAATATTAACACTACTAGATCAGAGCTTTCTACTGTGTGCAGACATAAACATTTAGACTTCATACATACCTCTTTCTTCCAAATGTAAAAAACATCAAGAAACTAGTTTCAATCACGGAATTAATGAAGGAGATCCTCCAGAACATTAATTGCACTGAAGTAGTTCTACTCATCCATTACTAACTGCATTCTTTATTTATATAAATTTATTAATACACATTTTGTACATATATATACACACACACACTCACAATTATACTTGCTTGAAAGCTGATGTTATCTTTTATTTTTCTTTCCTAGAGTTCCAAAAAAATCCTATGGCTATCTTCAAATTACATTAGCATTCACATACAAACACCAAATTTGGAAGAATATGAAGGAGTGGGATTTCTTTATTCACTGTCAGAATCTTTTTCCAAGATAAGGGATTAGGACAAGGGGAGAACAAGCAGTGTACATCCACGCAACTATATTAAAGATGTCTTGGAAAATTCCTGGGATACCTTTAATGCTTCGAATTCGAGAGATGTGTGGCTACTACTTTTCACAGTCATGGTGTTTCAGAACTTTGTAATCCAGAAGGCCTTTATTTGTTTAGCACTGTCTCAAAACAATGCTCAGCATTTAGCGAAAAAATATTTCACCTTTAAATACTTACTTATGATCTCTTCAGGATAGGAGATTTAAAAGAGATAGATGAAAAAAGAGACAGTGCAATATATTGGCCCAGGAAAAGTAGAGTAGTGTCAAGATTTTGTAAGTCTATGTTTGACTCATTCTGGTTGTGAAAATCTGCATTTAAAATAGACATAATCACTTCTTGTGTGTTTCAGGTGGACATTTCATTTGAAGAGGTAGACATTTTCTTTAAAAAGGATACACATCTTAAGACGCTAAAACCCAGTTAACCTACCAGTTTTCACACCAGAATTAGGACCATTATTAGTATGTAATCCATGTTTCCCTCACTCACGTCATCTTCCATGACACCAGATCTTGCCGATTCTCTCAGTATTACATGGTCACTCTCAAATATAATAATATGAGCCAGAGTAGCCGCAAACTCCTCATTTCTGAACAGCTCAGAACTACCTTTTGGCTGATACTGTTCCTGCTGCTGAGCTCTACCTACCATGGCCCAAGAACTGGCAATCTCTTTGGAGGCCACACATGCGTTAGTGAAAGAGAGCTGTCAAAATGGCCTGTGAGTCACTGGCAATCAGCACAAAGTAAAGTCACTGTACTGGGTGACCTGGAGCAGATCACAGCCAGTGAGTCAGAGAAAGCGAAAACAGAAGTGTGACTTAAAAAACCTTTTCTTAGCCCACCTTCCTGCGCTGCAACCACTACAATTTCAAAATAATCCAGAAACTAGACTACTTTGTGCATTTTGACAATAAATTGTCAAGGTAGTTATGAGTAAGGCATAACATACTTCTTTTAGTTCTCCGTTTAATAGCTGGCTAGCCAACGTGATGGGCTGACAAGTATAGTACTATCTATATTTTAATGTACAAAATGGCCATCTCCTCCATGTAAAATAAATCTCCAATAAATTCTTTAACTTTGTCAAATGAAACAATATACTCGTGTTAAAAATACGACAACTAAATCATAGTAATTTCAGTATGTCACAAATACATTATAGACTTTAATATTTCATAGGCAGTTAAAAGAGACGATAATAATTATATACAAAAGAAAGCTTGCAAGGAAATACCACAGAAGCATGGAAGTAATTTTAAATCTTAACATCTACTATAAATAGAGACCTCTGCATTTTACATAATGCTACCTTTAAATTATTCAAAAGTACAAAAGCAGCAAAGAAGTAACTTTTATTTCAAACAATAACTAGCATGCTTCATTTTAGACCAAGGTTTTACAGCCCACCTACCTAAACCAAGGCATCTACTGATACAAAGATATTTATTGTGATATTAACAGGTGTCCTCTAAAGTTTCCTGATGAGTTTGATTTGATTTACAGATTACTATAGACTTCTATCTACCAAATAAAGAATTTTTTTTGAAGCAAACGAGTGATTAAAGCTCTTAAAAGCAGATAAAAAGTACAATTTTATTGGCATTGAAAGTTTTCCTGACCTACGGTTTCCTGGAATATTTTTTTCCAAACAATTTAGCAGTAATAATTGTGTATTTCCTTCTGCTTGTAGTTCATAACTTCACTTCTCTTAGACATTGCCCTGTGTCAGACAAATAACCTTGAAAGGGCATGACTCATTTTGTCCCTTGTTGCAACAGTCAGTGTGCAGAGTACAGGTTGTGTATTTTACACTTGTGCACCGTTCTCAAGATAGGGCTAGGAAGCTCCACTGTGCTGTGTCATTCAGTCAAAACATCTCCAAGTTCTAAAATTGCATTTTTTTTTTCTTTTTCTTTTAAGTTAGGAAAACAACACTGCCTACAAAGTGCTTGGAAGGCATCTCGTTCACTTTGTTTAGCCTTCACAACAGCCTAACTACTCAGACAGCAATTTAAATAAACTGTAACTTTTTACTCCTCCATATATACAACAATTGCAGTCAGACCATCAAACCTTGGATCCTGGAAGTCTTTTAAATGCCTTAATTCACACAGGGGCAAGGGCAGATTAAGACATTATAATAAGACATGCATCTGCTGCAGCTCTGACATTACATAATCAGCAGCCATGCGGAAGCTCAGCCTCTCCCTGAACATGCTAGTGCTGCTTGGGGCGATGCCCTGTCATAGTTTGAAATTAAAATGGCGATGTGGAGCGTAGAGCATTAACACGGAGATGCCTTGATTCACAGACCCTCCTACAATGACTTAGCAGTGGAAGTGACGAGTCTGAAGACCAAACTGTGGAAAAAAAACTTACTAAAATTTAATTGAACTGACAGTGAAAAAGAAACCAAGCTAAATCAATTAGCTTTCTTTTTCTCTGGACAGCAACTTTTTTTCCTCACTGACGTGTGCCCAATCCCTTCCATCCCTGATTAGAAAGGGCTTCGGATAATCCCAGGTAAAACGAGGGGGCACCCCGTTATTCCTGTGTGGAAAGGGAGGGAGGGAGCGAGGAAGAGAGGGAGGGAGGATGCTTCTTCCAGCCCAGATGACGCAAGGAGGCGGAATCTGCAGCGACTCGCGGCGGATCACGTACACACCGAAGGAGGGAGGGAGCGCGGAGACACTGGTCCATGCAAACTAGTAGCTCCCGTACGCACAGGGAACGTGAGCGGAGGAAAGACCTGCTCCCTTTACCTACACACACACTGGAAAACCAGACAGAAACCTCCATTGCAAATGCAGCCTGGTCCCTCCAAATTCTAATGGAGAAAGTAGGGAAAATTGGTCATTATACTACTGAAATCACATAAAAAGGATTTTTCTTCTCTATCCTCCCCGCTCTACAATTACAAATATTACTTTACTTTATGTGAAAGCATTCTCCAGGGGAAAAAAAATGTAATTTAAAATAACATAAAAAATTATAATAATAGTTTTGCATACTAATGAAACAACTCTCCTCCAATCCACAAAGATTGAGGATCTAAAATATCACAAATCACTGCACATTTTAAATCTTAACTATTAAACTTCCCGCTGTTAATAAACACACAGTTTTCTGGTACTAAAGAGGGAAGAGGCACGTGAGGAAATATGCTTTAAATGGACTGAAGCCTCTTTCCTTTCCCTCTCTACATCCATAGGTCTTTTGTTCCTCCTGTTCCTGTGGCTTAGGACTCCCTCTACACGTAGAGATTTCAGGAGAGCCACGTTTTCGATATCCTCCTGCCGGGCTGCAGAGTAAAACTACCATCTGAGCCTTGCAAATCGCGTGTGGGAGTGTTCCCGGTGCCAAACCTAAGTGAGAAGCAGCCGAGAAGGCCGCCCACCCTCGTGCGGCGCCGCACGACCCGCCTCCTCCCCCGCACCAC
>NW_010587566.1:21680-35889 GCF_000705375.1 Tinamus guttatus | reverse complement strand
GCGCTGTGCGGGCTCCCTGCTGCGTCCCGTCGGGGAAGCGGCTCCGCCAGAAGTCCAGTGATCCCGGTTACCTACTGCCCTCTTCCTCCAACGCGCTTTGGCCTTCACCGCTGGGCTAAGCTGGAGGTGTTCAGTGTGGCACTTCTGTTGGGAGTGAGGGTTATTTTGAGGGGGGTAAAGATGGTTGTTTTGACCATCGCAGGGCAACTTTGTGCCCCGCAGTCCACCCTTTCCTCTTTGGATAGTGGAACCCAAATACTAAAGCGCCCTTCGTTCTCTCAGGACCTTTGAGTCAGCTCTGCTGTCTCGTCACCAGGACATGAGCTGATGACCAGGCCCTGTCTGCATGCCTAGAAAAAGGAAGTTAGTTCCTCTAGGTATTTACGACATAGATACAAAGGTTGAGTTGCAGGGCACTGTAGAAGTAAACCAGTCTAGGTAGAAGTGCTGTCTCCGTGTGCCGGCTCTGCTCAGCCAAAGTCATTTGCTGCTCGAGTTGCTCTAATACCTGCTACAGTTCTGTGGATAACAGCAGTGCCCCTAATCATAAATAGTACATATATTCTGATCTCGTTAATTTAACGCAATGTAACTGTGCTATCCCATACACAGTTCTCTGTATTTTCACAGTTCTTGTTCTTTGGCATAAGCAAAGGCATTTGCAGAATCAGGGACTGAGTTACATGCCCAAAATTATAAAGCAAGTCGGGGAGAGAGTCAGGAACAGAAGCAAAATGCTGACTCAGGTTTCATACTTTAATTGGTGTCATAATTACTGTTTTTATTCAACATCTACATCACATCTTAGACTTAATTCACATTCTAAAAATATGTGTTCTCATCCTGTCAGCTTTCACACAGACACACATAGAAGCACAGTCATTTGGGTGGTTAAATCAAAATTACTCATAGATAACTGAAGAAACCCTGCCAGCAAATAGATATCTACATTATTATGTGGGCAACTCTTGTGCATGTGTACAAAGAAACTTGCATGCTGAAATGAGTGTGCAGGATTTGGCAATTGAAAAGGAAAGCTTCCAAAGACTTTGCCTACCCCAGTCCATGAACACTTTATCCATAGCGCTGCAGTACCAATGCTTTACAGAACTTACTGTTTTCTTTCCTCATAGCCAGAGATGTGGAACTCAAATCCTGTATCACAGAATCACTGAATGGTTGAGGTTGGAAGGGACCTCTAGAGATCATCTAGTCCAACCCCCCCTGCTCCAGCAGGGACACCTAGAGCATGTGGCACAGGGTGGCATCCAGGCGGGTTTGGAAGGTCCCCAGAGAAGGAGACTCCACAGTCAGAGCCCTGTTCCAGGGCTCTGTCACCCTCAGAGTCAAAAGTTCTTCCTCACATGCAGACAAAACTTACTGTGTTTCAATTTGCATCCATTACCCCTTCTCCTATCACTGGCCACCACCGAGAAGAATTTGGCCCCATCCTCTTTAAATCAATCTTCTCCAGGCTAAACATGCCCTGCTCGCTTAGTCTTTCCTTATAAGATAGATGCTCCAGTCCCTTAATCATCTTTGTATCTCTACAGTGTAAGGTGAACTTTTATAGAAATGTGTAACCCCCCATAAATTTGTCCCATGTATGACTCCTACATTTTGGTTTCAATCAGAATCACATTAGTTTCTTAAAGAGTTAAATTAAGTCTCTGTATGAGTCAAGGCTTGATACAAAGCCTGTAAAAGCAGTAGGAAGATCTTGGGCTAGCATTAACTATCATGACTCCTTGAGGATAATAGGCCAAATGCTAATTTCTTATCTGATCAACTCTTTGAAGAAGCTTTGTCCTGATTGTTTTAGTGACTGTACTTAGCCCTAATTGAGAATAGGCTTGTTGTATTTATTAGATGTATTTAAACCATTTGCACTTTCTCTGGAAGTAAACTTGGCCCTCTTGCTTCCAAATATGCCCGTGATGATAGGGAGTTAATATTTTCTGATGCCTTTTTTTTTTCCCCTGTCTGACTGGAAGGCTGGCTATGGCTTTCACTGTTCTCATCATTTATTATAGGTACTCCTTGTTCTTTAGAAGAACTCTCAAGAAAGAACTATATTTTGTCTGTGTCAGGTCATTAGAATAGAGGTGGGAAGAAACGAAAGGATGTGGAACTGTTTGTTCCTGAGCTTCTCTTGATATATTTACAGATCCTCCAGAAATGCAATTGCCTGTAATCTTAAGAGGAGTGAATTCTTGGCTTAAATAGCAAAGATTGTTATTTAACCTTGTGGGTTATACTTGCAATGCAATTAGGTACATGCGTATAAATCATATTTGACACGAAGAGAATAGGCTCTTCTGAGATAAGTAAACTGATAATTAAAGAAACTTCATATCTGAATAGAACCTCAGGAGTTAATTTGCATGCTACATTAGGTGCTCTAATCATCTTCCCATTTAAATATGTAATAGGATCAGTTTATATGGGATGGGAACAAGACAGGTGGGTTTTGACTCTTCCCTGATATTGGCTGTGCTGATTGCTCTACCACATCCTTTTCCCTCTGCCTGTTCCCCATGCCATCTAGATCAGGACTATCAGCCCATGCTTAAATTCTATCACTACCCAAGAAATCCTAGCTACCTCTTTAAAATTTCTTTATGTTGCTTAACTTACTGTGCCAGTTTCCTTAGACATGCTTGGAAAGCATTTTTGAACTGCTTTCATAATTAGAACAGTTCATTATTGTGGCTGTAATATTACAGATACATCCAGTACTTCATTTGACACAGTTTTCTGTTGAAATTAAGGTAATGTAGGAAGAACAAGCCATTTCCAAAAAGGACAAGATTATTACATGAACAACAGAGTTAAAAAGTGGTTTCCAGATGAAATATCATAGAATCCTTAAGTTTGGAAGGGATCTTTAGAGATCATCTAGTCCAACCCCCCTGCACACGCAGGGTCACCTAGAGCACATGGCACAGGATTGTGTCCAAGCGGGTTTTGAAGATCTCCAGAGGAGACTCCACAACCTCTGTGGGCAGCCTGTTCCAGGGCTCTGTCACCCTCACTGTTAAGAATTTTTTCCTTAAGTTCCTGTAGAACTTTGGATGTTTTGGTTTGCGGCCATTTCCTCTAGTCCTGTCAGTACCCACCGCTGAAAAGAGGCCAGCACCATCCCCCTCACTCCCTCCCTTGAGGTACTTATAGACACTGATTAGATTCCCTCTCAGCCTTCTCTTCTCCAGGGTGAACAGGCCCAGCTCCCTCAGTCTCTCCTCATAGGGCAGATGTTCCAGGCCCCTGATCATCCTTGTAGCCCTGCGCTGGACTCTCTCCAGCAGCTCCACATCCCTCTTGTACTGTGGAGCCCAGAACTGGACACAATACTCCAGATGCGGCCTCACCAGGGCTGAGTAGAGGGGCAGGATCACCTCCCTCGACCTGCTGGGGACGCCCTTCTTAATGAACCCCAGGATCCCATTGGCCTTCTTGGCCACGAGGGCACACTGCTGCCTCATGGTCAACTTCTTGTCCAAAATGGATTTCCAACTTTTAGCACCTAGAAATTGAAACTCAAACTGAAGCTATTTTCTATTGCTAGAGGTGTCTTTCAAACGTGGATTCTCTAGTATCTAGTAGTATTTGAGCTCCCAGCACATTTTTCTGAGGCATTTTTAGGATCTGCCTTTTCTACCCAGTTATCACTTTTTAATGAGATTGATGAATCATAAAGACAATTAACTTTTGCATATTAAACTTTTAAATGCTATTAAAAAAGCACACCCAGGAAAGGAAGAGAGGTAAGGACTTGCTGAAGTTAGGACATTTTTAAATTGAACCTGGGTAGTCTTGAAATGCACAGGTTAGCACGAAAAGAGCAAAGAAGGAAAAAAAGGCACCAGGATATCATTCCTGCGCTGCAGATAACAGTGATTTCTGCTATGGAGGAGAAAACTTTCTTCCATTAACCCTGCAAAATTCCCTAGCCCTACATAGAGAATCACAGAATGGTTGAGTTTGAAAGGGACCCTTGGATATCGTGTAGTCAGGCAGAGTCATTTAGAGCACGTTGCACAGGATCATATCCAAGCAGGTTTTGAATACCTCCAGAGAGAGATTCTATAACAGTCAAAAAGCTTTTCTTCAGGTTCACATGGAACTTCCCGTGTTTCAGTTTGTGGCTGTTGCCTCTTGTGCTGTTGCTGACCACTACAGAAAATAGTCTGGCCCCATCTCTTGAAACGCTCCCTTTAAATATTTGTATACATTGATTCAATAAGATCCCCTCTTCACCAGGATTAAGCAGGCCCGGCTTTCTCAGCTGTTACTCATAGAGGAAATGGTTAATTAAAGACTTAATGAATCATACAATGGACTAAATTTTTTCTCTTTGTTTAGGAGAGGAAAATATGTAAGTCTTTCTCACTTAGTCAGCTTCCACAGTAAGCCATCATTTGGCACCACAGGATAATTTGTGAACTTTCCATACTACAAGACATGAAACGTATCTGGCTGGGAGAGGAGTATGGCCATCTGTTTATGTCTATAGTTTGCACTATTAAGATGAAAATTGCACTTAATGATGCTCTTCTTAGAATGTTGTATTTCTTCAGCTTTCTCGTAAGCAGTACGTATGAACTCTAGATATTCAGGAGAATTCTTACTATTTATGTAGTATGCCTTATAGGTACCTGTATTTTATTGCTCAATGTAAAAATATACAACCAATCCCTAGAAGGGTGTCCAGAGCACTTTCCTGTTCAAGTGCCCTAACTTCTTGATTATTAAAGGGTATTGACTTTTGCACAGTCCTGCTGGCTTAGTGAATCCTTGTAGCAGCTTCAGTAGGAGACATGGAGCATCTTCATCCAAAAAATGCCTTCCTGAATGATACAGTAGATTGTACATGTCAATGTACTTGGACAAAATTGGGAATTGATCTCAAGAATGTCACTTTGTGGGCAGGTGTTGTATTTATTAGGCAAATTTATATAACAGGTGAGTAGTGTGAAATGTTACGAGAAGGTCACTTCTGTTGAAGAGTGGATATTAGGAGTTCTCTGAAAAAAATATTGTATCGCATTCCTCAGGAGACTTTGGTTGGAATAATGGTAGTCTGTTGCTTCCGACAGGACATGAATACAAGAGGCATCAAGTTAAGTGCTTATGTGGATTGGGGCCAAAATGGATAAATTGACCTGAAGCACTCTGTCTTCCCTCAATAGACTTGATGGAAAAAACTGCAAGCAAAAATAAATTCTGAAAGAACTGGAAGGGAGAGGAGCTACATTATTTGTATAACTTAAAGTTGCTTAAGGAGAGAGTAGCCTCCTCCCTTATTTTATTACTTTGGGATTCATTTTAAAAATAAACAAGAATTCATGACATGAATTTACAGTATAAATATTGTTGTTTCACTTCCATATTCTAGTAGCAACTTGCAAGCCCATATGCATATTAAATTATTTCTCTGTATGAGAAATTCAGTATTTTATGCCAGCAGTAGTGAATGCAGTATATATGTATGCATATATAAATAAATTGCTGCTCTTGTATTTACAGAATGGAAACTTACTTAATGTATGAATCCTTTAGTAAGAAACTATTCATCTAACAAATGCTCACCAAATATACTGGATAAAAAGATCACAGGTGTTTGTTAGTAGTTCCCTTCTGTTGGATTGTAAAAGGTTTCACTCTGCAAAAAGGCTGAATAGGAGGGAAACACTGAGGACAGAGTAATCTGTCAGTAAGCTGTCCAGAATTTATAATACAGGACAGCTTGTGTCCTCCACAAACTGTTTGCCACAAAGTTAGTTTTTTGCAGAACAGAGGAGGTTAAAGAAAAAAGGAATTTTGGCAGACAGTGAGGCCTACATTAGAGCATGTGTGTTAGCAGCCAGCAGTTTGAGAGATTAGAAGAGTACTTAAAGGAGTAAAGTTAAATAAATATTCAGTCCACATAGAGATTGCTTCTCCAAATGCAAATCGTCTTTGTTTTGTTTGATTTGGGTTTTTTTTTTTTTTGCTATGGTATCATGAAAATTACATAGCAGCAAGGATTGTTTCTCCTAGTTTTTGTTTTCTTAGTCAGTACTTAACTGTTTTCTCATGTGTTTTTGCTCTCTCGCTTTTGCTCCCCACTCCAACTTTTCTTCCATGTGTTCTCTCCTAGCTCTTTCCTTTGTTCTTCGTTTCATTCTCTACTTGCAGCTTCTTTCCCATCTCTTTCTTACTCTTCTAACATTGAAAATACAAAGACTATAAGAGGTGCTGTTCTTTTTCCACTCCCCTGGTAATTTTGGTAGAATAGTTAACTAGCACAAATTGCATATTCTTCCTTCTAAATATTTTTGATGACATTGCTTGGAAACCATAACTGAATAATGAGAAACATGGAATGTTTCCATTTGTGGCAGAAAAATAACCTTTAATGACTAGCAGAGCTATTTTCATTTGCTAGAAGCCAATCTGGATTCCTTATTGGACAAAGACTGTCTTCTTGCAGAGGAACTTCATAACATCTCATTTATCTTTGTGAAATTTAAGTACTTAGAGATATATTTAATGTTTAATGAAGAGACATTCATATGCATCTTTATTTTACTGTCACAGCAAAGGAGGTCTTCTCTCATTTGGTAGCACAATGAAAGACATTTGCGAGAAGCTACAGTTAAGGGATATTTTATCTGGCATAGATGAAGGGTGAAATAACATCAGAATAGGAAAAGAAGACTTTTAAAAGAGACAGTTAATGACATTTTAAACTTCTGCATGGTCTAGTAAGTATACTTCACTACTAAGTCATACCAAATTTAGCATTTTTTAAAAATTGATTATTTTTGTCTGTAATGGCATTATAATTCCTTGGAATCCCTTATAATTATAATAAAGAACTGTTCTCCCCCCCCCCCCCGCCCGACTGCTCATACAACTGATTAAAGTCCTTTTATGATATATTTGGATCATTATGCCCAAATATTCAGAATATCATAGATAAATTGAATGATTGTTGTAATCAAATGCAGATGGAACATATTTAATGTTTGCAGGGGGGAACATCTGAAGCCTCAATTACCTTTGAGGTTTTCACTTCCAGGAAGGCAATACTTTTGGTATGTTGAATATCAGCATTTGCTTCTGAGACTAAATGCCTCAATCTCTTCAAAATATGAATGATGTGTATTAAGTAGCTGCTTTAAGTAGCTGCATGAAGAACAGCTGTAAGAAATGCAATGAAAATAGCTAACATTCAAAGAAAATCCTCCTATCAAGAAGGAAAATGAATAATTATACAGATGCAAAATTAGTTCTTATTAATACAAGGAAATCTTATATGATGCTAACTTTTTATTGCTTTAGTGGATTTAGACCTTGAACAGATTAAATTTTAGTATCAAAAGATGGTGCTGTTTTAGCAGCACAAGGTGATGCTGATCTAGCATGAATGACGCTTCTGACAGTTGCTCCATTTTGCCAGGTGACCTAAGCAGGTAGGATTTCCATTGCTCCCCTGAAACACTTCTGTAATGCCACTGTCCTTACCTGAGATCCAGGAGTATTTGCTCATCACACACATACTTAATAAATTAGACATAAGGAGCAGGGCTATCACTATTTCCATATTAAGAAACCCTGATATTTACCTGTGCCTAATAAATTAGGATGGGTTACTGCAAGAACAAAAGAATAGAGGAAAAAATTAGTTACCTAAGGTTAAGAAGGAAGGATAAGAGAGAAACGATGATAAATATCTGTAGAGGAAAATGCCTTCTTAACCATTGCCGCCATTAAGTATTGTTTTGTGATTCTAGATAAACTATCTGAACTACTGTGAGGAGTACTCACTTTACTTTGGAGGATATCAAAACACAGTAGGACAAAGACCAGAAATCAGCGATGACCCTTCTTTGAAGAAGAGGTTAACTAGATGATCTGAATTCCAACCTGAATTATTCTGTGATTCTATCATTCTGTCTTCTTTGCAGAGTATCATATGCTTTCTCTCTGCCCATCTCTCCAGCCTGTCAAAGTCACTCTGAATGGCAGCACGGCCTTCTGCTGTTTCTTCAACTCCTCCAAATACTGACTCACAGCACCTTTCAGCTCCTTCTCATAACATCCTGGATCCAAGCTCCCAGCAAACAGAAAACCTTTCCAAACAGCAGGCCAGGTCAGCAGATAGGTGCCTGTGTGCCCCGCAGCAGAGGGTTGCACACCGCCCTCACTCATCACTTCCTCCGGGTGCTCCTGCATTACTCAGGGCCCCTTGGCCCAATTGCTTCTCACAAAAGCACACCCAGCTCCTCCCTTGAGAGCGGTGAACTCGTTCAGTATCTGCTGAGCAGCAGCTCCTACAGCTGCTGGAGAACATGCCCTGGAGGGTGGTGCAACCATACCTGAGAATGTATATGCTGCTCAGAACAGAGACAAGGCCCCCTTCTTTGCCTTCTTCTGCTCAAACCGCTGCACCTCAGACTTGTATTCCAGGAAGCATTGCCTAGCTCTGGCTTTTATAGAGGCCTCTCCCTAGCACCGTCTAAGGGGGGTACTTGACCCTCCCTAATCAAGGATCAGCTGAAACAGAGGCCTCATTTGACTGATCATTAGCAATAGCTAGGCTGTGCTAAAGCATCTCAAGAAACCTTAGCACCTAAGCTGCTCATGCCTTACTCTCCTTAGCTGTTAAAACTCTTTAGTTTCTCCGTTATCTGGCACAGTTTCCAACAAGCTTCTCAGAAGATGTAAGTAGAGCCCAGAAACTGGTCCACAAACATCTGTTGGCTGTCTTTGTAAGCTGCAGTCATGTAGGACATTTAAGTACTGATATAGATCTGTATGAGTTTGAAACCCAATTCTAAAAGCTTCCCATAACAGTAAATAACAATGTCCAGTGCAGTGGATCAGCTTCTGTATCACAATTCATGTAACATAGAGAAACCTTCACTAGAAGATGGGAAGAGTTGTTCTTCACTGTATACATTGTCACAAATTCAGGGTAGTGAAGTTCTGACCTGTTTGTTTGTTTGTTTTATGAGTGGGGGTTAGCACAGAACCTCTGACTTGCTTTTACAAGTGCTGTGGACCAGCTGTCTTTAATTTGTTCCCCAGGAAGTCTGAAGATTCCTGTTTCTAGTGTGGAAATGGCTGGCCTTTTCCCCTCTTCCTCGTTGTAGGATGTGACAATATTGAGGGATATAACAGCTTGCAGGGAACGGTACTAATTCCCGGAAAAAAATATCTGAAGGAGGAAGCATCTGCTTGAATGACAGCTGAGTTGCAGCTCTGAAAATCTTTTTGTTTTAAAAAAGAATCAGTTTAGTTTAAGGAAAAAATAGGAATCTTTTGTGACAGGGATACCTAGAAGCATGAATGGACCAAGATCATTGAAACTTGTAATTTTTAGGCCAAGAATTTCTCAGGTGGCCAAGAACACTGGCAGGAGACCATGGTCTGTGCGGCTGTAGGTTGCATGATATGTGATATTGTGATATTGTTAGAGTCCAGATGGTACTGGAAATGAAATTGAGAACAGCTTATAGTGCAGCTCTGGCAGCGTGGTGGCAAAGTGTGCAGCAGCAGGGTCTTACATGGTGCTCAGGGTGAGTCAGCAAACACTTGGACAAGATGTAGTAACAGTTCTTAATGAGAAAGACATAACTTGGGTCTTGGAAGGAGGGACAGTGTTTCCAGGATGAGGAGAGCATTTAAAGAGCATATGGGAGAGATCTGGACTCTGTTGCTTTTTAATGGAGCTGATTCAACTTTGCAACCATTCTGGCCTTATAATGAGTAGCACTGTCTGATTTGCAGCACATGCTTTTTAATGGAGCTGATTCAACTTTACAACCATTCTGGCCTGTCTGATTTGCGGCACGAGGTCCAATCTGATGTGGATTAGTGTTTTAAAAGTTTTTTTTGTTTGCTTATAATAGCAGATGATTACTCGGAAGTTATAAAATCTTTCTTCCTATTCCTTTTCCCTTTGTTGCCTAAATCAAAAATGCAATTTAGTAAGCTCATAAAAGTTTGAGAGAGAAATGACTGTAACAAAGCAGGTGTTATGTAATATTGACAGTATGGCAGGTTTAATTTTCAAGGAATATCAATTAGCCCTCCATCATATGGTTAGGAAACTGCAAGCATTCCTTGAAAAATACCCTGATGGGTTCAGTGTTTGAGAGAAGTAGATAATGACCAAAAGTACTAATGTACAGAGATGTAGTGAGGAGCACTGTGCTGTATCTACCTAGAATACTGGGGGGAGCCGTTTGTTATGTGGTCTTTTATTGCTCTGTTATGAGTGTAAAATATGAATGAACCTTAAGTAATTTGCTTAGTAACTGCTGTGTGCTGACTCCCCTTTCTTTAGATCTGAGTATGGACTCCTTCATTTTTAGTCAAAGTCCAGCTGAAACAGAGTGCAGACACTATTGGACTTTCATGAAAATGTTCAATAGGCCTACATGGGTGAAAAAGTTGCTTCTGACAAAACTCAGATGTAAAAAAGGGGAGTATACAGAAAGAGGAAGCAGGGGCAGGTAACCTGGGAGGAATAAACATCCTTCAAATAATCAGGGACAGGTCTAGGAAAGCCAAAGTCCACCCTCTCCATTTGGAGAGGGATGTCAAGGACAAGAAGGACTTCTGGAAATATATCGTTAACAAAAGGAAAACTAGAGGAAATGTGGGCAGGAGGCTGGTAGCAAAGGACATGGAAAAGGCTGAAAGTGTCTTCTTTGCTTCAGTCTTTTCTGGTTAGACTGGCCCTCAGCAATTCCAGGAAATGGAATTTCTTAACCAGAAATGAAGAATTCAAATATGAGAAGATACCATATGACAGTTCAGCAAAACTGAAAGTAGTATATTGTTGTGTTGTTATGAATGAGTCCTAATTTGGGAACTAAGTTTGCTGATTCAGTGAAACAAGCACATCTAATGCAATTAAATTTTGGCTTAGCATAAATGAACTGTTGGCATTCGCAGAATTACATCTGAATTTTAACCTCCTAGAAATCTAGAGCATGCTTTCAATTCTATTAGGGATTGAAATAATTAGTATTTCCATTGCTTATCTGTAATGTATGCCACTGAAATTTATCCACCTCAATCATCTATGTTGTTTCTTAAGAGGCAGCTATTACCCATAACAAAAACATGGAAAATGGTTAAGTAAACAACTTCAATGGCTCAGTGAGAAAAGAGTCTCTTATTTTCATAATTATAGTAATATAGAGGGAGAGCCATGCCAGTTTCAAGGCTGAGTCTAGAAAGAATCCAAAAATGTTTTATGCTACACACTTATTAACAATGTTCTTCTCTGTTAGACCCTCCATTCCAAAGGAGAAAGTTGTAGTTACAGGTAACTGAGTAAAGTCAGGTTCAGGAAATACTGATATCACTGCTGATAGGTTTTTTTCAAGACTCAGTACTGCAAAAAAGTCCAGCTTGGGAGAAGATTCTGTGTGTGCGCCAAACTTTTATCTTTTTATTTTTGTTTTCCCTGGGGCTTGGTATACACTTATGGTGCCAGCAGAGAAAATACATAGAACCATCAAGAAAGAGTGAGAGAAAATATACAAAAACACCCAGCCAGGGAAGACCCTTTACCATTAAGTACAACCTCATTATTTTGTAATTGCTGGTCATTTTGTCAGCCGCAGCTTTGTCCATGAACTGTTTCCTTAATAAAGAATATTTTGGCAAGCATGATATTCCAGACTATCTTCAAACAGTATGATGACTTACTTGTGATGAGCTTGTGCAGTTTTTCAAGAAATGGGAATTTAGAAATATAACTGTATCATAGTGAGACAGGTAGTAGGGGGAAATTGGAAGGCAAAATTGAAGAGAGCTGTAAAATATATAAAAAATATTTGGTGTCTTGTCTTAGAATAGCAAACCAGGAGTAGAGAAAACTCAAATAGCAGCTAACACAAATAGTTTGATGTTAAGAAAAGGCACTTTTGAGGTATAGAGGCATTTTGCTAATACTAGTAGCATATTTCTAGCTATTTCATTTGGTTAGTGAGAAAGCTTGCTTAGTTTTTATATGTCCAGCCAACAAATTCTCCTGCCTAGGAAGTAACAGTAACATGAAAACCAAGAATCCATTTCCCTATGAACATGGAGTTAGAGAACAGTAAAACGCATGTTCCACCAAGACCTGATTCTCATGCCATACATGCTGAACAGGTGAACAATCCATATAGAATGAAACACTATCAGGAAAATGAATAGCTTTTATTATTAACTATTGTTTTCTAGCAGGATTTATTTCCAGTCTTGACCTGACTGCAGTATATTGGATTTCATTAAACTGTAAGAAGAGCAGCCTTCTAAGGTGAATCATAACGATAAACTGAAATGATGTTAGGCTGCATATGTGCTTATGGAATACTCAGTGTTTTAAATGGGTAAAATAGGAAGCTATGTTTGTAGCTAGGTTCTTTTGATTATTTTTAACTTTGTTCTCTCTTGTGAGAGAAAGGGTTGATTTAGTAGACAGATTTCTATGGAGGTCACAAACAGTGAGATTGCCTTTTCTGGAAAAGCTTGGTTATCTTTTTTTTTTTTTAATAAAACAACACAAGATTGATGAAAAGCATGTTCTTGAGCAATATGGTATTTGCAGTATGCTGCAGCAATGATTTGTGAACATTTGCTCTCTACATATTGCAGATATAAACTTCATAATTTCCTTTACTACTTTAAGTTTCCTGTGTGTCTGTGAATACGCAGAAAGGTGCGTTTGTGTGGAGGGAATACAGGTTTAATTCATTGAACATCCAAAGTTAAAGTTGCAAACTTTTCCATCATAAATTAAGTTTCTTTTTTTGGCTGCTAGTTGAAGCCAACAGTATCACTGCTAATCATTCGTAATGATTAGTCCTAATATATCTTCCTGTGTGGTAGGAGATATGGGCAGGTATTATAAAATTAATGCATTCATAAAATGAATGAGTCCAATGTCCAGTGTCTCATAATCTAATAATTTTTGGTGAGTAGTTCTCATCAAAAGAATCAGGAGATTTGAGGCATGGCATAGTGGAAGCATGCAGTCTCTTCCCCAGGTGGAATCTTAGGTGCCCTTGTAAATACAGTACTAAACGTGCATTGAGGAAATGTTAGACAGTCATAGGTCCAGATTCCTATAACTTGAGGAACGTACTATGAAATCAGTAGTATTGCTTATAAGCTTTTCCTTTAGCATGAGCAAAAGAGTGGAAGGCCAGATATCAAATCATAGAATCATTAAGATTGGTCCTTTAGAGATCATCTAGTCCAACCCCCCCCCCGCACACGCGGGGGCGTTTAGGATATGTATTTTATAAAGACATTCCAGGCTTTTTGGAAAATAAACACAGATGTATCCGCATGTTCCTTTATATTCTCTTTATTAAAATGAAAGTTATTATAAGTAGAAAAATATCTCAGTAAAAATAAATTAAGTGATTTCTAGGTCTAATTGAAAACTGTGCAAAGATTAACTTATTAGAAAAAACTATCTCAACATGACTTTAGGTCTTTAAAGTATTCGATGGAAACTGACTTTGTTAATGGGGCGCTCTTCTCTTGAATGAGAAATTTTCGGTTCTTTGAAGTATCTCTCTGGATTGTGCATGGATCTCTTGCCAAGTGCAGTGATTGTTTGACTGTGAAGAAAGATTATTAGAAATTATTTATTAACTTTTTTTTTTACCTGTGAAAACATGACATTCAATATATTGGCAAATTGGATGTGAACTGAGAACAAGCATGCAACGATACATTGAAAAAGAAACTAGAGAAAAGATTTACATTTAGGAAGATCAGTTAAGATTGAAGTGCTCTTTGATAGATAAAATGGTCAATGCTGTCCCAGATGAAAGAGATGTCATCAAATGTGTGGCTATTAATTAATTAAAGTATTTTAAAAGCCAGAGATGACATATTGACCTCAAAGGAGGTGTGGACCAAAAACATTTGTGTGAGTAGAAATATGTAGTTCTTGGTAGTTTGGCTTTGCATGACACAGTCTTACAGTTTTGGTCAGTAATGGGAATGCTTGAAGAGGAAGCTCTTCTGTAACTTTCAGTTTACTTAAAGTGAGTTTGAAGTAAAGAAGGAGCATGCTTACCTTGAGCACAGCCTCATTCATTTTCCTGAAGCACTCCTTCACTATGGATTCATGGTCAGTGTTAAGTCTCGACTTCAGCTGTTATTTTTAAGGGAAAATAAACTATTAGTTTAAGTAGTGAAG
>NW_010587566.1:0-21557 GCF_000705375.1 Tinamus guttatus | reverse complement strand
TCTTAAATAAGCATAAATTATTACTTTGTTACATGTCCTGTTTCAGGCTTTGGCCAACATCCAGAAGGATCAATTTGGCTGGGAGCTCAATATTTATGTGTTTTGCTCAGGACCATGTCTAATCACATACCTCCTTCTGTCATGCAGAAAAAAAAGTGCACTGTGGGTTCCCTATGGCAGCATAAAAGGATATGTTAGGGTATATATTTGTAAGCACACATTATTTCTCACTTCATGGGTTTGTTG
This sequence comes from Tinamus guttatus, assembly GCF_000705375.1. Next base: position 21,311 of record NW_010587566.1, on the reverse strand, counting down.
GCAAATGTGATGAGATGGGTGTTATTGCAGGGCAAGTTATAAATCCCAGGCTTCATTTTCTGTAAACAGTTCTTAAACTGACGACAACTGAAAAAAAATGCTGAAGTAGTTTACTCAGCTGAAACAGACTGAATGTAGATGCATTCTGAAATATTTTGCTTAAAATTTGCATGCAGTTCTTTATATCAGCTTGTCTGGACAAAAGTCATATGTAGTTGAAGAAAAGCATGTGCTCATTACCATGCCCCTGAAGTTGATATTTACTGAAAATAGTAAGTCATGTGCTGTAGAACTAGAAGACCCTTTAAGAAGACAGGAAGTAAATAGTTCCCTACCACTGCATCTGAAATAAGTGTTCAAAGGTATATGTGGAAAATTGAAAACTATTGGTATCTCATGGGTCAGTAAATATGCACAAGGGTATATGTCATTCCTTATATGCAGATTTTTTTTTTGGTACCATTGCTTGAAAGAATCTGTTAAAGTTTGCTATTACATTTTTAGCAGTACGTGCATTTCATTTGATATGCATATTCATGACTTGAATATCATACTGCAAAAAAAAATGGCCATACTTACACAGGTCCTGAGCTGAGCGTGAGCTTCATACATTCCTCTTAGAAAAATGTTCTTATTTTAACCACTGCATCTGAAATAAGTGTTCAAAAGTATATGTGGAAAATTGAAAACTATTGGTATCTCATGGGTCAGTAAATATGCACAAGGGTATATGTCATTCCTTATATGCAGATTTTTTTTTTTGGTACCATTGCTTGAAAGAATCTGTTAAAGTTTGCTATTACATTTTTAGCAGTACGTGCATTTCATTTGATATGCATATTCATGACTTGAATATCATACTGCAAAAAAAAATGGCCATACTTACACAGGTCCTGAGCTGAGCGTGAGCTTCATACATTCCTCTTAGAAAAATGTTCTTATTTTGAAAAGGAGCATCTGATCTCATGAAAAACTCAGCAAGTTCATGAACTATGTGGGCAATGGCTGCATAATCGTACTTAACCTGTAACAATGTGGGAAAAATACAAATATAAACTATGTATTTTTTAAACTTTGCATTAACAGTACATTTTCCAACTGACAGAGTCCAATTATGATATTTTTCCATATTTTTGTCTCTTTCTTATGCTCTACTAAATTTTTTAAATTTTAAACTTATGAAAAGAAATATATATTGAAAAAGGCAACTTTTTTTTTTTTTTTTTTTGGAAAATCAGGAATTGTATGTGCAACCTCCAGTTACATTTATTTGCTTTTTTAAGCTAGACCCCTGCTTAGTGAAGTGATCTTGCATTTTTAGGCTGCATTGATATAGTTGGTTATGGTACAATATATGGGAAGCCTTCAGTTGGCATCCAAGAGGCAAAACTAGTTTTGTTTAACCATGACCTGTCTGGTTTCTGAAACTCTTATAAAGAGATGAGCTGAAACTGGGCTGTATGACTTGCTCTGGAGTAGTGTCATGCTCCCAAACAAGCACACTTCTTATTTTGTGTCATTGCAGGTGTGGACTGTAGCTATAAAATGTGTGCATGTGTCATACAGAAAAACATGTAATGTAGGAAAACATACCTTATTTTGCAAACATTTCTACTTTTGTTAACTTACTGCTAATTGTCCACTTTAAACAGCAAGAGTGACAAAAAAAAGAATCAAACCACTGGTAAAAGTGGTATCATAGCTTACATCTAAACAATAGGAAAAACAAAAGATTGGGACTTTCTGCCTTCCCTTTTCTGGTCACTAATTCTGAATATTCTTTACCTTTTCTGGAATGGCATATTAAAGGCAATTGAGAACTCAACACAAAAACACTATTAGGGCTACGGACTTTATTATTCAAAATGTGATATTAAGGAAGAGGAAAGTACCTAGGTAACTGGGTAAGTCATTATTTGGTTTAGTCTTTATGATGGATATGGTGCTGCACAAAAAAGAGCCTAATCAAGAAAGGAAACATGTTTTTTATTATTTTTTTCCCCTTCGTTTAGCTGATTTCCAAAATCACCTTTAGAGAGTATCTGTGCCAAAAACTTCTCAGAACTATGAACGTACTTTTCTTTGAATGGTATTATATCCTAGAATCATGGAATCCTTAATGTTGGAAGGGACCTTTAGAGATTATCTAGTCCAACCCGCCTGCATACACAGGGTCACCTAGCGCAGGGGGCACAGGACTGCATCCAAGCGGATTTTGAAGATCTCCAGAGAAGGAGACTCCACAACCTCTCTGGGCAGCCTGTTCCAGTGCTCTGTCACCCTCACTGTTAAGAAATTTTTCCTTAAGTTCCTGTGGAACTTTTGGTGCTTCAGTTTGCGGCCATTTCCTCTAGTCCTATCAGCAGCCACCACTGGAAAGAGGCCGGCCCCATCCTCCTCACTGCTTCCCTTGAGGTTCTTATAGACACTGATTAGATCCCCTCTCAGCCTTCTCTTCTTCAGGCTGAAGAGACCGGAAATTGTGGTATTAAAGTTTGAGTTGATTCAATTATCAGGTATCCCAGACCGCTGTGGACTCCAAAATATTGACACGTGTGTAGGGTGTCATTACTTAGCTAGTAAACCCTCAAGGAGAAGGATTATGAAAGAAAAGTTGAAAATCAGCTTTATTCTTTAAAATGGTAGTTTAGTATTCCCTAATTCTCATATAAAAAAAATCTCGTGACAAGGCAAATAACCTGAGACAGAGGTATTACAATAAAATAATATCAAATAAATATTTTTATTTTTCTACTTACTGCTCTTAGCATCTGCTCGGGGGAGCACAAATCTTCATTGCCCACTTCCTCACAATCCAAAGAAAAGCTTCTTTTGTTCTTAAGCAAAACATATGTGGAGATATTTTAAGTATGTGTAAAGCTAGGTTTATCATGGAAACATTTCATAGGAAAATCAGTAAATAATCAGTTATTTTTTAACAATGAAGTATAGGAAATAATGTAACAGCACAGAACACTACATATCTCCTGAAGGCGTGTGAAGATTTCACTTATTTACTTAAAATTGAGGACATTACTGTTTTTGTGACATGACATTTTAACTCTTTCTGCTTTTCTAAAATGCCCCAAGGTAGCTTGGTTTATATTGTGGTATTTTGGGTCCAGCAAGTGCCAGTTAGCAGGGATCCCAGGTTACTGGAGACTCCGGAATATGTGACATTTACACAGTGGATGTGGAACCTTCTTTTAGGAAGGCACTGTAATCTTATACATTCAACAGGGTTAGTTCAAATTTTAAAAAATCTACATTTACAATTGTCGGCCTTGTAGAGCAGGGACATTCTGGCTCATACATATTTTTTAAAGAATTGCAGTCACACAATTATTATGAAAGGCTTCCTCATTTCTAAACTGAAGAAAAATAGATTATAAAGTACATCTATAGATTACGACAATATTTTACACATTCACGTACCACTTTCTCAATCTCCTGTAACAGCTCACTCCACTGAACCCTTTCAAAGCACTGGTGATTCTTACTTTGGTGATTACCAAGGGTTGTAGCAGTTAGGCAGACAGTTAAGAGGCAGAGGAAGTTCTTGGGAAAATACATTTTTTAGTTCTGAAATAACGAAGACAAGGATAAAGTGTTAATATAATTAGAGTTATCTTAGAAATGCAAATCTTGTATGCAAAGTCATACAAGTGCAATTAATTATTTGCTTCTACTTGTTCATTTTTAGTCTGTAGTATTCTTAATAAAGGCCATAACGGTAACTTTAAATGGACATCATAATTTTAATCAGTCCACTTAAATCTGAAAGAATTTATTTACTCCAATACCTCAAGTTAAACAATGTTTCCTAAAATAGAAGCCAATGGGATGGTAGTGTTGTTGATGTCCAGAGATTGGATTAATGAGTTTAAGAAAGTTTGTAATAAATATATTGTGCAATAAATAATTCAAGAATACTTATTTTTTATATTGTTCATGTATATGTGTGTGTGTGTTTTAAATGTAAACACATGCTAAAATGTTAAACATATTTAATCATATTCTGGCTTTCTAAAATATTATTTATGTATGGAAATACTCATGCAACATTTAGAAAAATGGCATATAATTTAATACAGTAAATTTGACTATGTCTAAACTACTGGCAGCTCTACTAATGAATTAAACAATATTAAAATGTGAGGATTTTTTGCCTTATGTGTAGTTGTTACCTATAACTTATAAGATGATTTAAAATATTTTTTTTAATAGAAGGTTACATTATAGTCACACATATTTTCAAGAAACACATTTAGTATCATGCTCAGAAAAATAAAATGGATAAATTATTCTCATCTGAAAAGTAATCCAGGAGGATATTCGAAACCTACCTTGTGGTTGAGATTCAGCTCCTGCCTGTGCACTGCTGGAGGACAGCTGGGGTGCCATTCTCTTAGGCATCTCAGGCCCTTTTAAATGTTCTTCTCCCCCTTTGAGAAATCCCTGACCACCTCCTTTGAGATGCTGATGCAGAATGAAACTCTTCCTTCTTTCAATATTCTGTCTGTTCAGGTATGTTCATTTCCAGGCAATAGAGAAGTTACATGTGGGTAGTATATTAAAATGTGTTTTTTCCTAGGTTGTTCATCAATTTATCTAATAAACTCTAAACACTTGGCAAATATTAATATACAGGTAATGCAATATATGTTCTCCAGTATGAAAAAATACTTTGTTTTCTGTATTTGCATTATCAGTGTGTAATTTCATGTAAATTTAGTTCATGACTGTAAGTAATATCAAGCATACCAGTAAAAAAAAGTGAAATTTTAACTGTGATTATTCTGTGCAAGTCAGTAACTTTATAATTTTATCAGAATTATATTTACCTTCAAATATGAAATGCACAGACAAGGCTGTACATACATACATGCATATACATATATTTACACATATGTTATCATATACCACATACCCAATACTATGAAGTCACTAGCAGATTATGCATTGGGATACTCAACAGTTTTGTAGAAAATGGCCTTCCAAAAGTGATAATCTCTACCAAATTAGAAAATGTCTTAATAATAATGCTGTATTTTCATCACATTTCCTCCTTCAAGCTTTTAAATCCTACTAAAATTCAAAGCAACAGTAGCAACAAATTGTATTGTTATTTCATACCTGTCTCAACTCCTTCAGTACGAAAGTTTCTCTTTGAGAGGCGGTCAAAATGTGAAGTGTTCTATTACTTTTGGCCAGAAAGCATTTTGCTCCATTTTTTAAAGTTTGTTTTCTTTTAAAGCAGATTAAAAAGCTAGTAGTGGATGTTTCAAACATACTTAGCTATCTAGGGCCCACCTGGAAAGCTCATTAACATTGTGTTTGCATTTTTCATCTGTAGCATCTTGTTAATTTGTCCCTTCCTAGGACACCTGCACATCTTTATTAATTTTACTCCAGTTCTACCTTGTGTACACTTGCCAATCACAACTTTCAGGGAATGTAACAGGGCATCTAACATCTTGAACTTAAGGACATAGACTTAAGGACAATTTTTGTCACTTTTTTGAGAGTAAGCAAAGTAGTGAGACAGGTATGGCAAGGCAGGAAATTTTACATATGATATTTAGTCTATGTTTGCTTTTGGTTTAACATCAGTAAAAACTGAATTTGCACATTGTATAATTAATCTGCAATGCCTTGGCTTCCTGAGAAATCAAGACTACAGAATGGAAGATGTACAATAGTTGCTGCATAGTATTTTATGACTAAATCATAATTATTCTACCTGTACCTTTATTGTACAGTAATATTCAGCTGAGCCACTTTGGAGTGAATATTGAAGGTGTGCAGTGAGGCTGGAGATAAAATAAGTCACCTTTGAAATGAATTCACCCTTATAATTCGCCTTTATGAATGTTTGCAGCCACTTGTCAGACATGTTCATTTGGGGGTGGGGGAAGCAACATGTTCTGTCACCTTATTTTGAACTCCAAAAAAATCTTAGTTAAGTCTGAAAAAAAATCTTTCAAAATTATATTTTTGATATAGGTCTATATAAAATTAAACTGGTTTATCTTAGCGAGGGAGACATAGATGCTACTTGTTTGTTAGAATGCTCTTAGAATGCTTACACGTTTTAGTAACCTGGAAGGTAGGTGATAAATGTCATTATGTTTGAGAAATTTCTATTTCATTTTTTCTCCCTTAAGTATCATACTTAGGACATTTGTGTCATTTCTATTTGTGCATTGGAACTGTGTGAGCGCCTGGAGCAAGACATCTGAAATGTATTAGCTTTTTTTCTTCTTATTATTATTTGTTTATATTAAATTTTTTTTCCCTCTGTTTTCCTTCAAAAAATGTTCAGCAGTAATGTGACAAAATTTTTGTTCGCTTGTGTTTTTAATTAAAACATTTGCAAACTTGTAAAACAATAAGCTAAAGTGTTTCACAAAAGTGTTACTCAGCATAAGGAACTCCATTCTCTTTGATGATTAGGCCCTTTATGCTGATTTCCCAGAACAGCAAAAGAGTTGGTTTTCTCAAAGTGGGATAACTGAATTCTGCCAGTATCAGTATGTATCTACAAAAAGATGGCATTCTGCAAAGGAAGGATGTGTGTGGGAGGGCAGGTTTTTGTGGGTGTTGGTTTTTGGGTTTTTTTTGGTTTTTTTTTTGAAGGGCACACCTTACTCTGAAAAAGTAATCCTAAAAGTTTTGAATTTATGCATGTAACCTCACTGCCTAGAATATCAAACTAGATTTCTTGAGAATGAAATCTCAGCATCATAGTGCTCAGAAATTCACTTTCACTTTTTCCAAAAGGTGGATAGTGAGGAAATTATTAACTCCTGACGTACCCATGTACTTTAAATATTATGCCTAGCATTATAAAATGTCCATAAAGCACCACAATAGAACTCCTAAATCAGCCGTGAACATGTTTTTGGTGGTCTTTGTGCAATCACTTTTTCCTTCAATGATTCAGTTCTTGCTTCTAAAAGAATGATCCTAAGGAAGGTTAGGGTTGTGCTGATTTGGAGGAGTTTAAGGGGAGTCTTGTTCTGATGGTTGTTGCAGAAGAACCTAGGCAAGACCTTGTATTAACAACATTGTCAGGGACCATAAGCTATCTGGAGACTCTTGAGATGCAAGCATGGAGTACCCTGAAGAACCTGTCGTGATTTGGGTACTTTTGCCCTTCTTAGTGGAGATGATTGCAGTAGGATGGCAACCATGCACACATAAATATGCACACATATTTATGCAGGATACATGTTCCTTTTGTTTTCCAGTAGGTAGTTATACTAAGAACCAGTCAGAAATCAGAAAGATAATTCATAAACTAAAATATTTACTAGGAAGGTGGAGAGAGTATTAATATTTTCTGACAATTATAGGCGCCTCATGCTTCTTGGGAAACAAATTCAAATAATTTAAAACATACCAAAGCTGCTTAATTTAATGGAGTTTTATAAGAGACTTTAGTATTTTTATGACTATAGAGACACTACACATATAACAATACAAAGAGTAAACGGAGAAGCCTGTAATTATGATTAATGATCTGGCATTAAAATCATCATTTTTTAAATTCTGCTTTGTCATTACTGCAGTAATAATCAGTGTGGTCTTGATCCAGCATGCTGCATTTTAGTACAGAAGAAAAAAAAAACAGTTTTGATTATTCTGAGATTGTATGCCAGTATTACATTTATATTGAAAGCAAGCTATTATTTGAATACAGAAGCTCTGAGTATGTGGCACCACTTAGTGGCATGTTTGGGTTTGCCTCTCCGATTATGGACAGTGACAATTACGGATAAGGCTATTACTCAAATCATTACTCATCAGATCTAATCAAGTCAGGTGCTTTCATATCCATCAGAAGGTTAATCAGCTTCCAGGCCTTCAGGGGAATAATGCAGAGAATTAATGACTTTCTGATTTCATTAGGGACGGATCCAGCATGCTTGGCAAAATTCTTTTCAGAGAAACTCCACTAGGTAGAGGGACCATTTTAAACACACCTGTATTTCTTTGTAATTTTGAAAGTTCCCAGGTTCTGAGCTTCTTGGATTCTGGAATAGCTTTCTTATTGGCAGAGCGATAAAGCATCATTGGTATTAACGTGCAAGTTCAATCAGTTTATTAACAGAATGATATCAAGCAATATGTGCCAGAGCTGGAGGACGGATTTGGTGGTTTAAGAAGCTTCTTCGTATTTTTGGAAAGTGTAGGATAAAGTAAACATCCTTCAGTATTTTTAGGTTCATTCTGATTGAATTATGATCTAAAATCCAGTTAAGGGAAGTCTCCAAAAAAGAGTCAGTTTTTATCACAAACACATTTCCCTCTCATTAAAATAAACTGTACAGATCTAACTGTTCTGACTATCTGTTTTAGTTAGACATTTCAGGCTGGGTCTGAATCTTAGAAAATTGTTAATGCATATGACTTTTGGTATCATTTCCTTTTAATGCTCAATACTTTCTATTCTTGAAATGTATACACCTGTTTTAGAATGGTTACTGGATTCTTGCTCATTTATTTCTGTGAATAATTTTTCATGTAGTCACCCAGCTCTGTTTGATAGATACCTCTGACTTCATATTTGGAAGAACTTTGTGGTTTATATAAAACTATGAGAGTTTTAGTCATGATTATTTTGGAATTCAGGTTGAGGCACATTCAAAAGGCCTGACTTCCTGAAAGTGCTGATGACCAAAAATCATGTTTCTAATAACTAAAACATCAAAAATCACCTGAGATTTTGGAAATGATGACCATGTCTAACCTTATAACTTCTCTCAACACTTATTATGAACTCACCCTTTTCATACCAAAACATGTGCAAACATTAAGAACTGTTGACACAGTTTTTATTAGTTAATGCTGTCAGAACAGAATGCAAAGATGTGTTTTGAAAATTTGTCAATAAGCTATACACTTCAACAGTCCTTAATATAACAATTAACTTAAAATTAATATTGAGTTCAGGTAGCCATTTAATTCTCGTTAATTTCTATAGAATTTCTAGCATACTTACATTTAAATACATTCAATATTTTGAATGAGGTTAGCTAGGTACATAAATGCTGAACACAGAAATGGCTGATGCTTCTGACAGACAATATTGTATTGCCTTACAAGAATAAAATCAGTGGAAGAATGTTAAATTTCTTATAAGAAAGCTTAAGTTCTGCGTTAAGCAGCTTACCTTTCTTCTATGGGAAAGAATTAATAAAAGGCATCATGAAGACTTTTATTTTACTAAATACAGAAACACGAACAGAGCTAAGAGGGAAGCTCTGTTCCCTTGGGAAAATTATTCCAGTTTTCAAATCTTCATAAACCTCCTAGGCCATCTTTACATGAATTCCAACATGAAATCTGGACAGACACAATAGTTCCAGAAGCAGTACATAGAGAGTCTCATGTTTTAAAACATATCTGTAGTGTTTTCTACACTGAGAGACTAAGCTAACAGGGAATTTTTACATTCTTCTTTGATACAGGTAGTACCTACTACTTAGAGTGTGATATGCCTTCATTCATTCAGTTGGAGGACAGATGTGGCTTGCATGTGCAACCAGATTGCATGTGCAACTTCTATTGGTTTTCCATTAAACAGAGAACAAAACAGGTTAATATAGGTTAAAAACAGGCGGTTTGCAACTGCACTTTGGGCGATTGTGTCTGAAAACAAATTATTAGGGAAGAGCAATTATTTTTCTCTACAGTGCAGGTTACAGAGGTGGAAAGGCCTAGGTATGCAGATATCCTTCATCTTTTTCATCTTACTCGCTTACTGGTCTTCAGCGCACATGCATTTCTGTTGGCATGTGCTGGTAGCTCTCTCAGACATGTCCTGAGAGAACCACCTCCACATGGAGAGCAGAATGAGGGATTATGATTTACTCCTTGCTGTCTGCTGTCACATTAATTGCCATGTCTTCTTTATCATGATTGTATTATTATAAAGGAGGTGCTGTATGCCTCGTCCATGCAGTGAAGCTTCTGTAGAGCCACGCCATATGTATGGCACAGATTGACCACCATGTGTAACCATATAGGATATGAGTTGGCAGATTTGGGAGACTTAAGGCAGAAACCTCTACAGAAAGGGTTGTGAGTGTTGCTGATGGGTTCAGCCTGCAGAATGCCTAACCTTTTCCCTGTGGTATATCAGCTGAGGAGCTCTGGAGGCTAGACCATACGGATGGTCAGAGAACTTGGCATTCAGGAAACTACTGGAGACACTATAGCAGAACTTCAGGTTAGAATGCTAACATTTATGTTAATTCGATCTCTCTAGCCCAAATAAATTTATGCATATATTGAAAATGAGTAAGTTAAGGAGTACCACATGCAAGGCATATATGCCGATATCATATTTAAAACAGATTTTTCACAAAGTAAGTGAACTGGTGTAGTTTAGAAGCTGTTAATATGGGATTTTGGTCTGTCTCCATACATATATTGTGTAAAAAAATTTAAATAAAATTAATGAGATTTTCATAAACATTGATGATGTATGATAATCACTTGCAGATGACAGTTACCTTTTTATTTTTTAAAGCATTTCTCATTTTCTGAGACTTGCAATGATTTTTCTTCAGGAAAGCTTAATTTAGGTGGAAAAGGAATGGGAAATGAATGTGAAGAGAATAAAGTCATTCTTTCTTAGCCGTTATTTCTCAGTTCCCAGAAATGGACATTTGGAAGATAAGTATGCATGTAGATGGCCAGTGCTATGTCTTGACTTGAAGTAGTGCTCATCAGCCTGAAAGAGTCTTATTCTTTCTTTTAGCTAGACTAATTATGGAAAATGTAGAGTCATTATAAAGGTGTTTTATAAAAACTGGCCTCAGAAATCTATTTTACCTGTCTTCGTATGACCTAGGAAGTCAAATCATTAGACTTTCATCTCTGCATAGAAAACATGATAATTCAATTATGTACGTTCAATTAGTACTTTCAATTGATGATTTTAGAAGGGATATTTAAACAGTGCTTTAATGTTTATTGTATCTTTTCAAACTCTCTTTCTGTGATATTTAACCATAGTTTATTAATATGTGTTTTCTTAAATATAAGAATCTTTAAAAACAGTATAGCATAGTGGATTTATGTGTCTCTTATTCCAAGATAAAATTAGCTGTGCTAGCATATTTTCATTTGTGCTGTTTTCAGAATTCAGAAAGATTTTTAAAATAGTGAATAGCTAATTACAAGATATTCTGAACTAGTATGTGTGTGTATATGTACACTTACCTATACACATATCTGTATAAAATATTAGCTGCACTGTTGATTTACTATATAGAAAAATAAGTTATTCATAAAATTAGAGAATAGAATTTATTACAATTTTTGAAATTAAGCTTTTATAGTGATTGTATTTTACTTTGAACTATGGGGGAAAGTAAGATCTTAAAAACTGTTATGTGAAACATTTTTGATAAGTATGGCTGGAAGCTAGTGAGAAAAGTAATCAAAAAGGTTGAAAAGGAAGTCTGTTTTTTTCTTTTTTTAATCATAATTATGAATGAAAAACTCATGTCTGTATAGCAAAAATTCAGCCACTTCTAAAGTAGATTTTAGGCAGTATTATGACATGGATAGTCATGCACAATTTGCCTGCGTATTTCATGTATCTTACTTTCATTTTTATTATTCAAGATAGCACAGAGCGGTTGCTCTTTAGTTAAACAAGTCTCCACCCTTATTACAAATTAGACAACTCACTTGACATTAACTTTCAACAACTTCTAATGTCCAAGTCATTTTTTTGTTTTGTTTTATTGATTCATAGTTTCATTTCATAAAATGGACAATATATGTACATTACATTTCTGTCTATTCCAGATTGATTTCTCTTTCCCCCTAAATTCCATTAGTTGGTTTCCTGACCCTAAGAGAAGCTTCCATGGCCATGACTTAACTTTGAGGCTTGAGGAATTTCACGGCTACCTCACACTTCATTACCCTGACATTTAGTCTGAGGCATCCTTTCCTTCTAGTGTACCCCAGACATTTCCCTGCTATCCTAAGTTCAGGAAAGATTGTGTTTTGTAGCCTGAAAGGAAGCCTTGTTATGCTCAGACCTGATGCCTGACGTGGTCTATCAAGGAGTCAAGACCTCAGAGAATATCTTCTGAACAGTTTAGCATAAACTATATACATGGAAGAATAGTAAGGTATGTCATTACAAGTTACTGTCTGTTTTGTAGTGATCATCTCAGCTCTGGTTTCAAACGTGCATTCGAGGTTTGCATGCTCTTTTTGGTTTTGTTTGTTTTTGTTTTATGCAGGATCTATAAGTTCACTACTTATTGATCTTGGAGAATTCAATTGCAAGCTGTAATTGATGGCAGTTCGTAGACCTGGTACATAATAGAGTTAAAAGTTAATTTTAGGTGATGTGATTCATATTAGAAAATGGTCCATCTGTATAAATTGAGATTTGATTATGAATCTGTATTCTTGGAAACTCTTCCATGTATATGTGCATATTGTTTGGATATGTAAATATCATACAACTGCCAAAAACTAACATATTTCTGTTATGAACAGAATGTTAGAATTTTGCTCATACGTCTCTCTATGCAAAGCAATTGCCAAAAACTAACATATTTCTGTTATGCATATAGAATTTTGCTCATATGTCTCTCTATGCAAAGCAAAATTCCTTTATTCATTTTCCCAAAATGGTCAAATGATTTAAAATTTTTCAATCACAGTGATCTTTGGGCAAGAAAATATCTTTTTATACTGTATCTGTACTGTGAATAGAAAAATAAATTCGAATTTCTTACCCATTTTTCTATTTTTCATAACCTTTCAATTCTTTAGTTGCAAACTAAAAGTACAAAAATAAGTGGATTTTGATCTTTAATCAGAGTATAACCTTCAAAGCATGTCTTGGAATATTTTTTCATTAAAATAAAAGAAAGGGAACAAAACAATAATCATTCTCTTTCTCCCTCCATACTTGACTTTCTGAAAACACTGAGCAAATAAACACTGAGCAAAAAAACATGTTTTATTTACTAAAGCATAGGATTCTGTAGTCTTCTTGTTTATCAACCTGTATAGAAACTCTTACAATAGATTGCACCATCTCTGAGTATACTTTCTGCCAGAGCTTAAAAGTAACAAGAACCATCTAGAGAGGAAAGGGAATACCAAAATGAGAGTAAAGCTTAAAAAAAATGCAGCAAAGCATAGAAAAAATATAAATCGTAATTTAAATATAAATATACTCAAAGTATAATAAAACATACACAAGTGAAACATTAAATCCGCCTTTAATGAGTTTCGCTCCCATCCAATTACTTGTGATCTCCCAGTGAGATTTTCCATTGACAAATTTATTTTGACTCTACCACCTCACTCATCAGGCACTCTCACTGTCTGGGTTGCATAGCAGGAGCCCATGGCTTTTGAAAGTCTGTTTCAAGACCTGTAGACCTGCTTAACTGGTCCTCCCTGAAAGGAAGCTTAATGATCTGACTAAGAGTTTATTAGAATTATTATCATGTTTACAATGTAGGACCTCACTGGAGAACATGGGGATCTGCAGTAGATCAGAGTCTTGCGTGTTGCCTCTCCTAGCTATTTTGTTTTCAAATTTTCTGTACATTGAAAGGCAAGAAAACTAAACTCTCGAAGGGGACATAATATTCCTTTCTCAGAAGGAAGGAATTAGAGTAGCCTCACAATAGAATCAACCAAAGAGCTGCTTGTGCATCTTTGGATATATCCCATCTGGTCCTGTGTGGTGACCAGATGCCAGACACTTGTGCATTTCCAAGAAGCTTTACCTGATTTTTGAACACCTTTCTTTCCAGGGTTATAGTGGTAAGAGATAAGCCTAAATAACAAGATAAAACTAGACTCTTATATTCAAAATGGACAAAAGTGAAATGAATGCTGCAGTAAAATTTGGTCTCAGATTTTGTCAATCTTAATCAAATTTGTCAGCTGTTTGGCTCAGATAGCAGACTATTTCAAATTTAAATATCATTTTATGAACATCAAGAGTATCTTGATTAAGAATTTGGATGGATCCAATTATGTTTATCTGACTTGATTAAGGTCTTAGTACTTCATATACTAAGCTGAAGATGACTTAGTGCTTTAAACCTTACAATTAATTAGCATCTAGGTAAAATAATGAGGCATCTTTCAGTGGCAATGGAGCAAGACCAGACCCACAAATAGTTTGGTGTCTAGACAAAGAAGCAGTTGTGTAAAAATGGTTTACTGATTATTATCATTTGTCACAGAGATTTGCCAACCTTGACTGTTTTCCTGTTAAAATTATTTGAATGGTTTGTAAAAGGATCGAGAAAAAGTTTATAGTCAAAAGTTTGGGCTTCTATAAATTCAATAGTATAATCAGAGAAAGGTCCAGAATAGGAACTTAAATCTCTAAGCTTGAATACAATTGGTCACATTCTGAAACTATCATATGGTCCTTGGGTATTTTTCTGTTTGAGTGCTCTAGATATATGGGAATTAAATGCCAAAGGCCCATCGAAAAAATGGTGGTGATTCATCTTCATACTTGTCTCATCCTGCAGCTGTATTTACTCTCAGTATTAGACTTTTTTTTTGTATAACAGCTGTTTTTCCTTCTCTGAATATGTTAAGAGAAAAATATGCACTCCAGGTCTGTACACAGTACTTTCAGACAGAAAATCAATACCTTGTATACTTGGATATAATTAATTAGGTCTTGGAGCTCACTATGCTGGGTTATTCTTGTATTTAATTAATTAAAATAATGGCCCTATGTTTCAGTGAACCTCGTTAGATTAACTGGAAGTGCAAGACTGAATCTACACGCACAAGATTTAGTGTAGAATAGACTCTGCTTACTGTATACTTCAAGTGAAGTAAATTTCCATGTAACTTGTTATTTCTGTTAGGCTGTGTTCAGACAACTCAGAGTAATTACTTGCTATTACTTCTTAGTGCATGCCATAACCATGTTAGGACAAGAGGTGAATCTGTACTAGGGTGAGGCAATACCATTTCTCTTCTACTTTCTGTATTCTTGTTTCCATTAAAAGAAAATGAATTCACATAAACCAAAAAAAAATTTTCAAGGGCAGCTATAGAACTAGTATACCTGAAAACCACATTCAGTTTGTACTGTTGGAGTAAGGTCATTAGCTGACCCTGTGAGAGTGATAGCTTAATATGACAGAACGTGTCTCTTGCTCTCATCTGACCTTTTTAACTCTTAACAGGGTTAGAAAGGTTTTTTTCTTTTTCTTTTTTTTCACTCTCTCTCTCTACAATAAGATACCACCCTTCCCTTAAGTATCTGTAAATTCATGTATGTAACATGAATGTAACATGTTACTCTATAGACACAATATTTTTTTCTTAAATAGTATTTTAAACTTAGTTTTCCTTGTCTGTTAGTTTCCTTTTATATAGATATATGTGTGTTTTCATGAATGCTTTTGGAATAAGTCTAATAAAGCATATATTTTATCTAATGAATTGGAGCAGAGTGTAATACGAAATAGTCTGAGTATTGTAAAATTCGTATTACATATATATGGAAATAACTCACAGTAAAACTTAGCAGGTAGAGTGATAATAGTCCACATAAGAATTGCCCAGCAAATAGTCAGGACTCTTCAACAATATTTTCCTTTTGACATTTTGTGAAATGCTCCAGTAAGCAAGATTTCTTATTTGTTAAGATAGTCTGATACTGTGCATCTTAAACATACTGTTAAGTCACCTAAAGACTTCTCCAGTGTATTTTTTTCCACAAAGAATCCGACAAACATTATTTTTCCCTAAATGGCCTAGATGAAAAGGGAGAAAGGGTCCTCTTGCCTCCATCTCCTTCGTTCCCCTCAATCCTAATTAAAAGGGATTGTGGTAGATTTTGTGCACGGTTAACACAAAAGTATTAGTGAAGCAAACAGGTCTTACAGCAAATAAATTCTGGACCTCATTCAAGCTTTCCTGAGTACTTAAACTGGTAGCAAACACAGGTTGTAGTGGAGTTCTACGAAATGGCAAGGGATCTTTCCTCAAGAATAGTGGCTTATTTGAAATAATGTGAAACGAATGTGCTAAGTAATAGCTAAAGAATCACAGAATCACAGAATGGTTGAGGTTGGAAGAGACCTCTAGAGATCATCCAGTCTGACCCCCTGCTCAAGCAGGGACACCTACAGCACGTGGCACACGGTGGCATCCAGGCAGGTTTTGAAGATCTCCAGAGAAAGAGACTCAACAACCTCTTTGGGCATCCTGTTCCAGGGCTCTGGCACCCTCACAGGAAAAACGTTCTTCCTCATATGAAGATGAATCTTCCTGTGTTTCAGTTTGTACACATTACCCCTTTTCCTATTACTGGTCACCACCAAGAAGAGTTTGGCCCCATCCTCTTTACATCCTCCCCTCATGTATTTGTATATGTTGATCAGATCTCCTCTCAAATCTTCTCTTCTCCAGGCTAAACAGGCCCAGCTCGCTTAGTCTTTCCTCATACGATAGATGCTTCAGTGCCTTATTCATCTTTGTGGCTTTATGCTGGACCCCTTCTAGAAGTTTCACATCCCTCTTGTTCTGGAGGAGTCCAGAACTGCACACAATACTCCAGGTGCAGCCTCACCGGAGCTGAGTAGAGGGGGAGGATTACCTCCCTCGACCTGCTGATGCAGGCCAGGATCCCATTGGCCTTCTTGGCCACATGGGCACATTCTTCACTCATGGTTAACTTATTGTCAGCCAGGACTCCAAAATCTCTCTTCATGGAACTTTTTCCATCAGGTCAACCCCTAATGTGTACTGGTGCCTGGGGTTATTCCTTTCCAGGTGCAGGACTCTGCACTTGTCCTTGTAGAACTTCATAAGGTTCCTCTCTGCCCAACTCTCTAATCTGTCCAGGTCCCTTTGAATGACAGCACAGCCCTCTGGAGCATCGGCCAGCCCTCCTAGTTTTGTATCATCCACAAACTTACTGACAGTGCACTCTGTGCTTTCATTCAGGTCATTGATGAACAAGTTGAACAGTACTGGGCCCAATAATGACCCTTAGGGGGACACCACTGGCCACAGGCCTCCAACTAGAATTGGCCCCACTTATCACCATCCTTTGAGCTCTGCCATCCAGCCAGTTCTCAGTCCACCTCACTGTCCACTCATCGAATCCACACTTCCAGAGCTTTCCTATGAGGATGTTATGGGAAATGATGTCAAAAGCCTTGCTGAAGTCAAGGTAGACAATATTCATTGCTCTCCCTTCATCCATTCAGTCAGTCGTCACAACATAGAAGGCTATCAAGTTGTTTAAACATTGGTTTAAACACCTTGGTGATACCATGCTGACTACTCCTGATCACTTTCTTGACATGCCTAGAGATGGCCTCCAGGATCGGCTGTTCCATCACCTTTCCAGGGATAGAGGGGAGGGGGTCCCGTCTGTAGTTTCCTGAGTCCTCCTTCTTGCCGTTTTTAAAGACTGGAGTGATGCTGGCTTTCTTCCAGTCCTCCTGCAGCTCTCGTGTTCTCCATGACCTCTCTAAGATTGTAGAGAGTGGCTTAGCAATAACGCATTTGTAGTACTTTGTTGTAAAACTAGTATGTTTTGTACGTTTAAGTATTGGATGGTTCTTTTAGAATCTTAATATTCTGCAAATTAGAAATAGTTGCTTATTCCATTGTACATTTACTCACATAAATGACTACTAGTCTGTTCTTCACTATTGAAATTATCTTTTAGCTTTAATCATCCTTTACTCACACTTGCACATTCTGGAGTATGTGCTGGAGATGAGTAGGTGGACGTAATATGTAAGGAAGTGAGAGAAGTGAATTTGATCATCCTTAGGAAGAAAAGGCTAAGAAAAGCTCTTTCTGCTGCCTACAACTACCTAACAGGAGCATATACCGAAAATGGAGTCAGACTGTTCTTGAAAAAAGTTTCAAATAAAGGAATGTTCAAAAAGATAGTAGGAATATATATATATTTTTTTCCCTAAGAGAGAAGGTTGTAAATCCCAGAGAATCTCTGTCCTTGGACATTTATCAAAAATCAAATGGATATGTCCCTGATCAATCATCTCGTCTAAATTAGCCTTGTGAGCTGACCAGATGACCTCAAGTTATCCCATATCTCATACTGTCATAATATTTTCCTAAACGGAACGTTTCTTTACAACACTTATTTTGAAAGACTGAACAAACTAAGAGTATTCTATACTTTTGTTCTATTTTAGTTAATATTTCTTGATCATGGGTGCTTAAACTGCAAGATTTCAGTGATGGTATACCAGCACCTCTAAGTGTACTAGTTCATGGTAATATATCTCAAATGAAACTGCCTTTTTCACATTCTAAATAGATAGCTATATTGATTGGATTGCTGATTACAATCAATGGATGTAACACATTGTAATACAATGGATGTATTACATCCATTGACTCTAATCAGAAACTGCACAATTCTTCCATGTTCAGGTCTCCAAAATCCATAATTTGGCCAATTTCATGAGCTAATTTTCTTGTATAATAATAATTTTATTTATGTTCTTTCTGAAGATTGTGTATCTGTGTTCCAGTTATGGTTACTATTTGACCATTTGATACTCTCTACCGATAGCTGAAGTTTCTTCCATTTAATTATCAAAACTGCTTGGTTTAATATCGTAATGATGAAGTTCCATTTGGGATTAAGATGACTTGTTTTCCAGATAGACTTTTATAGCATTCTGAAAAATACAATCCTGAATCTCTGACTGGAGCATCTTCAGCACTGAACAGGCATGAAGCAGGCCTGAGATATTACAACCTGTATAATGTTTCTTAAATTTGAATGGCTTCAGGTTTAAAATAGCTCAAATGCACATAAAGGCACGTATTTTATTTTCCTCAGAAAGCAGTGTGATAAAGTTTATTTTTTTTTCCAGAGCAGTGCACATTGCAAAAATATAACGATGTTCACAATTAGACTAGAAGAAATAAGAATTTGTTTGCTGCAAACTTCATAAGCAGTTGGACGTGAACAGTTTGTGTTTTGCCTAAGGGCTGGTGTACACAATGAAGCACCAGCAGAGGGACCCTTAGTACTTTACAATGTGCATCCTGTACTTGGCTCTCTGACTCTCCTGTAACTAGTCAGAAAATCTTTTCATTCCCGCAGAAATTTTTGGTTTCTCTGTCTAAGCAAAAAGTAACTGTGAAACATAAAATATCTCTGTAATCTCCTGCTTCTTAGGGTGTGTGTGTCTGATGCTCAGGTTATGGCTTTTTCTGTAGATTATCTTTTTATCATGTGCAGAATAGCTGTTTGCTATATATCTTTACAAACTAGATATCTTTACAATCTAGCTATTCTTGCATGGTGCATTTCAATTCAATGCAATGCAGAAGAAATTTTTTGAATAAATCCTTTTTCTGTATCAATATTAAAGGAAGGTGTTCAGAATTTCAGGAAAATCATAAAAATCTATCAGTTCCTACTAAATGAAATGCAGAAATTATACACCCAGGAGCAGCTGGTTGATTCAAACATTCACAGATGCACTAGATGCACTAGATCTGTTTCCACTGCATGAGATAGTTTCCATATCTGGTGCTGTGATTTTGCATGTTCTTTTGCACTCTGTGCTACAGAACAAATGAATTTCCAGCCCCAGTTAGAGACCAATAGCAAAGGGAAAAGGGTGCACTAGCAATAAATTGTTAATGCCTTGTGTATAGAACCATCACAGAAAACAGAGCTGATTTAAAGGACCTCCTTAGGTCTCCATCCCCTTGTCCCAAGTCAAGTTTTACTCGATTTGTAATGTTCCTGGTAGCCTGGTTACCCTGTTATTGAAAATCTTCAATTACACAGCTTTTCCACAACCCCTCCATCTAATCTATTATAGTCCTAACAATTTATTTCTCTATGTTCTAAGAGTTTTACTCGATTTGTAATGTTCCTGGCAGCCTGGTTACCCTTTATTGGAAATCTTCAATTGCACAGCTTTTCCACAACCCCCTCCATCTAATCTATTATAGTCTTAACAATTTATTTCTCTATGTTCTAAAGGAAATTTCTCTTAATACAGTTTTAACTAAATAATGACAATCCCTTAGACTCTTAGTCTCATGCTGAATTAGGACTATGTAGGCTTTTGATGCCAAAGTATCCGCAATGATGCTGGACAGAAAGACTTATCACTTGTAGTCTTTATCAAAAGACTTCAGTAGCAGAGAACTGTGTCTCAGAAGAAGGTAGGATAGGAGAGAGAGAATTTTTGTCTACTCAGTTAAGGCACTTGGATCTCCATTCTTAGCCTGGCTTCTAAAGAAATAGAGTTTATAAGATCATTGTATTCATTTTTCTGTCTTTCACTCTGTTAAGCTCAGAATATTGTAACATGAAAAAGGAAATACACCTCTATGTAAAACCAAGAATTTACAGTTGGTATAATTGAAATCTCAACGGAATAATCAAATGTATTAATTCTATTTAATGCAGAAAAAAGGGAAGAAAATAAAGAAAAGAATATTACTACAGAAAAAAAAATGCAATAATAATACAGTAAAAGTTGCACATGTCTCTTGTTCACCCTTTCACTGCCCTTCTCAGTCCTAAGGTGGATGAGTCCTGTTTTTCTCAAGAAGGAAAAGGGTAGTGGGTTGTAGGAAAGATCAGCATATTTGCTTCTTGGCAGGTGGGGTTTCTTTCCTTTCTTTCTCATTTTCACCCCAAAAACTGCTTTTGTCCAGCTCCAGGTCTGCTTTTTTATAATGAACCATCCTTAAGCTATTTATATCTCTGGAGTCTGTCCATACAGATGCCATTCTGTTGCAACTTTCTTATTCCCCCTTGCTTGTACTCACTCCTCTGCACTGCATCCTGTGTTCTTTTTGCTGTCATGCCATGCCTGTCATGCTCTACCATGATCTTACTATGCTGGAGTCAAAAATATATCACTCTGCACAGTGATATTACTGTTAATATTATCTAAATTAAATATATAGAGAGATAGATATGCAAATATACATATATGTTTATATACAGAAAGATATGGAAAAGGAAAGCTAATTAGGCATAATAGCTTGTTCCATAAAAAAAAATAAGCCAGAAAAAAATTCAAAGCAAATCAGGACAAATTCAGATAAATCTGACAATCCTCAGCCTCAAGATCCTGCAAAGTAAATTCAAGGCCTGTTACTAACAGTGGCAATGTTGTAGTTATGAGGCTAAGGGCCACAAGTCTTCTTCTGTACCAGCATTTGCATTTTGATTTTAAGGTTACAAACTCAAAAACAGGGCATTGTTGCTATTTTTTTCTAAAAAAGAAAAAAAAAAGAAAAAA